>OY723394.1:37948451-38548451 GCA_963210295.1 Ophion ellenae
AACGAATTGCATTTTATGAATAAACTAAAGGGGTAACCCTCTATGGAATTAAAAAAAAAATCGTTTTTTGCATACTGTTATAGTGTGATCTTTCAAGAATATTGTAAGACAAACAGGGCCCTGAAATTCCAAAAATTGACGAAGATCGTGTAAAATATGTACCAAAATTTCGAACACGATTATCTCGAAACCACATATCTTGACACGGCGGCATTGATATCTTGAGTAACTTTCACAGTATTTCATTTTCGATTCACGATCGCATTTTTTAATTGGACGAACCATTTATTAATAACAATGACTTCAGCATGCTGTTTTTCAAGGGAAAAATGAGGTTTTCTTTTGAGGAGCTGTTATTTCTCGTATTTTTCGAAATTTCGAAAAGTGGGTCGTGAATTCATAGCCAGTTGGATATATTCGAAGAAAACATTTTTTGTATTCGTTTCAGATCACATTTGAGCCTGGTAGAGATCCTGTCGTTTCAGGCCTCGTCGCTGAAGGACTGCAACGCCAACTGCAGCACCACGAACACTTTGAAAGATTTTCTTCCGGAAAAATGACATTGTAACCGCAAACATGTATACAACATGCTGGAAAAAAATTAATTTATACCAACCATGTGTTACTAGAAAAAAATGCATCATTCTGACCCTTCAAGTTGGGCTTCCAGAGGGGGATAGTGAAAGGATATGAATTCATAAATTCAGCTAGATAATTATTTTCAACGATTCGAATCATTAAGGCAGTAGTCTGCTTTACAGGCTTCAAAAAATCGATTTGAAGAAGAGGGAGGATTATTGTATGGCCCGGGGATAGCTGATTAACATCTAATTAGTGTAAGTATCCAAAAACTTATATTTTTTTGCACCGAAAACTTTAAAGCCCGTTTTCTCGAGTTTTCATTTTCACAAGTTTTAGAAAACGGTGCCGGCGATAGCAAAAACAATATATGTTCGATCGAAAAAAATCAAAGTGATCTAGCTTCAGTATTAAATTATCTTCTATTTGAACGAAAAAAGTTGGACAAAAGTACTATTTAAATTACTTGTTTTGCAACTTAAAGTGAATTTTTTTTTTTCAAAAAAGTGAATTTTTTTTCAAACTTCGAAAAAATTTGGAATTTCATCATTTCTTCGGTATTTTTTTAGTTCATATAGAAAAGGAACTTATAAAAACTAAAAAAAAATTTGGTTCGACTGTTTCAGATGCATCGCACGACCTCCATCACCGGCACCGATTTACAAGTGCAGACTCCAGGCGCCCCAGAAAAATCGTTACAACTTTGAAAAATTTCAATATTTTTTAATAATAAAAGTTGTTTTTTAAAGCTTGAATATAATACACTATCGTCTCAAAATTTCGTTTACCGCAATCGTTTCCTTCCCTTTCAAAAAAAATTGCTGAAAAAACGCTTCTTTTTCGGCTTCTAAAGCAGACTACTGCCTTAAGCAAAATGTACAATCTGGAAATGTTGAAAATGCTCTCACTCGAAGATTTTTCCTGGCCCGAATAATTTAGGATACACTTTGCTCTATTTGGAGTTCTCGTTCTCCGATCAATGACATCGTAAACTCGTCTCTCGCAGACGCAACTTTCCCATTCGCCGCACACAGCCGCCGCGTCAGTCGCGGCGGTGGTCGCCATTTTTTTGCCGAGCAATTATATAGCTCGGACAAAAACCAATATAGAGTAAAGTAGATCGATGAAGATGATAGCACGAGGGAGGAGTTTTCGGAGCAAGTACAAATGAAACTACGAGAAGGTTAAGTTTTTTTTTCTCGAGCACTTTACAGCCTTAGACACGGTGGATAAAACGAGCGCTCACCGAGGAGTTAAAACCAGATTTACGCTGTCTACATAATAACAATAATAACAACATCAATAACAAAAATGATAACAATAAAGAGGCTTGATTTATAGAGCTAGCGAGAAGAGACGACGTCCTTCGTTGACTCGCCGAGCCCATCCGTCCAAGAATATTCGAGCTATCGTCATTCTCTTCCTCTCCACTCTCGCCACCTCCTCGTAGTTTTATTTGCTCGGCAGGAGCTTTATCGACGGCATGCACCCGTGCTTTTCTTTTACTGTTCTCCATTCTTCGACTCAATTGGTACTCGTGCTATACATCCATCATTCGATCACGACAAGTGTACAAGTACCTTGAAGATACTTGCACCAATATACATCAATGCAATGGAAATGCAGTGTCAGTCTGTACATTTGTTTTTTTATCGGGAAATTAAGCTTTATTGGGTTAGATTGAAACGCTGAGACGATGTTTATCGATCTTAGAAACTTTGCCTGTCTTTTTGGCTGACGAAGCTTTTTCTCCAATCTTTGATGTGTGAAACTAAGCACTTCGAGAAGTGCCCCAAACTTTACTTCGCTCGGATCCTTCAAGTAGAGCTCGTTCCACGTTTATTAGGAAGCTTTTGAGTAAATGCTCTACTAAGTTTCTTGAGCTTCCGTTCTTATCTGACTCAATATTTGATTTTTTTTGCTTGGTGGTTTATGACTATGTACCGAGATGTATAGAAAACAGGATTTTTAAATATAAGAAAAACGTGTCTATTTTAAATATGTAAAAAGGCGATAATTATAATAACCTCACCCATGAACTCAGAGTTGGGCGTAATTCTATTTCTAAAGACGAATACGAATTTATTCACATCGTGATTTTCATGTGAATATAAATACAAATTTATTCATACTTCACTTCTTGTGAATACGAATACAAATAAATTCGTATTCACAAGTGTGAATACGAATCTATTTGTATTCACATGCATGCATACATATTCTGAACATACAAATCAATGCACAGAAAAAATTGTGAATATTCACAAAAAATGTGAAAATTTACAAAAAAAAACCCTGTGAATTAAAAAAAATTCACATAAAAATCTGTGAATGCAATTGTATTCACGAAAAATTGTAAATACGAAAAAATTCACAAAATAAGTTGTGATTTTTTTCGTATTTAAGACAAATTAAAATAAAATTCACAATGATTAGATTAAAATTTACACCAAAAGTGAGTTCTTACTTGTTGAGATCGACACAATGTTTTCTCACAAAATACGTAAGGACTCACTTGTGGTGTAAATTTTAATATAATTGTCGTGAGTTCGGTTTTAATTTTCTTCAACTTGAGGAAATTCAGAAGTCATTCTGTGAATTTTTTCATATTTATAATGTAATATTTGAAACTCACAACTTTTTTGTAAAAATTTATTTGTCTCGACGCAATGTTTTCTCTCAAAATACGTGAGAACTCTTTTTTAGTGTATATTTCAATCTAATCATTGTGAAATTGATTTTAATTTGTCTTAAATACGAAAAAAAATCACAAGTTATTTTGTGAATTTTTTCGTATTCACAATTTTTTGTGAATACATTTGCATTCGCAGATTTATATATGAATTTTTTTTAATTCACAGGATTTTTTTTTAATATTCACAATTTTTTCTGTGCATTTATTTGTATATTCAGAATATTTGTGAATACAATTGTATTTGTATGCATGCATGTGAATACAAATAAGTAAAGTATGACTAAATTTGTATTTATAATCACATGAAAATCACGATGTGATTAAATTCGTATTCGTATTTATAAATAGAATTACGCCCAACTCTGCCATGTACCAAATTTTTTTCATACACTCATCAGTTTTCAAATTAATATTTGTTTTTTCTTACAACGCGATATAAAATCTACATTTATCGAAACGCTTCATACAATGAGTACACAATTGAGTAAATGCTCAATTGAAAAAAAATTCACGAGCTTTCGTTCTTATCGGACTCAATATTTGATTTTTTTGCTTGGTGGTTTATGACTATGTACCGAGCTGTATAAAAACAGTATTTTTTAACATATGAAAAACGTGTTTATTTAAAATAAATAAAAGAATTGCGATAATTATAATAATCTAACATATGAACCAAACTTTTTCCATCCACTCATCAGTTTTCAAATTAATATTTGTGTTTTTACAGCGCGATATTAAATCTATATTTATCGGAAATCTTGATACAATAAATTTAACATTTAATTATTCAATAGAATTCCCGTTAATTACAGGTGTTAATTGCTTGGAAGTTGGGACAAAAAATCAAAAGTTCGAGATACGACTATTCCTTGAGCAGGCGGAGGTTAGATATGACTCGCGTTGAAGTAGAACGACGACAAGCGGACAAAATATTCTATATTCTTGTATGCGTATCATACATACGATATTTTACACCCACGTACCAGTTGGAGAAAAAAATGTCTAAGAACTGGAATTATTTAGAACATGCAATGCTATCTAAACAACATTTCGCTGCGCTGTAAAGTGTCAAGGGTCGTTAAGAAAGATTCGATTTGCAAATGTTGTGTCCTTGGTCATTCAGCGATTACGGTGCATAAACATATATGCGTGCACATACGACACATACGATGTGCTTATACGTAAGGATAATTCTGTCGAACGGGTATTCCATATTAACGATAGGTAAATGACTTTTACATTTCGACATGGGTAATTTTATCAGCATTTAAGAGCTCACAATATTTGCTTCAAGGTGTTCAATTCACTTGGACAAATCATGAAAGATGTTCATGTTCCATTGGCGAAACGACCATGTCGATTATTTCAATTATACACATTGTCGAATTATCTTTCAACCATAAATACGTATAACGGGCTACCTAGGTGGGTAAAAAAATCGCATTTTCTAAAAATATTTTTATTCGATAGTATCACCTTTTAGATATATCGCCTGAAAATTTCACTGAAATATTCCTACAATTGAATGAGCTGCAGCTTTCAACCGGGCGACCGGTAGCAGCATCGGATTTCAAACTTCGAAACAATGTTTTCAAAGTCGGTGGATATGATATCTCGGGAACCACTTCATAGATTGTTTTCAAATTTACAGGAGACACGCGGAGAAACATTTAAAGGTCGTTGACGATCTCACTTTTTCAAAGTCGATCTTCATGTTTTTATAATAACGTCAAAATGACGACCTTTTTTATAGATTTGGTATGTTCGGGTTTCAGCCGTTAGCCACGTTGTTTAAAAAAATCATTTAAAAAATCGACGATCGTCAACGACTCGTATTTATTGTTAACTTGAATAACCCGTTTGGTTTTTATATTTCAGATGGACTGTTTGAGCTGGAGAGTGTCCACCGCCAAACGTCGCGAAAAAAATTTCGTCTACCGGCGGCCATGTTTGTGTTGTTTTTCTGTATTTTTTGGTGATTTTTTAAAAGGCTCTCAACAAATGTATCTTCGTGTTAAAAAAATGCGTTTCTTGGTCACCAACCTCTCCATTAAAAAAATCGCCCCATAATAAAACGCTGGGAGTTTGCGCGGGATCGGTACGATCGAATGTCAGTTGTCAACAGTCACCAGGCGAAATAGCCCATGTATGTTTAGTAGGCGGTAAATTGTGTGCAATTATTGGGGTGCAGAGAAGTCGCGACGAAGGCAAATCAGCCAGGATATATTTATTATCGAATATCGTCGAGTTCATTTTGTCATGTGATACCGTGACGAGTGAAAGTGCGACAATCGGAGAGGAAAAGAGAGTTCTGACCGTTCGCATGCGAGGGGGGCCCGTCTTCCTCTCCCCTGCCTGTCACTTTGCCCTCGCCCCTTGTCTCCCGACGCCAAACGTTGAAGGCCTACTTGAGAATATGTATCTCTATATCTGAATGTTAAGAAATAAACGAAAAAAAGATTTGCACGTATTAATTATTAAAAAAAAAATGTTTCGACAGAAAAATGAATACAATTACACACGTACACATATGTGTGTATAATAATGCAGTTCTTGGGCGAAAGTCACCGAGTGCTTTTGGTCCCTGGAACAACAACGTGGTCGGCGAGTTTGCGTTACGCACCTAGTCGCAAGTCACTCTCGCGGGGAAGCTTTTTATCGTGACAACGACGCGACTCGTATCGGAGTACTCAAGGGAGAGAGAAGGACAGACGGAAAGGCGCAAAATTAAAGAGGTCGATAGGGAAAGAGAGAGAGAGAGAGAGAGAGAGAGAGAGGTAAAGAAAAACGCGCAATTGATTTGGACGTTTTGTTGTACTTCTTGTTCACTTGTACTCCCATATTATATTATGCACATTAATATCGTAACTTGAAATCCACCTTTCACTGTATCAACGCCACCACACTCGTTACCGTAAAATGGGGTTACTTTGGACAGGTTTTGGAAGTTTTTTGTAGGTAACTTTTTTTTAACATCCTAAATTCCAACTTTACTTGCTCCAATAGAACAATGTGTCCTTCGATTACCAAATGTATAAGAAAGTCGAGCACCACCCCCACCGACACATTTTTATATTTAAAAAGAGTGTCAAAGTAACCTTGATTGTGGGTTTTCTTTGACAAGGCATTTTAAATACAACTTATATAAAAGATTAAGGGTTACCGTAACCTCATTTTGATTTTAAAAAAGTAATATTTTATGCATTGTAGATGGTATTAAATAAAAAAACAACGATTTTTTACAATCAAATTGTCATCTTAAGGGGTTACCCCCACTTGCGATTTTGAAAAAATCGATTTTTTTTATTGCATTTTCTTGAAGTATAAGTATCTGAGAATATGTCCTGAAAATTTCAAGTCGATCCGAACAAAATTAACTGAGATATGAGCGTTGAAAGAGAAGAATCCGCGTTGAACGAGCGTTGAAAGAGAAACTTTAAACGCGTTTTTCTCAAAATGGCATTTCTGAAGTCGGTGACCAAGATTACTCGAACACTAATGAACCGATCTTCTTGAAATTTTGCAGGCTTATTTAATACATAAAAATGTAGTCTTTAATCGTTCGATTTTTTTTTCGAAAAAAGGCCGTTTTATAGCCAAAAAACGGCCGGTTTTTTCGTTAAAATCGAACCATTAACTTTGACTGTCCGCCATTTTGTGAAAAATGAATATTTTTTAAAATCCTTCGATTAAAGACTAGTTTATACTTATGTTTGACTAAATCCATCCGCATTTTTTTTTCAGATGCTCCACTTCGCCGCAATGTTGGTCACCGCAAACCGTGTATATAAAAACATTATTTCACTGACGGCCATTTGCCACTAAACAATGTAATATTTTTCAATAAAAAAATTACTGAAAGTTCTTCAAGATATGTTTTTTAAGATGGTATATTGATCGATTAAAAAAGTTTTGTAGTTTTCTTTTAAAAAATTCATGAAAAAGGCCTTTTTTTACGCTACAAGTGGGGGTAACGCCTTAAGGAAACATTTTACATAAAAATATCAAGTACCTAGGGTACTATTATAGGCACTAAATCAGTCTTACTATTATCATTGAGATCAAAAATCAACTTTAGCAACATTACAATCAACTTTGGCAACATTATAATAAACTTGAACAACAAATTTGAGCAACAATAGAAAAAAGCTCGCTGCGCACACATTTAAATCGTATTTAGGCGCTCTGTTAAAGTAGTCCCAAAAACTGTCTGCGTTACCCTTAATGCCAATTTAACCTCGTTTTACACTAGTCGTTCATTTTAATTATGAAAAAAAATATTAAAAATATCGTAACTGATGACATTTTTCTGAATACCCAGAATGGATGACATAGATGTATAGATACCAAACGACATAGATGTATAGATACCAAACGAAAGAAAAAAAAGTTTGCTATCTGGCAAAAATACTACAATACGTAAACTTCTATTTTATACTCCCCTGAAAAGAGTTAAGGGCTGGTTCATCCCTTGAGGCAGTATTCCGGCCTACAGATTTGGAAACATCGTTTTTTTGCATTTGCTTAAAATAAAGACTCTTGGAAATATGTCCTCAAAAGGAAATTTCGAAATTCCTAATATTTACAAAGTTATAGCGATTCGCATATGGCCGGATTAAGAGGCCAGTGCGAATCGGACAATGGTTCGAACTTCAGAAGCTTCTAAGGAAGCTGGAACTGGCTTCAGATAATGTTAATTTCGAAGTCGAGGAAGGCACACTTTACGAGGCAGGAATGGCCGATTAATATATCGGGAGTATAACATGCCATTATACCACTCAGATAGTTGTGGTTGTCTGTAATCGTACTGAAAACTTTTAACGCGTTTTTCTCGAAACCACTATTTTCAACCTGGTTGACATAATATCCCGAGTTCTATTCAACCGATTTACTTCAAATTCGGTATAGACCTTCAGTATGCGTCCCTCTATCGGGCATTGCCAAATCATTATTATTACTATTTTGAAACAATTAACAACTTTATAAAAAGTGAAGCGAAAAATTAACGTCTATTTCCGTTTCCATTAAATTTTTATTCTCTTTGGTACTTGCAAAAACGAAATTTTTATCGATAAAGAAAATTGGTTTTCGTTCCGTTTCAAATAAATGGAAGCTTCGGAATCATGTCAACCGCCTCAACCCTTATTTTCAATTTTTATTTTCTTTGCACATTTTTTCGTAAGTTGTTGAAACATCAATAAAAAGACGGAAATAAATTGAACTAAGAATCTTTTTCGCTTTTTTTGTTACCATGTCCGAAAAAACGCGCGAAATTTAGGCATCTAGACTAGAATACTGCCTACGTTTTTATTTTTTTCCAATGTACTCATAGTGGATTTCCGACCACGCACGAGAAGAATTAGCGTTTGTGTTTCACTGAAATCGGTGGATAGCTTGCGAGTGAAATTTCAAAATTGTCCCTTGACCTGCTTCGCAATAAGGGGTGGTTTCACCCCTTGAAACAGGTGTTCCGCTGATGAAAAAGCACGTATCTGATAGTTTTTAACGCTCTAAAATAAATATAAGTTTCAACAAAATCGAAGGCACACACTGATGTTCTTCGTGAGAAAAACTCGAGGCTTCTCGTAACTTCTTGTACGGTTTACGGCAAACGAAGATAAAGCGTCATTGCCGAGACTGCATTTTGTTGTGCGCCGTATATATCGTGCATAGAATGTGAGTTTTTTTTCATATTCTAACCGACGGATTATTTTGCTCGGTGTGTAGGAAATTCAACGTGCCTCACGGAGACGCCTTTCTTATCTTTATGCATACACGTGGCGTACGAATACCTGCAATTGCGTACCATCCATATCTGCAAAACTATATGTATGCACACGGCTGATGATTCAGCAAGTGTTTTTACCCGTTCTAGTACCGAGGAGCCGAGAATTCTTCGGTCAGATACTCGCAGATATCGCTTGTGTACGAGTTATTATGCACTGCGTAAATATACTCCGCGTTTCGTACGACGTTTTCTGGGACAATTGAAAACTCATGCGCTTGCGCCTTGAAAATACCTCCGGCAAATAACGTTCGCTATTTGTGCTTGAAAAAAATCTTTCTTAAGGGAGAATTTTTTCTAAAGGGGGAATCTTTCTTAAGGGGGGAGATTTAGGCGAGAAAAATATTTGCTGATTTTCGTGATATTTTTTTTAAAGGAAAGATTTCTTCGCCATTTTTTAGACTTACGGTATGTTTTAAGGGGTTATATACAGTCAAAATTTTCGAAAAATCCATTTTTTTTAATTTTATTTTCGTAATGTACATATATCTAAGTACATGCACAGAATTTTGTTTGTCAATCCGGCGAATATTCACGAAGTTACACGCACATTTGTAATGACGTGTCAGAGCGTTCGAAAGTGATTTAAAAACTTTAAACGCTTCTTTTCTCAAAACTGTGTTTTCAAAGTTGGTGAGCAAGATTTCTCGGAAACGACTGACCCGATCAGTCTTAAATTTCAACACAATCTTTTCAAGTATATTTTATAGTAATTAATCGCAGGTGTTTCTCACCGATAAATATTTTCCATTTTATAAACAATTCAAGGCCCAAGTTTTTGTCAAAAAACGATTTTATGTCAAGAGCCGCCATTTTTCAAAAAATATTATTTCCCCTATTCCTTCGACCAATTACAAGATAATCCATTATATTAACGAAATATTTTTGGTTTTTTCATTTCAAATGATCCAGTCCAAAGATATCGTGCTCACCGCGAGACGCCTTTTTTAGAGGTGCTCCCGGAGATCAGCTATAGCAGCTTTCATAATAATTATTTTTACAAATAAAAAATGTTAAAATACAGTTAAAAGTTACCGTAATATGTCCACAAATTTTTACGTTAATGGATTTAAAGGTCTTGTCAAGAATTTTTTTTCAAAAATCGATCTTTTTGGGCCTCCTGACGGTATATAACCCCTTAATACTCCTTTTGGATGTTACATGGTACTTTGTAAATTTATTAATCTTTAAAAATGGCGGAGGTATGGCACGGTTTTTTAAACTGCATTTTCAAAACTGACGTGACGTATAGTTAAAAAACTAATCGACAGATTCTGATGAAATTTGGTATAAATCGTTCTAACCTTATTGTCTAAAACAGGATCCTAAGTGTTTTCGAAAATTAAAACGAAAGGATTTTTTAGTTGCGTAATGCAACGATGTTTTTTTTCGATAAACTTATTTTTTTTGTTTCAAAGCATACCAGTTCATCGATTTTCAAAATTTCTCACAAACCCAAACAAACCCAAACAAACCCAAACAAACTCATTTCTTTTTGTTTCAAAGCATACCAGTTCATCGATTTTCAAAATTTCTCACTTTTTCTTGGTTCATATTCTGCGTATCTTATACAAAAATTTCCTTAAAAAAATTATGAAATTCAACCATTTTTCCTCAGCCTAAAGGTATTTCTCCCTCAAATATGGCTTTGTTTAGTTATAAAGTTTACACAAGTTTAGTCGCCACTTTTGCAGTCAGCCATTAAAAATCACTAATAAATATCCCTCAATTCTCAGTTTCAACTCCTTCCGTGATTTCAGTCATGATATGAAGTACGTCCTCGGGTAACGAAATCGAGAGACACGGGCAGTTCTCTCGGAGTGCGCAGCGCGTCCCACGAGATCGGATCTCCCCAATGCCATATATCGACCCTACAGTACTATCCAATTGCGAAGCATTCGAGCAAACCATCCAGCGACCCTTGACTACCATGCTAAGCACGTTTATACAGCGAAAAGGGAGTAAAATGGAGCCCCGCGGGCATAATGACGTATAATTTGAGAGATTTATTCACTTTTTTACCTGATGAAACAGCAGAAGAAATCTTCAATCGTAATTGACTTGCAGTGATATTTGCATCACGAAAGATGCCAAGCTTTTGCGGTAAAAAGATATACAGAGTCATGGTTGAAATGTAAAATAAATAAAATTGTTCATGCGTTTTCATCAATATATTTTGGCAAATAGTTCTGATTTTTGTATGAACAATTTTTAAGAAGGTTACGTGAAAATTTAGCTGGAAAAAAATTACGATTATTTCTATTGCACAATTTCAATAATAACATCATTGTTTATCTATATTTTTCAATTAAAAAAAAAACTTCAACTCTTCAATGCTATACATTCAGAATTTTTTAAGCCCCCGAACATAAATAAAATTTTTGCCAAAATTGCACTTTTTAAAAAACTTCTGCCATTTTGTGAAAATTGTTTTTTTTTTAAATCGAAAAACGGCTACGTACAACGAGAATTACATTCGTAGAGAATGTAAAACTTTTTAATTTTTATTTTTCAGACCAATCATTGTCCATTTATCGATCCGGCCACTGGACCACATTTTTTATTTAGAGGCTTTATTATTCCAACTCAATAACGTTCATTTTTAAAAAATTTAACCATGATTAAAAAAAAATTAACAACTCAATAACGTTGTTAATTCTTAATTTTTTCGAATGCAAATTTACACGATATTAGTTCAATGTATGTTTAATTACACAACTTTTGTCCGAATCCTAAATAAATAAACTAGTAGACAAAAAAATCGGATAAACGACCTTTTTTCGTCTGTCACCGTGGTATCACAGTTTTTTCGGCTCCTTCAACTATGCATAAAATCTCGACTTCCTCATTCCAATAATCGCATCACAAACAAAATAGAAAAGCAACGTGTTTTTTGGGCCCCATGAGATTGGGGCCCAAAATATATTGGGGCATAACGGGCCTGCATAACGCCCGTTAAACCACATTCTCTCCTTTTTTCCAACGTAATAGCGCTGCTCGATAGAATCGATGTTATAAATATAGAATTTATTATACCGTCCAATAAGTGCAGTAATAAAAGCCTGGTTGGATTCTATTTGCCAGGACGCTGGGAGATCGAGATACCCGTACGACACAATGTTACCGTATCTTGAGGTTTTCTGGTGTACGTTGATATTTTATCGGTAATACTTTTCCCCCAATATCGAAGTTTGTGATATTTGGTATTTTATGTCAGCGGTTGGATAGTGTATTACCCGGTTGCTCCTTCGACGGGTAAACATTCGGACCCGGGATATCGTTTTAAAATGTTGCGGCACATTCTCGGCGAGGCTGGTTGTTATTTTTTCTCAGTTTTTTTTTTATCTTCGTACATATCCGATAACGCTTTATTAGGCATAACTCGGAGCGTAATATCTTTTCGTGTAGGCAATTCTTTGCATATGTACACGTTTCATTATTTATATTCGAGGGACGCATAAGTTTATCGAGCATGAAAACAGAAACGAGAAATGGGGATGGATGTATATGCATATATATATGTGTACATATATATATATATATATATATATATATATATATATATATATATATATATATATATATATATATATATATATATATATATATATATATATATATATATAGAAAAGGAGGGAAACGAAGTAACTGTAAGCAGCATTATATTTTATTGCTAACTCAAAGACGGGACTTTGAAACATTGAACGATTGACTGAACAATTTCCGCTTTTTTTTTCTCTCTTCCATATTCTCATCTACTCGTCGCGAACTCACCGCTGGGACCCATTGTTACCAGCATTTCGACACGAATTTCGCGTACAAATAAATTCACGACGATTGCCATATTTTCGTGCTGGAGAGCCTCCGCGTAGAGCATCGCGCGGCGAAATTTTTTGAAAAATACGAAACATCAATCTTTCATGATTGATCGTCGACGCACGTCGTTGACACGCGTCCGTTAATCATCGAAACATTTATCGCTTTCCTTCGCGCTGAGATCGCGCACCGGGAAAGAAATTTGCTGGAAATTTATCTTTTTTTGGATCGATTTATGGCAATCGCTCAGCAACACGTGCGAAACGTAAATTTTTGAAAATTATTGTAGAGCAGTGAATTATGAAAATGTCGAATTTACGACTTTGTCGTCGATGAGTCTTTTTTTTTCGTTTTATTTTTTTTTTAAGGGGCCAATGGTTCGTTTCATTTTACGGGGTGTGGGAATTTGCTCTCGAGTTCGCCTTTGTCATGAATATTCGGCGATTCAGCATATCTGCCTCGGTGGCCTCATCGTCGCCACTTCTTTCACGTACCAGGCACGAAGCTGCTTAATCAGGCCTCGTAGGGTCGCGTTCGCCCAAGTGTTTTCTTCCGTTTTCTCTGCCGTGGCCCAGTTTCGATTTATCAACTTCCGGGTACGGTGCACCCGAGGGACCCGAAAAATGGTACTTCGCCCGGAGCAAGAGAGGCTCGTAGGAAAAGACAAATGATTGCAACCGAGGCATTTTTTTTCATTCTTAGTTCAAGCAATTGTGTCTCATCACGGGATCGAAGAACTATTCACTTCCGAAAAAAAATATTCCGTCCATTCACTCAACTCGAGAGGTGGGATACGTTCGAGCGAGAAAAAAATTTGCTGATCTTCATGATTTTTTTTAAAGCGAAGGTTTCTTCACTACTTTTGAGACTAAGGGTATGTTTTATTACTACTTTTGGCTGTTAGATATTGTTTTATTTTATTTAATCTTAAAAATGGCGGAGGTATGGCACGATCTTCAAAACGCGTTGCGGCGGATGTTGTCAGACGGCGTGAGACGTTGCATCGGCAGGATTAATCGGAGAAAAAACCAACGAAGGTTTTTCTTTCATTAAGACTCATACGCAGAATATGAACCATGAAAAAGTGAGAAATGTCGAAAATCGATTAAATGGTACGCTTTGAAACAAAAAGATTTAATTTTCCGAAAAAATGCCTATTTTTTGCAATACATTTTTTTTTAGTTTTTGAAAATCCTTTAGGGTAGTTTTTTAGACAATAAGGTTAGACAGATTTGTTAAATATTCGGATGCGGGTCTCTTGCTAGAATGAGGCTAATTTTTGTTTGGGTTTGTTTGGGTTATACAAATCCAAAAAAACATCCAGAAGTTACCCTGACTCTAGCAGGAGTCCCATCTCCGAATATTTACCAAAGATTCATACCAAACTCCATCACAATCGGCTGATTAGTTTTTCAACTATACGTTACGCCATTTTTGGAAATGCAGTTTAGAAGACCATACCTCCGTTATTTTAAAAGATTAATACATTTAAAAAATACCATGCAACAGCCCCGAGTAGTAAAAAAAAAAATTCACTAAGTCTACAAAATGTCGAAGAAATCTTATCTAAAAAAATCACGAATGTCAGCAAATTTTTTTCTCGCCCAAAGGTATCTCCCCCCTCAACACAAAACATTATAGCAATTTCTGTCGTCAATGTATTCCAATGTCAACCTAAGTGTCCTTTCGTTGGAACGTCACACCAACATTTCGTTTATGCTTTTCCCAGCCGAGGAAGTTGGAATCTTGACTTGATCGTCACAGACGAATCAGTCGGCAATTAGTGCACGGAAAAAACGCAATGAAAAACGGCGATGCAGCCATACATGTTTCAAGTCGTCACAGTTGACCTCGCAGTCACAAAGATCCTTGAAGGCAACAAAGAAACATCTAAAAAGAGAGCCCCGTCGAAACTGCGATAATGACGCGAGCATCCGCGGGACTCCTGGAAAATAACGCTCGCAGACCGATAATCTTCGTCTGGGAAGAGGGAGACGAAGCGCGGACGATGAAAACGTATCCGCGGTTTTTGCCCGGCGGCCAAATGCCGAGCTTCCGGCGTTTATCGACTCACCGACTGCCTCGAGGAGAGACATAAAAAAGCCCGCCGTTATAATGAAAATGGTGAGTGAAGGAGATCTGAAATTCTGCTATGTATTGGAAAAGAGGTGCTGCATAGAACCGCCGGTTGTGTTATTGGAGCCGCTTTTGTTGAATTGCCCATAACTCATTGTATTTCATTGCTCAGCGTACCCTCTCGTTTTCTTTCTCTCTCTTGCTCGTTAGTATAACGGTCTGGTCGAGGAGAGCAATCATAGATGAACGGCGCGGGAGCGTTACCGCTTTTCCTCTCTCTCTCTCTCTCTCCTTCTCTTGAACTGGGGTACACTTTGCTCCGTATCAGCGGTGCCTATTGGGCCCCGTATATTTGTCGTATATTCCGTGAGCTTGCGGCTGGTATTAATGCGTCCCCGGTGTGTCTCAGCAGCCGGGTAATAACACCGCGAATAGGACTGTCTCGGTGCGTTCAACGTCGTCGACAGGGCTGGTCGACGACTCCCAGGAGTTTCGTAATATCTCGTCGCGGCGCGCGATATAAAAGCTGCTCGATTTGTTTAACGATAGTGCTCGCCAGTCGACGGGAACGAAAAGAGCAGAAGAGACAGGCCAGCGAGAGAGAAGGAAGAGAGGAAGTGAAAAGAATGAAGGACATCATGAAAACGAATGGACGGTGGAGTCGGTAGCAGTTTAAAGAAATGTGAAAGAAATAACGGAAAGAATGGGGGAGGGGGGGGGACGGACCCGGTAGACGAGAAAATGATTGAGTTTTTGTCGCAGCCTTGTAAATTACCGCGCGGTATGAATCGACGTAATCCTCCGGTGGACGATACCAGGATGACGATGTTCGTAGTCGTAAGAAGAGCAAAGATCCGAGCGAGACTCGGATGAGGTAAAAAGCATCGGTGGGTCAGGATGACGTGTTGTGGCATTGTTCAACTACCAGTCGGATGAGTGCTAGACGTCAACTCTTTAACGATCAACGATCTATCAATGGCTGCTCGCGATCGCATATGCCAAGCGTGTCGTTTACCCCACTCAGTGCACATCTTGAGATGGGAGATGCTTTTGTAACGTAAATATGAGCTTATGGCCGAAAATAAACTCTGCGAGGAAGCCGAGGGATTACTTTAGAAGCCCGAAATTACAGATTAATCGGCAGGTCACTTAGCCACCACATTTGTAGTGGTGAAACTCTAAACGTGTTTTCCTGAAAACCACTTCTTTGTGAACCTCGTACACGACAACTCGAAAACTAACCAATCGATCATTTTGAAATCTCGCACAATTTTAGATAACACGTTTACCGTCTATGTGAACCTAAAGTCCCTTGAAGAATGTTTAAAACAAACTACTTCTTTTGATGACGAATATTATAGAAAAAAATCATGAAAAATAGAACATTTTTCAAGCACGTACCATTTTGTGAATTTTGACTTTGCTTTGGATGTTTTAGGTTCACATAGAGCGTGTGGGTCTTAGAATTCTAAAACTTTTTGGCTCTGATGATTCAGATCAATGCATCAGACGCTAGATTGTACGCCGTGGAACAACTCAGGCGGCAACCGTCTCTAAGCCGTTGTACAGCCACCATTTTTTTTTGTATAAAAAGAAATAGCAAAATTTAAAGATGTAATAATATCTACATAACATTTTAATCATGTGGAATAAAAGGTTTCGGCGCAATCTTGAAAATTCGCTTATTTTCGGCTGCCTGAAGGAATATTGCATAAGTTGTTTCTCGTCTTTGGGATTGAGCATCGATGGCGAATTACGACGCGCAGCGTTGGAGTAAAACGAGAGCGATAGATTGCGAAAAGTGGTTGGACTCACTTGAAATAGATTGTAGCCCTTGTCGTACATCCACATCTCGTCGGCCGGATGTTCCTTGGTGCTCTCGTGCTGTTGTCCAGCGTTGAGCATGTGCGGAGGTGGACCGCGACTGAGCTGTATCGCCAAGGATCTCTGCAGGAGGAGCAAGCATCTCGTTGGTAATCCTGGACCCCCGGGGCCCGTACCTTCTCCCAAGATCGAGGCCATTTTCATACGCCCGGCCACCGAACGCCGCGCTCTCTTCTCTCGCTACCCTCCGGGATCCACTTCCTTCCGAGCCTATCTCGCTCTCAGCCCGGCTAACAGAAAATCACGGGCGGCCTCTGCGCCGGCTGCATCATCACGTTCATTCCTCGCCGGGACTTATTCTGCCGAGAAAACACAACGAGAGAGAACGTTTCAATTTCAAGTTCCCCATGAGATTCCACTCAAATGTATATATCGCATGTCACGTCTTCAGGGCCTTTTACATTGGTATGTGAAGTTTCAGGATCTGCAGGATCTCTTATAAACTAGGATGCACGATTGCCAGGTGCGGTTGAGCGCAAACCGCCCGGAAGCACCATCATAAGTTCGCTGCATTTATTCCTCGTATGTGGCCTCCCAGATTCTCCTGATTTGATCCTCTAACATTTGCAGTCCTACAGGGGAGCCCGGAACTCCATCAGCAACGGCTCCCGAGAGAGATAGGATACCCGTGCATCCTTCTGACATTGGGGCACACACGCTTGGTCAAGGGAAAGTCTCGCTATACACTGATTGCTGTACGGTAATGTGTCTAGGCTGGACACACAACAGGATTGCTATGGAATTCTACCAAAGGCCGGACACCGGTATTGGATTATTCAATCTCCTATGGACTAATTATTCCTGTAAGTGTTCCACGCCTTTAGCCAACGGATCGCGAGATTATTGGACATGTTTGCGCGTCTTTGCTTGCCATTGGCAATGCAGCTTGACGGTAATTAACACTAAATGGATCAAACTCCTCGTATGCAGTAGCGTTGATGGAAAATAGCGCAGTTAGATTGGTAAATTAGAGAACTAATGGCATAGACTGTGGAAGACTAGGTCCAAGACTACCGTTTGGAGAGTCCAAATAATCTGCACTTTTAATCTGCTTCTTCGTTCTTACTGAAAAGTCACTTTAGTACAAGATCTTTTACCACAATTTTTCAAAATTGATATCCAGCTGATTTCGTCGCTCCACCTCTTTGTATGGCCCTCAGCTGTCTTGATCCATATACGCGCCGTCATCTCAGTGGCGCGTATATAGAGCAAGACATCTGAGGGAGAATCTACTCGTCGGGTGATGGTTTGTCACGTCCCAAAATTATTGTATCAGCACCCAATGCCAACACGTCCATGGACGTCTAATTGGTTTACGCCCCAGCAGTTTCTCCCCGAAGAATGCCGACCCCTTCGCTCCGAAGTTTCCTTGGGGAAACGACCTTTGGATGGTATACGCCTGAAAGAATACACGTGACGAGTTCTCGGTCGAACACGATTGATTGGGTACGAGAATGCTACAGATGCGACGTTTCGGAAGTGGGAATGATGTAGTGTCAGCAAATGTCTTTCGCCTTAATAACTTTCAACTCTTGCCAAGAATAAAGCGCCTCAACTGACGTTTCGATACGAACTTTCTCAATCTCCGCAAAGTTTTGGCCAAGGTAAAATATGAGCGATTTGAACTAAGAGTAGCAGGTACTTGGCATCGCCAAAGACGCTTGGTTTTTTTAAAGTTTACACAGCGAAAGCTTGCCAGAAGAAAAAGGGAAAGGTAACTTCTTTGCGTTGGCTTCGGCAAGAGATTCGATTGTACGAGCCAGGATATTTCCCCAGGGTAAACGAAATGTACGATTTCGCTGGCATTGAGGTTACGACTAAGTCGTCTCTAAGTGGGCGAATTTCGCGGTTCCTTCATATCCCCCGTTTTTTGCTCTGTCCAAGGTTTGCCAACTTTGCGGAATTTACGGGCAATTTTGTCTTCTACGAACGGGTCTTTTCGAATCGCCACCTTTTTTTCTTCCTTTTAACTCGATCGGGGCTTAATTATGTTCGTCGTTATTTTCTGTCGTTTGCGCGAGGACCATCGAGCCTCTGGCGATCAACAGGATACCCGAGACAAGCCAAATGCTTTTTCCACGCCAAATGTTTGCTGTTATTTGTAATTTGTGACGTTAATTAAGCTTGGAACGACTCCAGCTATCAAGTACGTTCGTATTAGTCAAGCCTTTTTTTTTCAGCGCCTATCCTTTTCTCACTCCCTCTCCTTCGCGGTCTCTCGTTCTGCGATATACGGTTGTCGAACTAATTTATGAACATCGAGGCAACGCACGGCAATTCGCGTTGCCTCTTACGAGAGAAGATTGCCATTGGCTCGTTGAATTTTTGACACGTGTCGAACACGTCCCGATAATTTCAGCTCTCGATATTCCAAAGCTCCTCCGTCGTGATATTTGATTAGGTGTTCGTGCGCACGGAAGTGGGTCGTCTGGTAATTAGAGAGTGCGTACTCGTCCCAACAAGGCGAATACTATTTTATTTGTTTGCTTTTCCCTATCATTGCGAGATATTGAAATATAAAATGAAAAACATTGTAAGGTATAGTATACGTGGAGGTATTCCAGAAGCGAACGACCCGTTTATGTCGTTCCAGTTTCAACAGAAAAGACACAGCTGTTGTAACTATAAGCCCTACAGTGCCATTTATAACCTCAAACCACTAATGACTGACAGCTCATTTTGGAGATTGAAAAGTGATTTATTGATTCAACGATTTCCATGAGAATAATTTTTACAGTTATGGGCTTGAAATGTCGTTCAACTACGAGCAGGATAAATCAACAATTTCTCCCAATTGGGATGCTTGATCGAAAGATCTTTTGGCCCAAAATTCATCGGATATTATTCAGTAAATAGTATCAAATATGAAATTACCAGATTGGAAAAAATTCCCGAAATTGTCTAAAAGACGACTTACTTTAAGTCGTCTTTCGATCGTTACTTTGCTGTAACGACCGAAAACCACTCATTTTTGGGTTTTTTAAAATAGAATATCGTGATGATGAATTTCTAAAAAATAGATATTTGAAAATGTATCTTCTGAAGAATACTCTGCAATTTTTTCTGTAAAAACGTTTAATTATATTCGATTTACAGCCGTGTCCGGTAAGCCCTTCTCGAAAACGTGTCTTGTGGTGGAAGAAAAATCGAACAGATTTCGCGAGTAAATTATTTTATCCCATGAATAACCGAAGGAATTTCCGAAATATTAAGGCAGTAGTCTGCTTTACAGGCTTCAAAAAATCGATTCGAAGAAGAGGAAGGATTATTGTATGGCCCGGGGATAGCTGATTAACATCTAATTAGTGTAAGTATTCAAAAACTTATATTTTTTTGGAACGAAAACTTTAAAGCCCGTTTTCTCGAGTTTTCATTTTCACAAGTTTTAGAAAACGGTGCCGGCGATAGCAAAAACAATATATGTCCGATCGAAAAAAATCAAAGTGATCTAGCTTCAGTATTAAATTATCTTCTATTTGAACTAAAAAAGTTGGACAAAAGTACTATTTAAATTACTTGTTTTGCAACTTAAAGTGAATTTTTTTTCTTCAAAAAAGTAAATTTTTTTTCAAACTTCGAAAAAATTTGGAATTTCATCATTTCTTCGGTATTTTTTTAGTTCATATAGAAAAGGAACTTATAAAAACTAAAAAAAAATTTGGTTCGACTGTTTCAGATGCATCACACGACCTCCATCACCGGCACCGATTTACAAGTGCAGACTCCAGGCGCCCCAGAAAAATCGTTACAACTTTGAAAAATTTCAATATTTTTTAATAATAAAAACTGTTTTTTAAAGCTTGAATATAATACACTATCGTCTCAAAATTTCGTTTACCGCAATCATTTCCTTCCCTTTCAAAAAAATTGCTGAAAAAACGCTTTTTTTCGGCTTCTAAAGCAGACTACTGCCTTAAATTTAAAAAAACGAAAAATTCATTTAAAAAATCAAATACTATATTATTACATCTAGAAAAAGCGCAACATTTTTTCGAGTTTTTGACACATTTTGCTCACCGACTTTCGAAAAGAGCGTTCAAGTTTCGAACGACGCGTTCGAGCGTTGTGACCAGCGTCAACATAACAGCCTATTAATCCGTCAATTCTGATCCGATGACCTTGAATTTTTCAAGGAACATTTACAACATAACGTACTGTTAAAATATATCGTTTTTGAAAAAAAGTGATGTTACGACTTCAACAACTAGGTATAACCCCTTAACCGACCCGGCAAAGTTCGCGCTAGGTAACAAAACACGTAAAATCGCTGTACATTCGAAACTGGACCTGAACATCCTCTCGATCGCGATCAATCGCGCGCGCAATCGCGAGAGTTCGATGCGGATTTCACCTTGAACGAGACACGTGTATATGTGTATCGAACGGGCGGAAGTATACAGTACAGAGGGAAAAAGGACTTCCTGTCGCGTGACTCACGCTTGCTTTCTGCCGGTGATTGTTGTGTTTGTTGAACCGCGAGAGAGAAAGAACGAGCGAAAGGGAAAGAGGGAGGAGAATAGTTGTTCGGCGATCATGGGGCGAGCAGAGCAAAGCGTGCATGCAATGGAGCTGCGGTAACTGCGCTCGGAGGATATCAGAGGATTCGTCCCTCTCTCCGTTCTCTCTGGCGCCTTCGGACGTCCCTGACCCTACCGCACCGCCGTCACAGACTCGAGATCTCGGGCTCTCTTTCTCCGCTTACACACGTATTCCAAATACATGAGCGCAAACACAAACGGGAACAGGATTATTCGAGAGCGCTGAGCAGCTTCACATCCAGTCACATACACGGTGTGCCGTAGCACGAAAGTTTCGACAGAGTAGCGCAGAGGGAGAGAGAGAGAGAGAATCTGTGATCACCGAGAGCGCGATGAGTCAACTTGGTATCGGAGTCGCGCAGAGTCTTTCACTTACATAACGAAATGTTTCACCGTTCGACTCTGTAATATCTTTTAACACGTTACATTCAAGTCCGAAGTTCGTCGCGCGTGAACAATTCATCACCTCCAAGGCGCCGAAAGATCTTGGCCCACCCAGAAGATTTTAGCCATCAATAAAAACGTCAAACATTGAGTGATTCCTGATAGGAATGTTCGCCACACCGAGTCAATCGAAACATGCCTGGCATAAACGCCGGAAGAGCTTTGATCTGTAGGATGGAATCAAGTTGTAGCCTTCGGCAGGCAGCGACACCGCAACATTTGATCCACCAATGCGAATCAAATTATCCCGCAAACGTCATCGCCCAACTTCCGCCATGGTGTCCGTGTATGTTTTTCCTGGATCCGCTGCATTGTGCCCTTTTCATCAACGCCCTCCTGGTGACGTGGGTCCTTCCGAATCTCGCGCGATGCTTGTTCCAGACGCAAGCATCACTTTCGATCAAGGGGAGAAAAGACATTACCGATTGCGAGCACCGAGGGTGCAGGCGATGACGAAGGGATCCAAGAGCCACGACAGAACGAGAGACAAAGATGCCCGGGATGAAGTAACGATGTCGAAATAAAGATTACGTTGAAACCACTGTTGGAAGTTGGGGGTTCTTCAGCTGACACTAGCACACATACATTCTCTCGTTCGTGAAATGGCTTTTCCTGGCAAAGCAGCCTTCTGCGCTGCGGTATCTGATCCTTTCCTTCCTATCCCCCAATCTCCAGCCAGTTTCACGTGGCTATCGCTTTGCCTATCGATTTCCCCCGTTAGCGCTTCCCACCGCGAGATCAGAGATTCCACCTGCTTTTCCAACCCACAAGACCCTCCCGAAAACAGCTTCGCGTTCTCGTCCCTACGCAATCGATGTCTGCGAAGACTACGAATGGTGGTAGAAAAAGAACGACGCGATTCTCCTCCATTTCCTCTTATTCCAATCGCCCGCTGTACCTTCGTTACTTCTCCTATCTTTTTTCCCTTCCGCCATCAACGATATACATGATGTTTATTAAGTTTCTCGATATATTGCGCCGAGAGTGTCTTGCAGATGTGAAATGTCGCAGTTGGTGAAACTATCTGGCTAGAATTGAATCATGAGTGTGCTGGAGTGTCTCCTTGTCAAGGTGTACGCAGATGGAAAGAGGCAGAGAGAGAGGGATGGTAGAGGAGAGTTAGAGACACACCAGAACCGTAATAATAACGCGCCAGCAAGATAAATGGAACCGGGTATATCTCGAGTGTATACGTACTCCACATCAGCGTACATACAACTCCCCTTTCTGCCATCTATCACAATCGGTGGAGCGACCAGCTCGTATAGACTAGTTGATCGGTAATCTCCACAAGGAATTCTATTAATTCTGAGCTTGCGCGAACTAGACTGTTTCTCCCTCTCCCCCCCCCCCCACTCTCTCTCTCTCTCTCTCTCTCTCTCTCTTTTCTTTTCTACAGTTATAGATATTGGAGCGCAGAATCTCACGAGCAAAACTGCATCACACACGTACACACACCATCGCACGTATCTCTTGAGCTTTCACTGTAGAAAGTTTACGCGGCGGAGTTCGCGCGGTGCGACGATTCCGCGACGACGAACGATCGGGTTGGAAGTACCCGGGCGAGCGATTGCACAGCTCGTCGTTTCACGTACCTATAATCACTAATACAATTTACAATATATTTTCGTGCTCTACGTATTCCCTGCCGCGAAATATTATACTCGGTGGGTTCATCTATGACTGCTGACCCGTGAACGTTGAGGATACAAAGCGGCTAAAGTCGTCTTGCGAGGAAACCGGAAAAAAGACTAAATCATTGTCCAAGCTATTGTAATTTATAGCCGCTTTCCCGGATAACATATGGAATCAAAGATGGAATAGTCATTTCGGGATGAGGGTTTGAAAAAAATGATGTCGAATGGCAGTCTTATTGGAGTCCTTTGTTCGGCGTCACGAGCTCAAAAGTGACTTTGAGTACAAGCCTTTCGAGAAACTAGGCCGTTCGTTCAGGGTCGGGGAACACTTTCAAATGTCGGGACACGAGAATCCCGGAAGGGAACACTGTTGATCTCTGTTTGGACATTGGCATTGGATCGACGCTGTTACGTGTGCGCGCGTAATTGTCAAGCAGTGTCGAGAAGCCTGCGTGTACACAGGACAATGGGATATTTAAGCTATATTAAAGGTCGTGATAGGCGAAGTGGAGAACACATCTCCAGGAACTACATAAGGTAATCAGAACTTAGGAGCCATCAGCTATGTTGTACACATCTCAATGCGTGGGTGCAGCAAGGTACATCTCTTGTTGGCGTGGAAAAGTAGGCCGTGATCTCTCCACCCTTATATATGATCTTCAAACACTCGCTAAGTATTCATGCCTGTACGAACTATCGGATGTTTCTGCGTAATATAAAAAAGCGGATTTGTGTAGAGCGAAGAAGAAGTATGCACCGATAATACATTTACTTGTTGCTTTATTCAAGCTTCATAAATCCATCCAAGTGTACGCAGCTGATTGCTCCCATCTATACTGACATCAGTCATCGATATGTATTCTCCAGATCTCTCATATATTTCACTCTTCTGCAATACGAACGTTGAAGTTTAACGACCTATATCAATCAAATCCTCTCTAATTATTACTTATATATCAATCTTTCGTCACAGTACGGCTGGTAACGGATGGGTCTGCATGTATGCGCACTTTGTGTGTCCCTAAGTAGCCTCATCACTCCTGTCACTTTCTCTTTAGTGAATACGGAAAAAAAATGCATTCGCTGTTGCACTTTGTAACGAGTTGCGACAATATTAATAATAATGCCGTATCAAGTTCCTTCAATGGAATCGAACAATGGAATCGAACAATGGAATCAATGATTTTTTGGCAAATGCTGGGAAGTTCGCTTTGCGTTTGGAAGCAATTTTAGTTTCGTAAGTTTTTAGTATTTATTTTAGAAATGGTAGGATTTAGTAAGACCCGTGCAGAAGTTGTGTAGGTACCCATTGGATTCCCATACTTGTCCCTACTTCCTGTCAGGGATCCAATGGGTCATCGCATTGGATCCCTATACTCAAACGTCACGTGCATTGGATTCTAATCGAGATCCCTTATTAAAATCCAATATACGAATCCTACTTGAATCCTAAAGGGTTCCCACTTCATCGAAGAGAGTCCAATACGATTGTCAATGAATCCTATCGTAGTCTGTACGTTGAATTTTATAAACAAATTATATAAACATACAAAATGTTGGATCTTTAAAAGTAAATCTTGTCTTAGAAAAGTACAAATCGCATAAAAAAGTATATCTCAAAATCGATTTGAATCACATCACTGGGAATCCACTATAATTATCGTTTGTTATTTATTTTACTGCACTTTGACATAATTTCACCACACACGTACATGCTCACGAGGTGTGCAAGTTGTGTTTCACTACGCCGATTTTTCTGTCGCGACTTTTCATGTATTTTCGATTCGAACTCTCTAACAAATTTGTGCACGGCAGCGAGAAAGATTTTTTTTTTTTGGAGATCCAACAAATTCCGGTTGAGGATTTCAGGTAAAAAACTTCGAAACGACGTCAATCGGGAAAAAGCGCGGGATCCAATGAGATCCCAACAGAGACTCCCTATGCGCAAGATTTCTAAAAAAATCACTATATTGATGTGGGTGCACCTTGGCACTCTTTTACGAATTTCTGCACGGGAATGTGAGTAATGTCATTCTGCCCAAATAGCTCGGTGCAAGTGACGTTTCATACGATCGCATATAATTTTTTGGACGCGAGTCTTAGGTTATCCAATAAAATATTGGAAAGCCCAGCATTATATTTCGTGTGGTGTCGACAAAGAAGGAGGAACTTGTGTCTTCTTGGGAGAGGAGCCTTTGAAGTCGACGCGGTTCGAAGATCATCCTAGTTGCTGAGATATATGTATGTACACACGCATATATATATATATATATATATACCTACACACATATGCCGCGCTCGTGGACGCGAGGTCGATACCATCGAGCCTCAGGTGTATTTGCCTACTATAGCAGTGGTAGCCGCTCATACGCCAGATATGAACGTATGGGGACACACGCATATGTATGTGTGTGTGTGTGGGTACAAGGATGATAGCGTCCTCGTAAACTCTGGGGTCGGATCCTTTCGGTCACGAGTAACGGGCCTTGCCCTCCCTGTGAGCGTGTGTAGTTTAGAGTTTCGATCGAATCATAGTCATAGTGCCTTGATCCGTTGCTATGTGTACCGAGGATGTATACAGATATATACACGGGAGAAATATTCGTTGGAAAGAGTTGTAATGACCCGGTAACCGAATAAATTTGAATAAATCAACTCTAATGCGTTGGGACAGGGAACAGGTGAAATATTGAATAATCTCGATGCCGAAGACAAGTGTACTTGCGGAAATGAAGTTCACGATTATTTTCCATTAAAATACTTGCCGTATAGTCATGATTTCAGAAGGGACAACAGGGATTTAACAAAAGCGATTTTATTGCATTTCCTCAAAGTATACATATTACGTATCCTAAAACTTTCATAGCGGCTTTTCTCGACCTGGCCGAAATCATAACTGTGGTCAAAATTCTCCAATTTTTAATTTGAAAAAAAAAACAAAATTTTCGAAATTGCAGTAGTTATCGTTGCACGTAGCAGATTTTTTTATCGAACCTTTTCGCTTTTTTCGCACATCCGCCATTTTTGATTTTTTTCTTTCCGAAAAACGGCTATATACAACGGGAGCTGCATTTATGTAGATTATAAAAAAATGTATTTTTATTTTTCAGACTTATTATACCTCGATAACGTTTTTAATTTTATATTTTTCAAAATAAAAATGTACACGATTAAGGTCAAGGTATGCTTAACAACATATCTTTTTCTAAATCCCAAGTAAATAATCTAGTACATACGAAAATTAGAAAAATTTGAAATGAATTTATCAGATTTTATTCAAATTGTTAAAAATTAAATGCCCCTCTAAGAATATATCGGTTTGAAAAAATTAAATATTTGTAATTATGTACCAATATTGAAATTGCTTGGAATGTTTTGTAGGGAATTGAAATTAATTTCTACAAATCTGGAAAAATAAATAAATATTTATGAATTTAAATATGTGTTTGACCTGTTCGAAACTCAGTGCACACCTGCTCCGGTTTTCCTAGAACGGAATAACTATTTTAAAACCTCCCAGTTCAGATGATCAGTGAAATGATTTAGGGACAAAAAGGAATAAAAGCATCTTTTTTTCCAATTGCACAACTTCAAAGTCAATTCGTCCGAAGAGTAATCCTGCTCTTGCTCAATCTGGAGTGCCTTCGAGAGTCTGCATTCCCATGGAATGTTACACCGGAATGATATTGTGTCTTTCGGACAATAAGATTCCACAGTCACGTCGCCTACTTCCAGAAGTGACGAATTCGCGTTGCAACGCGGTGGTTGTACGGGTCGACGCACTGTTGAACAAAGTAGTAACAGTCGTGCACTAGACGGACAAGGATGTTACAACGCGGAGGAAGTTCTCGGCATCAAAGTGAGACACTCGAGCACCATTCTCTTCGTTGGCCTAGTCGATCTTCTCTAATTGCTACTACCTCTTATATCTACAGCGATATAACTATATGCCTGCGCACCTATCGCTTTGCCTGACGGCTCGATGTAAGAGGGCGTTGGACCGCATCTCTCGTCCCAGCGGGAGATATGCCGAAACATTTCTCATTCTCAATCACTAACGGCGATTGTGATATTTCGGGTAACGGCCGATCGGTCACTCGATTGCCACACACGTGGCTCACCTCTGCCAACAACATTTATCCTCCTCAGAGCGCACCATGAAAGCTCCATCAACTTCTCGACACTGATCATCGCTAAACTGGGCCATTAGATTTTTCCCGCGCTACCTTCTTCTGCTTTCAAAAGAAACTAGCAATTCTGGTTACAATGTACTTCGAACTTTTCGTAAAGCAGCAGAGTCTAATGAAACAGATGATGAATAGGTGGTGCGAAATGGATTTTTCGGTCCAAAAAGTTCACCGAAACGTCCAGTCAGAGGGAAAGAGGAGACGAAAAAGTTCAAACAAAGCTGCAGCTGATGGGCAACTGAGTGAGAACGAACTTGCCCTTATTTATCGATGATTCCAAAGAGAGTGTGTCAGCTTGGTACATGCGTCTATATTAGTCTTTTGAGATGGCTGAGATTGTGGAAGAGAAAAACACTCGATGAGAGATGCTTTTTCAGCCGTGTTTGTACGCACCAGACGTAGGTACAATAGTTCAGTCGGAATGAACATGACTTTTATTCAACGAGGCCAGCATGTCGCCAGTTTTTTTTGTAGGTAATTTGGGCCTCCTTGAATGTACCTTCAATATATCTCCCGATTATATGGTGTTTAGCGGCTACCAAAGATGATTTTCAAACAACCAGTATTCTGGCATTCAGTGCCAGATTTCAATGCGAGTATTCAGTGGTTGAAATTGGATTTATGGAAAAATGCTTCCTATAAAAGTTGTGCGTAATGATGTCATCTACAAAGTAAGTCCTACACAAAAATCACCTAGCTTTTTCAGTTTAACGGTAAACCGAAGTTAAACAAAGATTTTTTTATTCGTTGTACTTACTTCGGTTATTTATCAACTTACTATTCTGAACCTCATACATCACCCACCAGAATCTATCTCCAAGAGATATCTTTAAATTATATCCAGCTATGTCATACATTTTAGCGATAACAACCAATTTACGTAAATCCGGCATTGGCAAGGGTCGTCTTGGGATCTTGGTCTTCTCTCCCGTCTATGTTGTCGATTCTTCTAGCCTAGCCTTTTGTGTTCTCTCGTCTTATCTGTGCACACTTATCGATCGCTCGGAAGGAAAAGGGCGTTTTTGGGCTAAACACATCATCAGGACACGTCGCTCATACCGGTAAGATCTTGGGGTAAAAACATTTGGAATGAATCACAATGCGGTAGATTGGACGTTTGTATGATTTATTTCCGTTGTGAATGACGCAAAAGAAATGTTTCTCATCGTTTCCACTTATTGTTGACATCGCGAAGAACTGACGAAAAACTAATTGGCCAACGATTCTTTCAAGCGGATAATCGTATCGTTATCTCCGATGTTGAAAGCAATTCTGTCGTTCGTCCGCATATCACCGTCATCACCATACTGCGTAATATAAAATCGGCTCTCGTGGCTGCTATGCAGCTCGAAAGGTGGCAGCTCGGTTTATGTATATGCCCACGTTTCGAGATGGACCCGATGATTTTATAAACGCGCACACATCGGGCAACGATTAAGCTGTCAAGATGATCCGATCGAGACCACGAGCCATTAAGCTCTGTGTACTTCACACTGTATGTGTACAGATCGTGCAGATGCTGCACATGGTGGATCTCTACCCTGCATTCATCTCTTTCTTTCTCCTCGTGGTGCTCTGCTCGCCGCGTGATCTGTCGTCGATCGAACTATTGATTCTGCTTGCTTATCATCGTTATTATCATTATTATTATGTTGCTCGAAGTCTGCAGCACCCCCGTAGGGAGCTTGGCGCATCGATCGTTGGTTTTTCCATTCTCGACGTAGCCTCGCATTATCAGTAGTCCCCCGTAGCTATTGATCTCTGCGCGGAGAGCTATAGAATTATCACGAGGAGGACGACATACACGCAAATATCAGACTACCGCAAGATACGGCGTGTGCCCGTGAAGACCGCACACGCTCCTCTCGGATATCTCTCATCGCTTCGTCGAGCACAAAAATCCCTCGATAGCACGTATACAAACACACGTAGATGTCGACTCGCTATCTCCATCTGTTGTAAATTCAAGAACGCCCGAGTGTACGGAATCGATCGAGCCTACGAATACATCGGGGAGTAACAACGAGAAGAAAAAGAATAGCAATCCCAAGGAACGATAATGACAGCTTATGGATTCAGCCTCATCTTTTTACATCTGCGCACCCTTCGGGCCTTGTCTTCTTTCCTTTCGCAGGTATTAAGTGCGTATTGTATACCTGCTGACGAATCCCTCGTCCTCATTCATCTTGCACGTAAGATAGAATCTTGTGAAGTCCATATGTGAATGATGATTTTGATCCATGATCGAGGAAAATCCAGACCCCAAACTCTAAGGCAGTTTCTTGCCATTTGGTCACCAGTACATAGACTGGCACTATGGAGCTTTACAGCAAGCTCCATTGGAAAAAATCACATGGGGATAGAGGAAAGCATGATGCTGCGAGAGGTCCAGCGAGAGAGAGTACAAGCTCACGCGGACTTCCGAACGTCATGCACGGAACTACAACGGAGCATGCCTTTTGCCTATACGCAAACGGGTGGCATTGACTTTTTGTCTGGGTTTAGATACATATCACACCCACACTGACGCGGGTGTGTATGTGTGACAATACATACGGCACTTTACATAAATATGTATGCACATGGATAAAGTGCAATATGCACTATGGACAGTCAACTTCGTATGTTCATCGGAGCGCTTGCTGTTATGACGTGCGGCCAGCTCGGTTCTCCTGGTATAATGGATCGCTGGGCATATTATTTTCTGCACAGCGACTAGGATACGTTATGAATATAGTGCCGCAAGCACGAGCCCCCGCTATATAGTATTTCATGCACCTATGTGCGTTCATTTGTATATATGTGCCTCCCCCATACATACATATGTGTACGTGGATAATACATGTTACATGTGTGTAGATGTGTGTACGTATGTACGAGCTCTAACGCCGTTCTTGGAGGACCACCCAGGATTGAACACGCTACCCTCACCACCGTTGCGCGCTTTTTCATGCTCATTTTTTACCTTCCCCCTCACTTTTGCCCTGGAAACGTACGGCCAGTGGTGGGACTACGTGGCGTTCATATTCATTTACAGTGAAGAGCTCGCCTGTGGAACATGCCACCAAACTAATTCAACGCGGACGACGTAGACATCATCGATGTTTGGGATTTCACTCGCGGCCTGCGAATGAAAAAAAGCCGTGATTTTCGACTTTTTTTTAGATAAGCTTGGGCTGCGTTTTTGTGGTGTATTTTTATAGCACGAGTTTGCCTGATTTCGGAGATTACGGTTTTTTTTCGACAACCTTCATGCTAGTTTTTACGACATTGGGGCTTCGATTTAGAGATGGTTCGACTTGAGTTCCTGGATGTACCGGGGCAACTGTGATAATCAAATGAGAGGATAGGAGTGAGCGTGGGAGTGTGATGGAATTTGAGGATTTTTTCGACACGGATGTCCAATTATGGGAATCCAAAAGAATTTCGGTTTTTTGGACTTTTTGAGGCGAGACACCAGTGGGTCAAAAATTATTTTTCTTTCGCATTTTTCTCGAAATGACTTTCCACGACCTGACCGCATTCATAACTCTAGCTATAATTGTCCAATTTTGTACAAAAAAAAGTTTCCACCATTGCAGTAGCTATTGTTGTACGTAACCATTTTTTTGAATTGAGTATTTTTTAAGCCCCAAAATATAAGTAAAAATTTCGCCAAAATTACACTTCTTTTACACCCACCATTTCGTTAAATTTTTTTTCGAAGAACGCCAACGTACAGCGTGAATTACATTTATAAAGATTACAATTTTTTAAATTTTTATTTATCAGATCAACCATTGTCAAGTTATCGATCCGGCCGTTGGACCACATTTGTTATACAGAGGACCTATTATACGCCAATAACATTGTTAATTTAAAAATAAATAAATAAAAATGCGTACGAAATAAGTTCAATGTATGCTTAACAACATACTTTTTTTTGCAAATTCCAAATAAATAATCTAGTAGACAAAAAAAATCGGTAAATACGACCCTTTTTCGGCCCGTCACAGTGGTCTTCTCCTTTCACTTTTATTGACACTGAATAATTTGTAAGTCTGCGAAAAGGGGCGATCCTACATGCATATTTAATTCGGCATGAATTTCAATAGTTCATTTAATAGTTAAATTTCAATAGTTCAGCACCATTTTTTACCATTGAACAGTGTTCTGAATTATATCAATCTATCTCAAAAACGATCTCTCGTCGTATACTCTTGATCGAATCAAGTAATAATCGAAAGGTGAAAATAAGCCGTGAATAACGTTTGTCGTGAATCTAAATTGAGATCTCGTGACTAAAGGGTGATAAAGCTATCGAAGGCAATGACCAAGAACTTGAAAAGATGCTGAAGAGGATTCTTCTTCGTGGCATGAAATTGATGATAAACAGACCCACAGACCCACACACACACACGCACACACACGCACACACACACACACACACACACACACACACACACACACACACACACACACACACACACACACACACACACACACACACACACACACACACACACACACACACACGCACGCACACACACACATATGTATATGTATATATTTACAAGGAAGAGCAAGATACAGGAAAAGAGATCTGAGAACCAAATGACAAGACCGGTATGGAACGGTATAAAGCACGGAGCTCTTTCTAGGCAATACAACGACCAGTTCCGTTGTCGTGCGGCGCTAAAGGATGTCAATTGCCCCACGACGCGGACGAAGAAGACTTCGACTAAGGAAGAAGGGAGACTCGGTCACCGGGCAATAATATGGCCACGTTGTCTCGGTTCATAAATCGCGCACGCGGCTTCGTACGTATTATAAAACACCGAGAGAGCTGCGATGAGAGACGGAGTGAGAAAACGAGAGGAAGACACGTCATGTGAACGATGGACAGATTTTTGGCATATTTTTTTATTGACCACACGATTGCAACAACGTTTAAGGCAGGTGCCTGAATTGGGAAAAAAAGAAGTGAGACCAGTAAACATTGAGGTATCTTTTCATGTATATTTGAAATGTATAGCAAAATGTTTCAACATGAAAGAATAAATGACAGCACATTTATCAGCCTATTCCACGTGCGCCTTGCCACTGCAGTCCTCGATCGGCGGGAAAGATGCAGTTCGTAATTCTTGACTGAATCAAATGAAACAATAAAATTTTGAATTGTCATATATTTTTCTTCTGGGTGAATTAAGAAAAAGCTGAAAAATTGTGAAATTATAAATTTTCCCAGGTTTGAAAAAAAAATGTGGTAAAAAACACTTTAACGGGCTACAAAAATTATTTAAATATACTTTCGCAACAACTTTTTTATTCACTTAGAAGAGATTTTCATACTGAAGAAAATAAACTTTGGTTCGATACAATATGTCGTTTAATATTTTTGCTATCACGCCCGCCAATGTGGAAAAATCGTGAAAATGAAAACTGGAGAAAACGCGCTTCAAAGCTTACAATAGGAGGAAATCTTAATATCAATCGCTTCTCTGCTTTTCGCATTCTATCTTCGAAAATATTTGCTTACTTTGTGAATATATTCTTGGATAGTTTATCTATGGATTTTAAGCAATGAAAAAAAACGATATTTTTTTTCGGATCGTTTCGTTCAGGCTCCCGCCTTAAGGGATTACGCCCACTTGCGATTTTGAAAAAATCGATTTTTTTTATTGCATTTTTTTGAAGTATAAGTATCTGAGAATATGTCCTGAAAATTTCAAGTCGATCCGAAAAAAATTGACTGAGATATGAGCGTTGAAAAAGAAACTTTAAAAGCGTTTTTCTCAAAATGGCATTTCTGAAGTCGGTGACCAAGATTACTCGAACACTAATGAACCGATCTTCTTGAAATTTTGCAGGCATATTTAATACATAAAAATGTAGTCTTTAATCGTTCGATTTTTTTTTTCGAAAAAAAATGGCCGTTTTATAGCCAAAAAACGGCCGTTTTTTTCTCGTTAAAATCGAAGCATTAACTTTGACTGTCCGCCATTTTGTGAAAAATGAATATTTTTCAAAATCCTTCGATTAAAGACTAGTTTATACTTATATTTGACTAAACCCATGCGCATTTTTTTCTTCAGATGATCCACTTCGCCGCAATGTTGGTCACCGCAAACCGTGTATATAAAAACATTATTTCATTGACGGCCAATTGCCACTAAACAATGTAATATTTTTCAATAAAAAAATTACTGAAAGTTCTTCAAGATGTGTTCTTTAAGTCGGTATATTGATCGATTAAAAAAGTTTTGTAGTTTTCTTTGAAAAAATTCATGAAAAAGGCCTTTTTTGCGCTACAAGTGGGGGTAACGCCTTAAGGCGAAGTAGAAGATGTGACATATGAGTGCGAGAGAAATAGCTGAAATTTTCGAACAGAGATTCTTCAGAGATGAATAATATTTAAGGCAAAAGGAAATGATCAAGCTCTGCGTCAGGGAATTCTCCAGAGCCTAGTGCTTTGTTTTTCCTAAAAAATGTACCCATCTATGAGAAAATTGGGTTGGTAAATTTGTGAGGTTATGTTGACTCTGTACATCCCATTTAAGGGACTTGGAGGATTTGATTTTCCAATTAGTGCATCAAATGAAAAAGTCTATTTACCAAAAAGTCACAAACGATCGAGACTCTCAGGCAAGACGTGAGATTTGAGAAGAAATGTCGAAACTTTCTTCTTTAATTACTCCGCGTCAAGAAAACGAGACGTCCGTAAGTGCCAGGTGCGTTTTCTTTATAAGCGAATAATTGAGTAGTACTCGCGCGACGTTCGAATCATTCTCGCGTATCGCTCTATGGTCGTAGTCGTAGTTGCGTCCCGGCGAATCGAGCTCGATTCTCGCGGCACGCGCTAACGTCAATCCCCGCACGTACTGTGATTGCACATCATTATCGTTTTCGTATGCACTTATATTCATTAGCTGTATACGTATATAGTTCTATGGAGGCTGGTTACGAGGGAGTGGGAGGAGAGAAGGGAAGGCGGGGGAGGGGGAGGGGGCGAGCGGTACATCGCTACTACCTATACGGTAAGTAATGAGAAGGCCGAGGCCGCGACCTAATTGCAGCAAACGTTGATGATCATTACCGAACATACCTTCCAGCAACGCTCACGGTTATATCTTGAGCCCCAACACTCTACGCGATTACCTTTCATTCGCTGTTTCATATTGCCCCGATCAACTGACATTTATTTTCACACGTCTGTGAAACGACTCGATGGACACTGTTTTCACTTATCTTCGTCTCCACGAGGGCATTATTAATAGGGTTGACAACGTATGAGCCGATGAAAGTCAAGACGACTATGCAGGGGTGCCTAGTTGGAAGAGTCGAAAAATCACTTTATTCAGAACTCACATATTGTGACAGTTCATCATCTCAAATGTTGCCTGAAAATTTCTAGGGGATCGGATCAAAATTGACGGTTTCATAGGCTGGTATGTTGACGCCCGTCGCAACTCTCGGAGCGTCGCTCGAAACTTTAAACGATTTTTTCTCGAAAGTACGTTTCCAAAGCCGGCAAGCAAAATATCTAAAAACTACTGCATCTTTTGGAAATTTTTAGGGCTTTTTATAGATGTAAAAATATAGTATTTGATCCAATGATTTTTTTTTGGATGTATACTTTCTTGATGACAGAAAGATGGTCATTTTTTTTCATAAAAATCTAGACACACTGAACACGCGCCTTTTTTTTAAATTTGATATTTCGAAAATTCCTTCGATTAGGATAAACTAATATACTCACGAAATCTATTTGATTTTTTTTATATTGGATAACGTCGTTTAGTAGGACATTGCTCACCGCAAAAAAAGCTTCTCGGACATCGGCTGTCAATCGATTACAATCAAATATTTTTACACAAAAACATTACACCATCTATTTTTTATAATTACTCTTTATTTAGCCATTTAGACATTTTCGATAATCTTTTTTTGCAGACCACGAGGGGTAAAAAATGTATCCCCTTTAGGGTACCAAAGGAACGTGAATTTAAAAAAATGTACCGTGCCAAATAAATAATATTCCCGTTGGAAGAAACGGTACGGTTTAATTTTGAAAATGACCATCATTAATAACGGCTGCTGTTATAATGAAAGTGAGAAGGTGAAAATGATTTGGTTCTTTCTTCATTCGTGATGCAGATCGCTCTGATGCATTATCCATTCAGGGACAACCCCGGAAGCCTTTCTCCGTTTTCGCCGGCAAATTCTTCGATCGGTGAGTGGAATAAACGTTGTGAACATGCTCTGTGTTTGTCAGAGGTACACGCGAAACACGAAAAAGCCTTCTCGAAGTTATATATATATATATATATATATATATATATATATATATATGTATATGTGCGTGTATGTATATACATATATATATATATATATATTTATATACATACAAACACACATACCCAAGTAAAGAGAACTCTTTTCGCGTCGGTCGGTGCATCGCGAGACTCGTCCTTATTATCTCGCAACCGTTAATCCGACCAATGTCTACTCCCGTCTACCCCTCCCCCGTCCCGCTCCCCGGAGTTTTCTCTTTTTTGCCAAGGATACACTTCCGACAGCGCGTAAGACCCTCGGGATGAAGCATAAGCGAGACTCTGTGAGATCGAAGTTTGCATCTTTGGAATGCAACGAAAATGATTATTTTTCGATGGCTCAAAATTCTTTTCCCATACCTGACGACGAAAATTCCGGAACAATTTTTTAATCGCATTTTTACGATTTATATCTGCAAAAAAGATTTTGTACGATGATGAAAATGAGGAGATAAAGATATGGAGAAGAATTTTCGTTGCATTACGACGATGCAAACTTCAAGACCATGAGCATATTATATACCTAACCTCAAAAAAGTGGACAACTTATAATGGGGAAATCACAGTGATACAAGAAAAGACATGAGTATTTTTCTTCTAAACAGGATGTTGATTCTCCCCGAGAACTTCTCGGTTCTTGATAGCTCCGCTCAAATCAACGTTGATCCGTTTCAAGATGCACTTTGACATTGAGTCTCTCTTTTTTTTTTTCTGCCCTCCCGCGCTCCTGACTAGAAAGTATTTGCACTTGAAACTTGATGCCTTGGGACGACGACGTAAAAGGCACAAGACAAAAAGAAATTAGGATCTTGTCGGGTAGAAAGTGTTTCGCACCTCTTCGCGACAAAGACGCGGAGAGAAAGCCCAGGAAGGTTCTTCTTTTTCTAAACATCTTCACTTCCATCCTTCCAATTTCCGGTCGATGCTCACAACAGATATACCTAATAAAAAATAACATGCCATGCTATCGTTGTGAAATGTCTATTTTTCATTGGAGATCGATCCAAAGGTGTAATAGACGGATACGCAGCGTTCGATCAAGCCTCGGATGATTTAAAAATGCCATCGTCCATTTTCTATCCAATTTCTCATGGGTTATCGTGATTTCCCCTCTTGCGAGACCACTTGACGCCCATTGCGCTCGATTAGCGTGTCTCTCAAATGCATATCCATTGCGATGGAACGTAAGTGTCTTCGTCCCAGCGGGGATGCTGCCGATGTACGATTTTTCCTTCACGTACGTACATATGTACTCTTGGCTATATATCCCCGAGAGGCTTGGACGTGCGGTCTGAGCTGGCGGCGTGGCTTATATATATTATATTAGCCGTGGCCTCTCCGCTAACCTTTTAGCGTCTCACGCATATAAACGCATCTGGATTGTATATAACCAATCTGGACATCGTTGACGACAGCGACGACGACGTGTCTTAGCCACTGCACATATGCGTACGAGGCTTAAGCCTCCCGGCGAAATTGCCACGTGCAAAGTCGTGCATCTCGTACGGCGTGTTGCAAGTATAGGCGATTCCGTGTCAACCGCATGGATGCCATCACCATCTTCTGTCACATTAGAGCTGATTTTTTTACTTGTTTTTTTTTTTTCATTGATTTTTAATCTGTGAATTTCCTAGCACCGAAACCTCACATATTCAGAATTGACAAAAGGACAGCACGATGATGACGTTTTTTTTGTAGTAATTGATTTTTTATTTTCTTCCAATACTTGATTTTTTATTTTCTTCCAATACTTGATTTTATTTACTGTCTCGGATAAATATTTTGTTGCTCTTCATTCAATTATAGTAGCTACTTTGTAATTCACGTATTTAGAATTGTGGAAAAAACATCACGACAATAACGTTTTTTTTCAAATACTTGACCTTTTTATTTTCTCAAAATACTTTGATTTTTTATTGTCGCGGATAAATATTTTTTCTTTCTTCGTTCAATTGACTGTGAAAGGTCCAAGAAGTGAAGGACAAAACGGTTAATTCTGTATTAAATACAGGAATGACTTAGTAGCTAGGAGCCTTTTTTTGAATATGTAGAGGGTGCAGAGAAGTGCAGGGGATAAAGGCTCATTCTGTATAAAATAAACGAATGACTTAGTAGCTGACTGAGTAGCTTTACTTATGAATTAGACCATAACGTATTTTTTGTCTAATACTTAATCTTATATTTTCTCTGAGTACTTGATTTTTCTCATTGTTTCGGATATATATATATATATATATATATATATATATATATATATATATATATATATATATATATATATATATATATATATTCCATTAAAGAAAAATGAATGAAAAATGAAGAAACAAGCCCCATTATATATATATATATATATATATATATATATATATATATATATATATATATCCGGAACAATGAGAAAAATCAAGTACTCAGAAAAAATATAAGACTAAGTATTAGACAAAAAATACGTTATGGTCTAATTCATAAGTAAAGCTACTCAGTCAGCTACTAAGTCATTCGTGTATTTTATACAGAATGAGCCTTTTTCCCCTGCACTTCTTAAACCCTCTACATATTCAAAAAAAGGGCTCCTAGCTACTAAGTCATTCCTGTATTTAATATATATATTCCATTAAATTGGCTGTAAAAGCTCGGAGAAATGAAGAAAAAAGGACCATTCTCTATGAAATATTGAAGAATAATTTCTCATAGCTACTTAGGAATTCACGTATTCAAAGTTGTCGAAAGGACTGCGCGAGAATAATGTTTTTCTTTATATTTTTTATTTTTTATTTTCTCTAAATACTCGATTTCGTAATTTTATAAATAACGTACCTCTTTGTCGAATACTTGATGTTATATTTTCTCTGAATACTTGATTTTTTAAAATGTTTTTTTAAAAATGTTTTATTTTTTTTTTTTTAGTTTTAGTTAATTTAGTTTTAGTTAATTTTTAAGTTTTTTTATTTTTTTTTAGTTTCAGTTAATTTTTTAAATGTTTTTAAATATATCCATTAAATTGACTGAAAAAGCTCGGAAAAATGAAGAAAAAAAGGTCCATTCAAACATTCAACCACATATTCAAAATTGTTGAATGGATAGCACGAAAATACCGTTTTTTTCAAATACTTGATTTTTTATTTTCTCTAAATACTTGATTTCGTAATTCTCGTAGAATTTTGTATTTTTAATATTTTTATTAAATTAACTATAAAAGCCCGGAAAAATAAAGAACAAAACGCTAATGCTGTATGAAATATTATAGAATAATTGCCCTCAGCTATTTTTGGAGTCTAGCGTTTCTTCCATTCAGACGCACACGACAATTGCAAATTCGTGAATGACAACTGATTCGAATGGATTTGCTCGTGCATTCGGCTCTACATACACCAAATGATTACAGCTAGAAGGTGCTGAGCAAACGTACGAGAGTGAAAAGCACAGGTAAAGTATGCAAGTATGCACGAATACACGGACATTATGTACAATACACGTTTCACGAAGATTTCTCGTTGCTAATATGCGACGATCGTAGGAGGGAGCAGCGTGTCTCCCGACATGCGAGAATAAGCTGTGAAATATTCTCACACATAGCAATGGAAACATCGCGGGGCATGAGAATTATTATCAAAATATCGAGGATGATATTATAAGCGCCTTATTCTCATCTTCGCTGTCGTCCATATCTTGCGATCCTTGTAATCGAATGATTTGCTTCGCCTTTCTCGTAAACGTGACGCCAGAATGTGATACGCATCTCGCTCCCAACAACGTTTTAATATCCGATGCATATACGTGTGTAAAAGCACGGACGAGGTAAAAAAGAATTTCATCTTATTTTAACGATCGTGACGAACGTTGTTTTTTTTTTTGCGGAAGAACAGATCGCGACCTCTCACGAGGGAAAATTATTAATCGTGATGAAATATTGTGCCCTCGGGACGTATGCAGTTTATTCGATTGTAATGCAATTCATCATTAAATTTAAAATTTATAAATACAAAATTGTGTCGGGTGTTTCATTGAAAGAATAAGGTGGTTTGTTTGGGTTCATCACCATCTTCTTTCACGTTTGAGCCAAAAATGATTTTTCAATTTTTAATTTGATTTTTCATTGATTTTTGATCCGTGCCTTTCGTGGCACGGGAATTCACATAATTAAAATCGACGAAAAGCCCTGACGACAATAACGTATTTTTGTTTATTCAAAATACTTGATTTTTTATTGTCTCGGATATAAATATGCATTTCGATTTTTCCTGCATTTATCCTAGCTATTAGTCATTATTATGAAATATATATATATATATATATATATATATATATATATATATATATATATATATATATATATATGTTTTATGTAGATATACACTGCCGGCCAAAAATTTTCGGACGCTTCAGGTAATTGCAAAATTTTTTATCACTGGATAATTGCCAAATAATGTTAGAATAATATAATTAATTTTATTTATTATTCTACGGAGATACTATGTAGCCCCATATAATGAATTATATTATTCTAATATAATTTTACAGTTAGCCGAAGTGATCGAAATTTTTGCAATTATTTGAAGTATCCGAAAACTTTTTACCGGTAGTGTACATGTATATAGTATCTATATATATACTATATTATATTAGAATAATATAATTCGTTATATGGGGCAACATAGTATCTCCGTATACATATATATATATATATATAAAATCATTATATTGACTGTAGAAGCTCGCAGGAATTAAGAAAAAACCCAATCTGGCTTCGAAACAAAAAGCCATTGAAAAATCTTCCCGTGACTATTATTTATAGTTACAATTGTATAATAATAATAATAATAATAATAATAATAATTGTAGATTCCATTGTACGGGGTCTTTCCCCTCATTACATCCCGTGGCTATACTAATTGTAATCGTCACACAAAATATGAAGATCTGGAAATAAATACGACTTATTTTTTTTCCCGTGGTATATTCCACTGCATCGATCAATTCGTTCACTGAAACATGTACGTCACTTTGTTTCTGCTCCTTGTAAAGACGTTTCTTTTTTCCGTGGATCTTCATCAATGCAGTGTGGGAAAAATGATACGTCAACCGTCTTTTTCGTTCTAAAAATCAGAATGACTTACATTAATTATTATTCTCGTGATTTTCTTGTTACCATAGGTGCAACTTTTTCTGGTCGTTGCCCTCTTCCTCCTGCCTGAACAGGATTGTACGCGTATACGTATATGCACAAATGCATGAGCTGCACAATGTGTGAGTTGAACATGGCTCCCGTTACAAATGTGCGACACCCGATTAATTTAATGCCCGTCATTAAATGAATAATAACTGAGCGATATAATTCACCGTGACGGGGTTGAACGACGAAACGTGAAGTCCGGATATAGCGACGACGGGACAGACGATAAGAGATTGTACAGGCGTGTGCAATACATGTATGTGGCGTTCAATGTCAATTTGGTCGATTTTATTTTCAAGCATTCGAGATTGAGCGAACATGCTTTTGGACATGCCAGTCCAATGCGAAAGGCGAAGCTTCGCTAATTGTTAACATGAAATAACTGATCAAATTTAACAATTTCGTCACATAAATTAATAAAATGAATAAAATTTGACAAATTTGTCACATAAATTAATAAAATAAATAAAATTCGACAACTTCGTCACATAAATTAATAAAATAAATAAAATTTGACAACTTTGTCACATAAATTAATAAAATGAATAAAAATTGACAACTTCATTACATTGTGGTACCTCTTTAAGGGCGTAATAAAAAATGATTACACTTATTCGACATCGTGATCACTAAAATTACCAATCAATCTCGTTTTTTTTTCGTTTGATCGAATGGCATTTTTCAAAAAGTCATTCCAAAAACAATTCTTCCACAATTTTTATGCAACTGCAATACAAAAATCAGAAAAAAATCAACAAAAGAGAACGCAAAAAGTGTGAACGAAAAAACAAAAAGTTCTCAACAGGGATGTGAAAAAATTGTGACGTACATAAGGAGGACCAAGATAGGTCCTTTCGTCATGGAATGTCTCATACTAATAGAGGCTTGATCGGTGTACCGATCGTTGAAGGATTTACGAGTTATCGCGAATTGGAAAGTTGCAAAAGACATTGCGAACGAAAATACGTGCCCGGATAGCAGGCCATCTAAAAAGAAGCAACGAAAAGAAAATAAGTGTGATGCGAAATCTTGAGACGAAAAGAAAAAATTGGATAATGATTGTTATTGTGGCGAAGGGTTCGATTATTGAAGACGATACAATGCGTTCTCGAATTGAAATACTGTACAAACTCTCGTGTGTGGTCCGTGTATCGATCGTATGCTCTGCGGTGAGTTTGTATCAACGAGAGTACATCCCTCATCTGGAGCTCAATTCCCCAGAGGCGAAATACATATATAGCCGGGTAGATATATGAAAGACTTTGTTCGCCTACGTTCACTGTACTCAATTGGCAGATATATATCTGGGGCTACGAGAACTTCTGTCCTTGTTCCTCGCATTCTCTCGTTACGTTGACGTTGTGAGAACCTTTTTCGTTTTTTTTTTCACAGGTAATTGAGTTGTGAGTTTGATCATTGATACGTCAATATCGAGTATCAGAGACGTCTTTGTTTTCATAAGTATTGAATGATACTATCTTTGAACGGCACGTTTCCGATCGAGCTTGCAAACATATGGTAAATGTACAGCTGATCGGATTAACCGAAACGTGAGGGCCACCACTGTGACGGGTAAAAAAATTGATTTTTTTAAACGTTTTTTCATAGTATACATATTCGAGAATATGTGAAACAAATTTCTACTTGGAATAATAAAAATTGACCGAGCTACAGACGATTTAGTAAGGGCAGAAAACGCCAACATTCAAAAAACGGCTCGTGAAATGTTTGGGTAGAACGCTATTTTTTTTTTCATCCCGTAGGGGGGTCGGCCATGAGTGTCAAACTCAGTTTCCGGGACGTTGAGAGTGTTAGGACGGCCGCCATCTTGAAATTAAGGGTGCATTAGTTTTTTAAATTTATCTCCGTAACTGTAAGGCTGACGAAAATTTTGCAAAGAGCTTTTTTGTAGGTGACCCAATTATCCATAACTTTTTGTAATAACTTTTTGCGCTAATGTCAATAATAAAAAAATTATAAACAAAAAAAGATGAAAATTTAGGGTATAAAAAACTTTGCGGCATGATTATTAATTAATTTGATATCTGACGATAAAAATGCTTCTCACCTTTTTTATGGAGCATTTTTTTATAAACAATTTAACCAATTTTTTTATTCGTTTCGTTTTTATTGATTTTTCAGAGAGCTGAGATTTTTTAGAGATCAATTTTGTAGAGAGTTTTTTTGTAGTTGATACAATGATCCATAACTTTTTATTATTACTTTTTGTGCTAATGTCAATAATAAAAAAGTTAAAAACAAAAAAGATGAAAAATTAGGGGATAAAAAACTTTGAGGCAAGATTATTAATTAATTTGAAATCTACCAATAAAAATGCTTCTTACCTTTTTTATGGAGCATTTTGTTATGAACAATTTAACCTATTTTTCTATTCGGTTTGTTTTCATTGATTTTCCAGCGTTGTGAAAGGAGATAGTGAAAGGTGAGTAGGTTACGTTGGTATTAAGAAAATTGTTAATAATTTTATTTCGAGCAGAAGTTTCTTTTTTTATTGTATTGTTAACTTTTCCAATGATTATTTCGAAATTATCAATCATCGTCACTCTCAAATCTCATTCGTTGTGAAGGGCCGGGTTTTTAAAATTTATCTCCCTAACCGTGAGCCCGACAAGATTTTTGTGGGGAGCTTTTTTGTAATTGATAATATTCTCCATAACTTTGATTAACAACTTTTTGCGTTAATTAATAACATACCGTTTTTTTTTCTCCAAATTCCGAATAAATCATCTAGTAGACAAAAAAAACGGACTAAAAGACCTTTTTTCCGGCCGTCACAGTAGTGTCCTTCCTTAATAAGATACTTTTTTAAAATACTTTGCACTGATCATGTAAATAACAAATTAATTTCAATTAAATTTCCAGCACGATAAATATTACGAAAATAAAAATTGCATGTTGAATTTTCATTCCAATTTGGAATGGAATAGAAATGGGAAAACTTAATAAAAAAAATGCTTTGCGCGTATGAGATTTTGGATTTCCGTCTCCTTCATTCGTTCTTCAATATCGTGTGGCTCCTTGTCGAGCTGGTCGGAAGTGCTTTTGCGAATTTCGGCCACGCGCGTGGAGGAAATGAGAGAATAAATAAACTTTGCTGAATCTTCGAGAATGACGATTGGTTGTTTTTGGCTCGGAGAATAAGAAATGGGCGAAAAAGACATTTCGGCGGTAAAGTTTTTCGATAACACTAGAACGATGGCTGTACCGCTATACGCACATGTACATCTATGTAGGCACATACGATGGAGCATTGGCTTGGCACGCGTCGACGTTCCTCACGAAAGTCTCGCGTCCGAAGAAGACACGCGAAGATAAAACGGTGCGAGGGCGGACGGGAGTTCCCACGGAATTCAATATCGCTCCGGGTATCCTCTCCCGTCGCCACGAAACTCAGGAAAGTTTGCAAGATTTTTGGTAAGAGATGAGGAGACGAGAAAGCAACTTTCTTGTCTTTCACGACACAACGGAATACACGGAAACGCGCAGATATAAATGATGCCTCTCCCTCGAAGCTTCCTCGAGATGCAACAATCTCCCAAACTTTTTAATTGCTCGAGTGAGGCAAGTTGTATGAGATTTTCACTTGAATTCTAACGAGACAGTTATGAATTACAGACGCCACGAGCTTAGCCAAGTTTTGAGGAATGTAATTTCGGGACATTAGTACCCATTCAAACTAATTTAAAGTTCGGAAAAATACATTCGTCTGGTCGTGATAAGACGTGAATTGGATGAGGGAAAAATTGCTCGAAAGTATAATGCAGGGGAATAGAAATGATTGAATGAAATTACATTTTGAATGCAGAAAAAAAAAACTCTGGTACACTTATAGTTGGGCTTAGATCTAGTTTACTTTTTGGAAAATATCGATTTTTTGTTTTCGGCGGATTTTCGAAGTAGAACATTTAAAAAATATTCGCTGAAAATTTCAAGTCGAACTTCGAACGCGTTTTTCTCAAAATAACTTTTGCACAATCGGTGACCACGATATCTAAAAAATCACGCACCGATCAACTTCAAATTTGACGAGCTTTTTTTACATATAAAAAAGTAGTGCGCGAATGAAAGTATTTTTTTGCATAGTTTTTTTATCATAGAAAGTAGAGCGTTTTTTAGATCGAAAAGCGATACATTCACTTTGGACCTCGGCCATTTTTTCAAAAATCAACATCTTATTGAATCCTTTTTCCAAGCACTAGATTATTTCATGCAAAACTAAATGCGTTTGATTTTCTTCATTTCTGATCATTTGTTTCCAAGCAGCAATGGTCACCGCGAAAGACGTTTTTCAAACAGCCCTGCGCACAAAAAATTGTATCTACCACATTTATAAATATTTTTTAATACAGAAATTCTAAAAAGTACCTTAAAACATACTTTTTAATGTAAAAAAAAATGTTTAAACCTGTACCTTTTCTTCCAAAAAGTAAATTCGAAAATTCCTCTTTTTTCGACGACAACGTCCGGCCCTTTAAGGGGCGAGATACCTTTAGGTGAGGAGAAAATTGATGATTTTCATGATTTTTTTTATGGAAAGATTTCTTCACCATTTTTTAGTCTTCAGGAATGTTTTATTACTATTTTTGAATGTTACATGGTGTTTTCTTAAATAATTTTTTTTTTTAATGGCGGTGTTATGGCACGGTCGTCTAAACGGGTTGCGGCGGATGTCGTCAGACGGCGTGACACGTAGCGTCGGCGGGATTGATCCGAAAAAAATCAACGAAGATTTGTCTTTTGTTAACACTCATATACAGAATATTAACCAAGAAAAAGCGAGAAATGTTGAAAATTGATGAAATCGATTCGAAACAAAAATATTGAATTTTCCGTTAAAAAACGGCTACATTTTGCAATAAAATATACTTTTTTTGAATTTTATAAAACATTGACGATAATGTTCTAGACAGTGAGGTTAGAAAAATGTATACCAAATTTCATCGGAATTGGTCGATTCGTTTTATTAGCTATACGTCACGTCAGTTTTGAAAATTCAGTTTAGAAGACCGTGCCATACCTCCGCCATTTCTAAAGATTAATAAATAAATAAAATACCGTGTAGAAGCCAAAACTAGTAATAAAAAAATCCTAGTATCAAAATTCGAGGAGAAATCTTTTCTATAAAAAAATGTCATGAAAATCACCAAATTTTTTCCTCGCCTAGAGGTATCTCCTTAAGCCGTCACTTAACACAAAGCGTCCATTAGGTTTTAATAAAGTTCAAAAGTCGGGAGGTTGTAAATGCCACCACAATGATCGTTTTTCTTTGAACAATCGTTCAAGACGCGTATCTTTACGAGCTCGAAGCTGCGCACGGTAGTCCTCCAGCAAGAGAGATCTATTGTTCGTGACTCTTGATCCTAAATCTTGAATGAGCGAGCAATGATCCCGTCGTGATGATCCTGGCATCGGCGCATCGCTTTTTCTTTTTCGACGCTATCTACGAGGCCCCTTGAGAGCGAACTGCAGTGAGAACGGTGCTCTGTTAGATGAGAGAGAGAGAGAGAGAGAGAGAGAGAGAGAGAGAGAGAGAGATTCGTGAAACGCTGGAGTTGGTACAACGTACCTAGCAGATTGAATGCTTCAATTCAACGTCTCGCGCGGTGCATCTCACACCGAAAGGCTTATCCTTTTTTTTGCCCTTCGCCCGAACGCCTTTCCGATCGTTACACGAGAGCTGTAAACGACCAGCATTTATAGAGAAACACGAGTGGGGAGCAAAAAAGTGTGCGGAGTAGCTGGATACTCTGGAGTAAATGAGAAAATGCGAGACGGACGTGTGAACTACTTTTGCGGATAAAAATAGTAACAGCGGTAATAATAAATTGTACGGATACATTCGAGTTCCTGTTTAGTAATGCTTCATTTTTTTTTTCACATTGGACTATGCGGTGACTTGACTCATGACCACGATAATGTCGTCTCATGCTTCTCGGTCACGGTTCGATCCATTCATCCTGGCTTAACTTTTCCGTAGACATTGACTCAAGTAAAGATTAAGTTATGCACTTATTTTTACTTATTTACTTCATTTCTATTTTTTAAAGTCTTGTAATTTTTTTCAACGTTTTTTTGTATTCCACTTAAATTTATTTTTCTACATTTATTTTCATTTATATCAGTTTTTTAAATTTATTTTATTAAGGCGGGACACCACTGTGGTGGGGAAGAAAATTCGTTTTTTTGCATTTTCTCAAGGTATATATATATATTTAAGAATATGTGAAAAAATATTCAAGTTGACAGATTGAAAATCGTCCAAGATATAGACGATTTACGTAGACTAAAACTTTTTTTCGTTTTTCTCGAAACGATTTTTCTCTGCCTGGTCGGAATCATAACTCTAGCTGTGATTGTCCGATTTTCAATTAAAGAAAAAAAATTGCGTAATAACAGTAGCTATCGTTGTACGTAGCCGTTTTTGCTTGAAATTTAGTGTTTCTACTTTTAGTAAATAAGTCCCCGAATTTGAGCAATTTTTTTACCAAAATGACACTTTTTTAGTCCCCGCCATTGTGTGAAAGTATTTTTTTTTCGAAAAACAGCTATGTGCAATGGGAACTACATTTACATAGATTATAAAACTCTTTTATTTTTATTTTTCAAACCAATCATTGTCACGCTATCGATCTGGCCGTTGGACCATATTTTTATACAGAGCCTCTATTATACCCGAATAACGTTGTTACTTTTAGTTTTATTGAGATAAAAATGTACACAAAATAAGTTTATTCTATGCTTAATAACATACTTTTTTGCCAAATTCCGAATAAATAATCTAGTAGACCAAAAAAATTCAAAAAGGCCCCCCGCTTTGGCCCGTCATCGTGGTGTCCTCCCTTGAGCTCAATATTGTTACATAATTAAATATTACTAACTTCATACGCTCTTTCAAATTTTAGGTAATACGATGCTTTATTTACGATACGGTAAGATGATGCTTTTTGAGAACATCGATGACATGGACCACATGATGAAGTTTACATCGTTCAGATGCAATGGTAATTAATTTTTTCCTACTGCTCACATTATTTTTGGCAGTACGAAAATCACTCGAGAATTTTTTAACGTCCTAATCCGAGTCTGTAAAAAAATATTCAAGAATAATCAAAATACAGAAATAAAAAACCGGTTTCGTTGTACTCCAACGATGCGAGCTTTAGCAGTATTGGAATGACATTGAAATTTGCATCGTTGGAATGCAACGAAAATTTCGTCGACCACATGTTTTTTTTGCCAAACTTGGGCTACGAAAATCCCTCCAATTTGCAATCGTTTTGACAGGTCCACAGCCCGAATTTGCAAGAAAAGATATTTGATGATAAAGCAACCGGGGAAATGAAAAAAATCTTACTTTCGAGGACTTTTTTTACAAGGTGTTCAATAATTATTTTTCGTGCAAGCACAATGATCCGCGGGGAAAAAAATCCCTCCAATTCGGATTTTTTTGACATATGCACATATCTACATGAATTTGCAAAAAAAGATATTGAATGATGAAGAAAATGGGTCAATAAAAAAATCATATTCCCAAGGACTTTTTCTTTCCAGCGGCTCAATAATTATTTTCCATGCAAGCACAATGATCCGTGCGAAAAAATCCCTTCAACTCGGATTATTTTTGACATATCTACATGAATTTGCAAAAAAGATGAATGATGAAGAAAATGGGTAAATAAAAAAAAATCATTTTTCCGAGGACTTTTCTTTCAAGCGGCTCAATAATTATTTTCCGTGCAAGCAGATTGATCCGCAGGAAAAATAATACTCCGAACGAGACTCTTTCAATTGACGGAATCGACGGCGCAAAAAGCGCGATCAATTTTTTTTACGCTGGAAGCGCAGCGCGCAATCGATTTTACAGGAAGACGTCTCAGGCTAAAGATCTTCTAGGTCGAGTGCGCGGTCGTGAATCAAAGGTCGCCGGCTGTCACGTTGACCAGCAAACACTCTCGGGAAACTTTGCGAGAGGCACTCGCGAGTGAGGATTCTCCCTGGCTGTGAATCGAAGACGAGATCTTCGTTACGCGTGGCAGCTCGAGACGGGAAGCGTGCGAAGGAGAAAGCACCCGGGAGTAATCCACGCGGCCTCTTGGAAGTACCGACGACAAAATTCTCGGTAAAACGCAGTCTCAATTAACGTGTATACTACCGATCGGTACGATGAGACTTCACCATCCATTCTCTCGACATTCACCCGGCGTATGAGCTTCTTTCTCGCTTCGTCGACGAACGAGACATTTTTCTCGCACATCGAAGAGACGGAGAAAAAAAAGATCGTTAACTTTGTCACGAAGGTGCACGGGATTTCGACCCGGAATGACGCTTTTTTTCGAGAAAAGGAAAGAGGGAAAAAAAACTTTTTTTCGATGCTAATAAAAAATCAAACTTATACTACTCAAAAAAAAAAAAATACTGAACAATAGCTAATTGTACAATGTCAGCCTTTTGATTCGACTCCAGAACACGTACGATTTTAGGAAAACTCATTTCAGTTACAACGAAGATTTTTTCTCCCTTAAGGGCAGGTTCATGACGATGAAAAATTCAATTTTTTTTACCATAATTTGCATCCTCAAAGTGTTTAGAACATGTGAGTTTGTTTGGGTTGTCAAAAACAAACATTAAATACGATTTTTTAAACTTTAAATGCGTTTTTCTGGAAATAGTATTTTTCAGCGCGCGGGGCCCTCTACAACGGATGAACCGATTCACATGAATCTCTGTATTATTAAAAGAAAATTCGATTTGCGGGGCCATCAGGAAGCGATTTTTGTCAAAACTTGATTCAGAACTTTTTTCGTCAGTTGAAGCAAAAAAAATTGGTTTTCATTCAAACGGCTGCGATTTTTATATGCAGGGATTTTTGAGAAAACAAAAAAAAAACGGTCCCCCAAATTTAGTCTAGTTTAAACATTTGTAACACGCCATGCATGACTTTATTTGACGGAAGCTGGAGCCGCCATTTTGAATTTAAAAAAAAATTGGAATTTGCTCTCCATTAATAGACGAATAAAATACATTACAACTCACTTCCAAAAGTATTTTTGTTATATCCAAAAAAAACCCGAAGTTCGTGCATTTTTCATGCCTCTCGACGTTAATCTTCCCTTGAGATGCTGTAAGTGAATTTCAAGACGAATTGTAAAAGAAATTATTTGACAGGTGTTGTAGCCGCTATTTTGGATCTTTTTAAGGGGTCACCCCCACTTGCGATTTTCGATTCGATTTTTTTTATTGCTTTTTTTTTGAAGTATAAGTATCTGAGAATATGTCCTGAAAAATTCAAGTCGATCCGAACAAAATTGACTGAGATATGAGCGTTGAAAAAGAAGAATCCGCGTTGAAAGAGCGTTGAAAGAGAAACTTTAAACGCGTTTTTCTCAAAATGGCATTTCTGAAGTCGGTGACCAAGATTACTCGAACACTAATGAACCGATCTTCTTGAAATTTTACAGGCTTATTTAATACATAAAAATGTAGTCTTTAATCGTTCGATTTTTTTTTTTCGAAAAAAAAATGGCCGTCTTGTAGCCAAAAAACGGCCGTTTTTTTTCGTTAAAATCGAACCATTAACTTTGACTGTCCGCCATTTTGTGAAAAATGAATATTTTTTTAAATCCTTCGATTAAAGACTAGCTTATACTTATATTTGACTAAATCCATCCGCATTTTTTTCTTCAGATGATCCACTTCGCCGCAATGTTGGTCACCGCAAACCGTGTATATAAAAACATTATTTCATTCACGGCCATTTGCCACTAAACAATGTAATATTTTTCAATAAAAAAATTACTGAAAGTTCTTCAAGATGTGTTCTTTAAGATGGTATATCGATCGATTAAAAAAGTTTTGTAGTTTTCTTTAAAAAAATTCATGAAAAAGGCCTTTTTTGCGCTACAAGTGGGGGTAGCGCCTTAAGTAAAAAAATGGACTTTACTCTCCATTGATAGAATAATAAAATACATTAAATACATGTCGAAAAGTGTTTATTTTATATTAAAAAAAATTCTCGTAGTTCGTGCATTTTTCATGCCTCTCGACGTTAACCTTCCCTTGAGATGCGGCAAGTGAATTTCCGGACGGATTGTAAAAGAAATCCGTGTGGGTCGGCCGAAAGAATTTCATTGGCTCGTAAACTGGTTGTCGAGAAGGCGCGTGCGATTAGGCCGGAAACGGTAAATGGCCTATAAATTTTTAAACGTCCGGCCTACTATCGAGCTTTTCCCAATGTCATTCGGTGCATCCTGACGGTCTTCGATCGTCGCGCTCTCCTCATATCCCGCGTCACCAAGCCTGATTTATTTATTGTTAATTGACTCGAACCCGTCAGGATCAACGCTGACGTGGCACAAAGAGACCATCTCCCCGATACGCACGAGGTATAATTATTAGAGAGTTCGTGACTGCATTGGTAACCCAGTAAAAGAGACGAGAGACATCGCGCGTCTGACTTTATTTCGATTTATGTAGCGATGTGCGCATGGCTCCTGAAACGAAGATGGATAATTAGCCATGTCCGAAGAATTCCCTATTCCGGTTTTTGACATGTATGAACATTTTGACGTTCACCGGATGCAGTCAGTGTCATCTCTATAATCGAAGTTGACAATGAAAGACTGTTGGAAGCTGGAGCGCGTAATTCAGCGATTTTTTTGTGCCGCTTGCCCTAATTTAGTGACATTAAGAGACAATTGTGGGGGCGATTGACCAATCGGTTGATTCAACAATTTATGCAACTTTTAAGGCGTTAGGCTATTGTGAAAATGTCAAAACTCTCGTTCGTCGCTCGAGGCCACTCAAATTGAAAAGGGAGCTCCAACATATGGTGCAGGAATAGCAGATTGAAGGTAAACTTATGATTACAACGATAGAACTGGTAGTCAAACTTTAAACGCGTTTTTATCAAAACTATGTTTTTTAAAACGGTGTACACGATTTCTCGACATCTAATAAACGGATTGAGTTGAAATTTTGTACACTTGTTCAGTGTGATAATAGTTTAGTCTTGACAGACGTTTTTCTTCTTAACGTTTTTTTTTTTACATTAGTTGTTGACCATAATAAAAATGATGTCATTTTTTCTCGAAAAATCGAAAAACAAATTCAAAGATTTTTTTCCATGATTGAAACACGATGACAAAAAAAGCTCGGTCAAGTCCTAGCCAATATCATCTACTTTAAGAAAAAAACTTGTTTTTTTTTTTATTTCAGATCAACCGGGTGGCCAAAATCAAATACACCGTTGAGCCTTTCACGTTCAAAGATTTTTTACGAGATTGATTATAACTTTTGTTAATGATTCATATTTTTAAATTAAATTTGGTACACATTTTTGTTAATATACATATATATAACTGTCCAAATTATTTTTCAAATATGTTACTTATTCCTTCAAGATTAATTAATGGATTAATTAACGAATTTTTAAATAACCCAAATTTTCAGGTCGTCACAGTAGCCTAACCCCTTAATTCAGACTCGTATATTCTCCCAGTTTCTTTCTACCGAAAAAAAAATCATTTTTCCGGTTGACAAGCATAAAAAGTAGCTTTGAAAATGTCCAGCAATTATTCAAATAGCAGAATAATTTTTTATCCAATAATATGCAAAGCATTTTGAGAGAAGTTTCCCATAACTGCTTATAAATTATTGTTTAAAATGTATCATTGCACCTTTTATCAAAATTACCTTAATTTCAGCCTTTGTGTAATAAAAATTACAGTATTTGACAATATAGAAAAAAGTCTCAATGATACGATTTTGGATGATCTATACTCTGAAACATTTCGCAAAGTTGTCTCGTTAATGATCTCGTTAAGATCCCTAATCGTCGCAATTAACCTCGACTTTTGGTCACAAGTCTTGCGATTCATCATCGATCGAGCATCCAGCGCAACGAGGATCTCTCTCCCTCTCTCCTTCTTTCCGTCTCCGTTTGGCATTCTCCAAGGGGTACAGCGAATGATTGATTTCTCGGCACGATAACGTCACATTGATATCGATCTTACTTCCAGCCATATGCGCGCTGGCGGTTTAGATACCCATGCCGCTATTCTCGCTCTTCCTCTTTCCAATCACCGTCTAATGTTGCGCGCGAGACGAGAATAAAAAATGCCCGCTAATCGTATTTCCATTCAAATGATGATACCACCAATGTTAACCTTATCAGTAATTATAACGAGATTCATATTTAGGACAAATTGAAATGGTCCAATGGACGAAGTCGTATCTGGATATTGAATATGTGTATCATTTTTTACTCGTTTCAGTCGTTCGCCAAATCGACCACTAATTAAGCGGGGAGATACCTTTAGGCGAGGAAAAAATTTGCTGTTTTTCATGATTTTTTTTTTTAAAGAAATACTTTTTCGCCAATTTTGAAATGTAGAGAATGTTTTGTTACTACTTTTGGCTGTAAAGCGGTATTTTTAAAAATTAATCTCTAAATTCGGCGGAGGTATGACACGGTCTTTCAAACTGCATTTCCAAAACTGGAGTGACGTATACCTAAAAAACTAACCAACTGATTCTGAAGAAATTCGGTATACATTTTTCTAACCTTGTCCAAAACAAGACGAAATGTGTTTGAAAATCGAAAAAAGTCTTTTTTTTATTGCAAAAGCCATGTTGTTCGAAAAATTCGATATTTTTGTTCCAAAGCGTACCATTTCATTGTTTTTCAATATTTCTCACATTTTCTTGGTTCATATTCTGCGTGAGAGTGTTGATGAAAGAAAAGTCTGAATTTGTTTTTTTTCGGATTAACGCCATCGACACTACGTGTCACGCCGTCTGACAACATTCACCGCAACCGTTTCAAAAGACCGTGCTATACCTCTGCCATTTTTGAATTTTAATAAAAAAAATATACCACGTAACAGCCAAAAGTAATAAAACATACCCTAAATTTGAAAAATGGCAGGGATATCTTTCCTCCAAAAACAAAATCATGAAAATCAGCAATTTTTTCCTCGCCCAAAGGTATCTCCCCCTTAACCCCTCGACCTTTAAATCTTTAACTAAATGTTTAAAAGTTTCCTCGTTGTTCGAATCACTTAAGTCTATTCAGCTGACGGGCTCCGTGTCGTTCCTCTCGTAAAAGCTTCATATCTTTCAATCTCCCAAGAAAGACCGAGACGGGTAGCGGTAGAGACCTTCGCCGTCGTGTGGCTAGACCTCGAACAATGCCTAATTAAATTACAATTAAACAGCCGCGATCGCCTCTCTTTCTCCAGCTAATTCCGCGAACAATACACCGAAGACTACTTTTGCCACGTTAACAGCAATCCCCCACTGCATCCAGCCGTACACATTGCGCAAACTTCCGAGCCGCGAATCCAGGAAAGTGCTTAGGCCGATACGAGACCGGAAGTCGGACGGGATTTCACGAACGTTCCGTAGAGACCCGCGCGTCAGGCCGCGTGATCCCATCAGGTGAAGCTCCCCGCCAGAGGAGGCAAATTTCTCGCGCACGAGGTACGAAAATCCACTGCACAAAAAGTCGTAATTTTTCCATCAACAGACACATTCGTTGCTTTTCCCCCGCGGCTCCAATGGAAACGACGAAGTAATTAGGGAAAGCAATCGCTGCCGAGCATCAGATGTTCCCCAACACTCTTCATACGACGAGCTAATTGTAGCACCGGAAGTCAATCCCTCTCAGCAGCCTGTCTGCACTGATCCTCGTGTGAAAACCCGAACGAGGTGACATTGATTTATTCATCGACGAACAGGAGTGAACTCTGCATCCCGAGGACTCTTACAGGATCGATTTTGCTGGTCCGCAGACTGGGAAAGCTCATCCGATTCGCCGTGTTGATGTCAGCCTCTTACGAGGTGGCGTTACGCATTTCACGTTCGATGTGAACTTGTCGCTCGGAGCTTTCCAGAAAGTAATTAAAGATGTACAAGCTGAAGAAGTCCTCGCTCCATCCGTCTTGCTCGTACGCTTAGACACGGTCCGTAACACGACTTTGTATTCCTCACGAATATACCGCTGCGAATATACAGATATAGACGATTCACAAGGAGACGCAGGATCAGTCGAGAAAACTTTCTATCTGTCTCTGCGAGACACGCGACTCGAAGTCCCACTCTTCTGGCTCGCACGACTCTGGCGAACGGCACGTCTGATAACTTCAGTTCGTTCGTTCTCTCTCTCTCTCTCTCTCTTTTCTTATATCGAGGCTGCTTCTCTCTCTCTCTCTCTCTCTCTCTCTCTCTCTCTCTCTCTCTCTCTTCATTTCCATGTGCCTCCGTTCTCCTTGCCTCGTTCGATCGTTTCCTCGGTTCCTTCTCCGTCGAAAACTCTCCACGTGCCTATAAGAGCGGAAGGAAAGTCTCCGGTCATCAGGAGCTCCTATATGAACATCGTAATGTTTATGCCGTACGAGACTCCTTCCGGCGAAATTGCTGAGTCGGAGAGACAGAAACTACGAGAGCCAGCGAAGCTCCCGTCGGGTGGACAACTACGAGCACTACATTTCGACGCTTTTCGCCGATTCAATTATTGACGATCATTGCAACACGAGCGGAGAATAGGAAAGCTTACGCAAGCCTCAGCGCAGATCGCGCCACGTAATAATAAATAAATTACGTGGTATATAAATAATTAAAAATAAATAACTAATAATAATAATTATATAAAATAATAACTAAAATAATAATATAATAATATAAAATAAATAATAAAACTTATATTTATATTATTAAAATAAAATAATTTATATTATATTTTATATTATTATAATAAAATAATAATATAAAATAAAACTAAAATAATAATAAATAAATTACGTGGTATATAAATAATTAAAAATAAATAACGTTATGTAAATAATTATAAAAAAACTTAAATAATAATAACGTAAAGAAAAGAAGCTGTCAACGCGCGCGGTGGATTTTCACGGTGACTGTCTTGTACTAAAATTATATGAATGGACATAATGGACAATAATAACGGATATTTCACTATATCGGAATTGGAACATCGGTTTCTGCTGTTTTCTTTCTCTGTTCATCCTTTAAAGTTTCTCGCTTGTTCCGAACAAACAGGGAAGGTACAAACGCCTTTTTCATTTTTTTCCGGCTCGGTTTCATCCCCGTAAGAATGGAAATGAGCTTGGTAAGTATCATGTAATAAAATAATAACAGAAGGTCAAAAAATGCAAATATTTCAAATAGAATTTTTTAGGTTATGATGATTAACTACTTTACAATATACTTTTTGAAATAAAGAGCGTCAAAAATATGACGTTTATACACTGAGCTGTAACGAATCCTTCATTTATATAGTCTGCAGATGAAAAATGATCAGAATATAGCCTCGAATGTTTTGTGGCTGTAAAGTGCTTGCGACGTTTATCAATTTCCCATTGCCTGCGAAGTTTTTCGTTTTTAGGAAATATGTGAGCGCCTCCGTTTCTGCATCGAATTGTACAACACTGGTGCATTCTTGACACTTCGTTCACGACAAGCGGATTATTTAAAGAAAATGCAACAGTAGTCGTAGAAACGCGGGCACAACCAAAGAGAATCTCACTAAACGTCATGTTCTGTTTACGTTATAATACAATGTCTCCTCTAGCGGGAGAAATTGGCAGTAAGGTTCCCTGTACATTTGAATTCCGTTTGGGAAGACTGCATGGTCGGATGGAGGACTTGTGGCTCCGAACTAAACCGTCTGCATAGGCTAGCTGCGCAGTTTATGTCCTCATTGGGTGGACTCTTACTTGGTAGCAATTAATCCAAGTCCATCTCTTGGAAAGACCGTGCAAGCTGGAACTCTCATCCGAGTAAGGCATTCTAATTTAGCAGGATTCGATGGTAAGGAATGAACGAGAGGGCGATAAAAATAACTGGTGTGAGCTCAAAGTGTATTTGCGGTTTGTTCGATACGGTTCTGTCTGCGGTCTCACTCTCTCTCTCTCTCTCTCTCTCTCTCTCTCTGTGCATTTTTTTCCCCCTCGCTCCATCTCTCATTCTCGCTCTCGGTCTCTCTGCTCTCCAGACTCCAGGAGGTGCGCGGAGAGGTCGTCAATCCGACTGCAGCCTCCAAAAAAGGTGGTGGTCCACGCGTGCTTTCGCGTGCAACGCACTCTCTCGTTACGGTGCACGTCGGTATGTACACTCGGCAAAAGCGGCGCGCCGAAAAGTTACGCAAAAGATCGCCACGACGCTGTAGTATGCGGTTCAACGTGAATGCTCGGGCTCCGTCGGGCCGATCTCTTTTGAATGGAGAAGCCTCGCGCCGGTTTGACTTCGATAGCGCGGATTGTCGAATGTATATTGCACCTTCAAACGTTTTCTACCAAATACACATTTGCTCAATTGCCTTATCGCTCGTCTACGCACGTACCTCAATTCCTTACCTTGCGAGAAATCGCAGGGGGTTGGAAGGAGCGAAAGGAGAGACGGGATTGCGGAGATCGCGGAGTTGAGAACCCGCGAGATTCAGGTTCCCCTTGAAGGAAAGAGAGAGAGGGAGGGAGAGAGAGAGAGAGAGAGAGAGAGAGGTAGGGAGAGCGTGAGGAGAGTCCGGCACAGTCTCGTGCTGGAAGCCGAAGAAGAATCATCGACATACCTGTACGAAGTTATACCTGCCAGATACACATATGCCCAAACGTATACGAAGGCATTGATCGCCAATAAGCGGAAGAATCCATATCATACCGCACGTAACGCTAATAAGGAAGATCAGTTAAGGCAGTAGTCTGCTTTACAGGCTTCAAAAAATCGATTTGAAGAACAGGAAGGATTATTGTATGGCCCGGGGATAGCTGATTAACATCTAATTAGTGTAAGTATCCAAAAACTTATATTTTTTTCGACCGAAAACTTTAAAGCCCGTTTTCTCGAGTTTTCATTTTCACAAGTTTTAGAAAACGGTGCCGGCGATAGCAAAAACAATATATGTCCGATCGAAAAAAATCAAAGTGATCTAGCTTCAGTATTAAATTATCTTCTATTTGAACTAAAAAAGTTGGACAAAAGTACTATTTAAATTACTTGTTTTGCAACTTAAAGTGAATTTTTTTTTTCAAAAAAGTGAATTTTTTTTTCAAACTTCGAAAAAATTTGGAATTTCATCATTTCTTCGGTATTTTTTTAGTTCATGTAGAAAAGGAACTTATAGAAACTAAAAAAAAAATTGGTTCGACTGTTTCAGATGCATCGCACGACCTCCATCACCGGCACCGATTTACAAGTGCAGACTCCAGGCGCCCCAGGAAAATCGTTACAACTTTGAAAAATTTCAATATTTTTTAATAATAAAAATTGTTTTTTAAAGCTTGAATATAATACACTATCGTCTCAAAATTTCGTTTACCGCAATCATTTCCTTCCCTTTAAAAAAAATTGCTGAAAAAACGGTTTTTTTCGGCTTCTAAAGCAGACTACTGCCTTAAGGGAGGAGATACCTTTGGGCGAGGAAAAAATTTGCTGATTTTCGTGATTTTTTTTTAAGTAAAGATTTCTTTTCCACTTTTTGAGACCTAGGGTATGTTATTTTTCTACTTTTGGCTGTTACAGGGCATTTTTTAAAATTGATCTTCAACCCTTTCTTGACACACTTATATTTGGCTACGATTTTGACACTGGGTCAATTTTACCCGAATAGTACTTTATGCACCTGCCCTTAACAACCCTTCGGTCGCCTTTTATTGAAAAACATCCAGGCTATACTTTAAACATTTCTTAATATGTCTGCATGATTAAAATTCGGAAAGTATGAAATTGAATTGTTCTGAAAAATTATTAACATCTTTCAATTATAGGAAAGTGAGCATTTTATTTCAAATTCGTCCGGGTCAAAATGACCAAGCGTGTCAACGTAGGGTGGAGTCGGTATGGCACGGTCTTCTAGACTGCATTTTCAAAACTGGAGTGACGTATTGCTAAAAAAAACTCGGCTGAAAATAATCGACCGATTTTGATGAAATTTAGTATAAATATTTCTAACCTTGTTGTGTAAAACATAACCCTAAATGTCTTTGAAAATTGAAAACGGTATTCTTTGATTGCAAAATGTAGCTGTTTTTTGGAAACATCAATTTTTTTCTCATAGCGTACCATTTAATCTATTTTCAACATTTCTCACTTTTTATCGGTTCATACTTTGCGTATGAGTGTTAATGAAAGAAAAATCTTCGATGGTTTGTTTCAGATCAATCTCGCCGTCGCTAAGTGTCACGCCGTCTGACAACATCCGCTGCAATCCGTTCAGAAGACCATGCCATACTTCCGCCATGTTTAAAGATTAATCTAAAAAAATACTATGTATGGTGAAGAAATCTTTCCTTTAAAAAAAACTATGAAATTCAGAAATTTTTTCCTCGCCTTAAGTTTTGTCGATTTTGTTGAAACTCATATATGTAATAAACCATTGAAAACTATTGGACACGTATGTTTTTTTATCGGCGGAAAAACGACATCAAGCTGGCAGACCACCCCTCAAAGATAGGCGTGTCACCGCTAAATTTAATTTTCTTTTCAATTATTTGATAGTGGATTTTTCATCGCTTTACATTAGAAGAATTTTGGTTTTTGTATCATTCAGACCTCGGGACTGCTTGTGGGTGGAACTGCAAAATTACCTCTTGACACGCCTCTCTTTGAGGGGCGGTTTCCCCCCTTACAGCCGTTTTCCGCCGTAAAAAAAAAAATACGTTTCTAATACTTTCCAATGCTTCATCACATTTATACAGCATTTAACCTGCACACGTTTTCCCAGTAAAAATTCACGGAAATTCCTCTTTTTTTCCGGCCACGAGTAACCCGTTAATAAAAATCTCTGGATCTTTTTTTGACATAAAATTAACAAAAATGTTTCCTCCAACCGTACAATATGTAAAGCGCATCGTCGATATCTACAATCACAGGAACTGCATAAAAGTGGCCTATCACCATTGGCATAGATGTTCACTTCGGAAGAAGTGACCAGGCCCTTGATTATCGTTCGTCATCTTTATCAACAATCGATGAAAAGTTTTCGATCGACTCGACGTATCGTTTCACTGAACCCGCGTTCTTTTCAATATTTATCCTCCAAAATCGGCCCTTCGGATTCCCGGAATTCATTTGCTTGTCTCGCATCGTTTTTGTCTCTCGCCAAAACGAATTGTGACTTCGAAGTTTTTATTTGTAATGAGAACTCTCGAGATTCAGGTTCTCCAGCGTGCAATCCGTAGCTCTCCATGGACTCTTGGGTGGCGAGTATTCTCTCTCTCTCTCTCTCTCTCTCCTCCTCGCACACTCGCACGTTTTCATAGACACGCGCACGCACACACGCTCTCACACATACATCCGTTCATGCGGACACACATACGAACGTGGACGCCCTACGCGCTCAACTCGAGCTAACCCTCTTGAGGGCATCAAAGCCGGACCCCGAGAAAACTTAGAACGAGGTTCCCACCATTTCTCTTCGCCATATCACAGAGGGGCGCCCCGTGCAACGCATACGCGCCACTAGACGGCATCCTTCGCACATACACAAGCAAAGAAGAAGAAGAAGCAGGAGCAGCAACGACGCTGCAGACCTGTTTACGTGTGCCCAGTTCGAGCTCCGGATCTTGCTGCATCGAAAGGGCAGCCCCTTAAGTAGTTACCCCGGTCGGCACTCACGGTCACTCCCTGTTGTCTATATCTTCAGATCACTTCTTCCTCTCTCTCTCTCTCTCTCTCTCTCTCTCTCTCTCTCTCTCTCTCTCTCTCTCGCTCCTCCCACCGGCCTCGACCTATAGTTAAGTGCAGTCCGCACAGTTCTGCCCTACTCGCTAGCCTACCTGTCCCTTTGATCGTTAGGATAGGTTCGGTATTCGACTGAACATGGTAACCGTGGGCAGAAATCCATGGAGCTACTTTTAGCTCGCCAAAGTGGAGCCGGAGGGCGAAAAAACACCAAGACAGCCAGAAAGGAGGGAAGAAAAATGAAGAACGTAAAATGTTTTTGGTAAAAATTGGGGTAATGGTGGTCGCGAACATCGCAGGCTCCAATCCACGAAGGAGAGTGACTTTAATCCCAAAAACGCAATTCTTTCAACATTTTCAAAGTTCTTTGGGAACAACTGTGCGTATTCCGTTTTTTCGTAGATAAGGGACATTTTGAAAAGCTAGTGAAACGGATCATCAAAGATGCCATTTCTCAAAGAAAGATCAAATAATCGTTTCCATGGACGCTGTTATCCCCACACTCCTGGACCACAAACGAGTCCTTCGGACCCCTCCGTGCCGGCGAGAAATTCCAGGAAGGTCCTCGCCACATGCCCACCGAGCCAAATATAACTCGGTTAAAAAAGCAGCAGGAAAAAAAAGCGCGAGAATTCGAGAGAACAGACGGGATAACGCCGAAAGGTTTTCTTTTTTTTTTTTTCAATTTACGAGTCAGATATTTTAGTCGTAATACGAAGCTGCGGGCAGCACGCGTTCTCGAGAAGACCGCGCTGTGAGAAAGAGTCGACGTTCAACTGAATTCCGCGATAACCAAGGGCCGAATGAATTTTTGGTTCGGTCAATGAAATTCTTCGATTCGAGTGTTTGTTTTTACACTTGTCGCAATTTGAAGCATTGAAAATGGTTTTAAAACTGTATATGTTTGTTGAGACAGACTGGGTACAAGGGTCTGAGTTAGCTGGATGTCAAACGAAACTAACGCTACCCCCACTTCACTGTGATGTGATGTGCCAAGTGAAGTGACATGCTGAATTCCTGTAATCGGTTGAAAAATACTCTCTTCCCGCACATTTCTAATAGTGTTATTAATTTAAAAATTCTATCTTCTCAATGGATTAATATATTTTTTTTAATAATAAAAACCAACTCTTATTATTTACATGTAGTACAGTCGTGCTGTCGCTGAAAAACCCTGGAAGCGGAGAAAATTAGAAGAAGGCTAGTTTTTTGACAGGTGATTTTGTAGGTGCCGCGGGTGCTAAATCCAAGTTTGCCTAAAAATCGGGGTGTAGGGTTTTCTTAGGGGATGAAAGGAGATGGGGGTGGATTAATGCCAAACTACAACCCCCTACGAGGTCGGCGCCGTGAGACAAAATGTGCAGAAAAGTCCGGGCTCTAGTTTTGTCCACAGCGTCGAAGTCGTGGAAGTACATTTTGGGGGTGAAAAAGTGGAGTAAAATTTTGAAAAATCAGTTTTAATCCAATAACTCTTTAGAAAAAAATCGTACACTTTTTGTTCGAATGGGAACGTTGTAGCCCTTGAAAAGATGCATCGATCGAGTATTTGATCATTACTCTCCGATAATATCTTCACCCCCAAAAGAATTGTTGAAGAATTAACAAAAAAATTGTTTATTGAATAACTCAAAAACAATCGGTTTTTCGGGTATGGTTCAAATGTACGAAATGTAGAGAATGAGTTTTTCTATATTTTCGTTGTTATGGACGACCCTTGAATTTTGATTTCCCAACCCCTCTCGGGAGTTGAACATTCAAAATGAAATTCTGGGAAAACTATTGACCGCACGAATTCGCCGCCGTGGAAGAATTTGTAGCTTGAACCCTCAGCTACATTTATGTCCACAGCGCCAAACTCGTATCTCTTTGTTCTCGGTCAATAGTTTTCCCAGAATTTCATTTTGAATTTTCAACCCCTGAGAGGGGTTCGAAAAAGCAAAATTCAAGGGTGGTTCATGGGAATGAAAATATAGAGAAAATTATTCTCTACATTTCGTACATTTAAACCATCCCCGAAAAATCGATTGTTTTTGAGTTATTCAATAAACAATTTTTTGGTTAATTCTTCAACAATTCTTTCAGGGGTGAAGATATTATTGGAGCGGGATGATCGAATACTCGATCGACGCGTCTTTCCAAGAGCTACAATGTTCCCATTTGAACAAAAATTGTATGATTGTCTCCTAAAGAGTTATTGAATAAAAACTGATTTTTCAAAATTTCACTCCACTTTTTCACCCCCAAAATGAACTTCCACGACTTCAGCGCTGTAAACAAAAATAAAACCCGGATTTTTCTGAACATTTGGTCTCCCGGCGCCGACCTCGTGGCGGTCGTAGTTTAGCATTAATCCACCCTCATCCCCTAAAAAAAACCCTACACCCCCATTTTTAGGCAAACTTGGTTTTAGCACCCGCGGCACCTACAAAATCACCTGTCAAAAAACTAGCCTTCTTCTAATTTTTTTCCGATTCCAATATACAGCACGACTGTACTAATGTACTGCTTTTTGTTACCCGAAAATTCCAATAACATTTTCAATGCCATGAAATACACTTTGTGTAATATCTGCAGATTTTTGTCAGATACTTAACAAAGTATGTGATTTCAATTATAAAAAAATTATTAGATCGATATGTGACAGCTTGATTAAATTCAACAACGGTTTTTTCTCACCGTGCACGTGCTCGAATCAATCTCAATCGTTACGAAATTCCTCGTGTTTTCCTTGTCTCCTCTCGTTCGATATGATCGATCTGCGATCGATCTTCCGCGAGAGAGCACCTCGGGAAAGTGTGCCCAGCTCTCCCGAGCTGCACACGACCCAATTGCCCGGGTACGACGGCGCCGCGACGTAATAATTACAGACGACGAGAGGCGAGCTCGGTTACTTCGGTTGTATCGATGCCCTTTCCGCATCGAACTATATACACGAGCGCGTGTGTATTTACGACGAGGATCGGCAAGTTGGCGCTGTGCCGTTGGTTATTGCTCCCGCGATAATGTTGACCCCTTATTTTTACCTTCGCAAAGAGAATGGAGAGCGAGAGAGAGAGAGAGGAAAAAAAATCAATCTGTATCACTGACACCTACGTATGAAAGATCGAAGCAATAAGTATCGGTATATAATGATATTGCATTTATGTATCGCGAGCTTGCGCTCGTGATCTGTCGCGGAGTCCGGCTTGTTCAGAATACCGTAACCCAAGAGCGTTGATAATGCCCATTACTCGGCATCAAATGAGATTACGATATCAGATTTGTGCACTAGGCGCATATGCGCATTTCTAATACGATCGTACATTACCGGTCAAAAGCAGTTCATTGTCAATGCAGTGCTTGATGCTGATGGAATGTTTAACCAGACTCAATAAGATTCTACATATTTTACGGGTTATTCCTAGTAACAGTCGAAAACGGCTCATTTTTGGGATTTTTTACAGAGACAATCGTGATGTTATGACGTTGAATAAGCTCTCGTTGTTTTCCAACAGATGGCGTTACCAGAAGTGCGTGCGTGTAGGGCACCACCAGTGAGACTGCCCAAAAACGGTGGTCTTCGGGAATTTATTGAAAGAAAATTATTGCATCGAATGTTTTGAAATTTCGAGGATATCTTTGTGTATAAATTATGTATATACAGTTATTTTGTTTGTATGAAAAGTATTCAATTTTCAGCGATTTATCTGCCGTCTCCCGAGTCTAAAAAAAAAGTTCTCCCACTGCTGCAGTGACATTAAAATCCAACAACATGGTGGAGTTTTGAAAAAAGTTCCAAATTACGCTTAAAGATCTGATGGTTTTTTGCATGGCAAATTGGCATTTTTTATGTAATCGAAAAACTGGAGAATCATTGTATGACGAAACAAATACTAAATACGCTAAAACAATATTCGGATCGATCGGATTATTCGTATTCGAGTTAGAACTGCAGCAAATTTGAATAATGTCGTTTTGAGAAAAACGCGTTGAATGATAGAAGTATCCTATAGACTGCTGAAGAGCACCTGCTCTTTAGAAGGCTGTAGTTGAAAAACTATTTGACATGGGCACTTGAAATTTTAGTATGTTATTCTTGAAGGTAGACTATTGAAAAATGCAAAAAAATAGATTTTTTTAAAGTGTCACACTAGTGGTGCCCCTTAAGATGGTAACGCGTCATAAAGATGTACTATAAGCAAGCTTGGCATTCGGTGCACACTACCGGCCAAAGTTTTTGGACACTTCGGATAATTACAATACTTCCAATCACTTTGGATGAAGGCAAAATTATATTAGAATAATATTCATTATATAGTATCCTCGTAAAATAATAAATGGAATTAATTGTTTTATTCTAACATTATTTGGCAATTATCCAGTTATCGAGAGTTTTACAATTACCTGAAATGTCCGAAAACTTTTGACAGGTAGTGTATGTCTTTTCGCCAAAGTGTAAACAATTTTTTTATCATTTTAAACATGTGAAATGTGGTGCCGAAAAAGAGTATTTATGGGGAATTTTACTGCACTACTTTATTTTTTTTAATCTGCAGCTGAAGCATACAGAATTTTTGTCGAGACCTACGGCGACAATGCTTTGTCGGAAACAACATGCAGAGTGGCTTAGACGCTTAAAAAATATGATTTTGATGTGTTGGATTGGAGGCATTAGTTCATGAAGACTCATGTCAGACGCTAGCTGAACTTGCAGAATCATTAGGAGTTGATCACACAGCAATTTTGAAACGTTTGAAAGCATTGGGAATTATTATTTTTCAAATAAAGCATTCATTTTCACGAAAAGACGGTGAGAACTTATCCAACATCCGAATAAATTTCTACAAAAATGCGGTATTTGAGAAGTATCATGTGAAGAACAGTCCGCAATTTTTTTGTGTAAAAATATTTAATTAATCTAATATTAAAAAATCAAATAGATTTCGCTAGTATTGTATATTAGTTTATCCTATGATTAATCGAAGGAGTTTTAACAAATATATCAATTTTTTAAATAGTTTTATCGAAGACGAATTTTTGTCGAAATTCCAATTAAAAAAAAATAGCGAGTGTTTCAAGTGAGATTTTTGCGAAAATCAAGATCGATCGGAATAAAAATCCTTTCATCAAATACTATATTTCTACATCTAGAAAAAGGCCTACAAATTTTGGAAACATCGATGCAGTAGTTTCTGAGATATTTTGCTCGTCGACTTTGAAAACGTACCTTCGAGAAAAAGACGTTTAAAGCTTCGAACGACGTTCCGAGCGTTCCGACGGGCGTCAACATGACAGCCTATAAATCTGTCAATATTAATCCGATCACCTTGTAATTTACGCGGAACATTTGAAAGATGATATGGTGTCAAAATATATTGGTTTTGAAAACAGTGATTTTTCGACGTTCACAACTAGAATTTTTCCCATGAGGTCAGTAAGGCTACTTCCGCTAGATCTCGAAAGCTTTCGTAGATGCCTCGACAGAAATGTTTGTACCATTCTCATACGAGAATGTCGCGCGAATTGAAGAATAGCGGATAGGCTTCGATCTTTAGGGTGGAAATGGACTCTTGATCGGTAGTGTATTAAAATACTCCCTTGTCGTATACGCGAATATAAGTGTGTAAGACTTTTACCACCGTCCCGATATAATAATATCGAGGAACGACGGGCGGCGGCAAAACGATCGCCGATCCCGATAATACGATCTCCTGGCGTCGCCCGCGAGTGTCGGCCCCTCGCCCGTATAACGAGTTATGAAATTGCGATTTGCATATATACCCGAGCTCTCTCGAGAGATCCGGGCATTCAAATCTCCCGTTGCGAGAATGACTCTTCTCGCTTGGTACGAGCTACTTTTCTTTCGTTCTTTCCTTTTCTACATCCCTCTTTATCGCCTCGTGCACATGTCTACTTACGAGTGTACATATATACATTTAGGGATACATACGCGTGTGTACGTTTGTGTAATGTATGGATGTGACACGCGGCAAGATTCGTTAAGGGTCTATAGATGAAACGTTTGATGATATCGAATTTTGGTGTTTGACGGATTTTCGAAATATAATATTTCAAAAATGTTCTCTGAACATTTCGAGTCGATCCTGTCAAAATTGAAGGAGCTATGGGCGTTTTTCTCAAAATGACTTTTTCGAAGTCGGTGACCGCGATATCTCAAAAATAAATGCACCGATCAACCCTACATTTTGCAAGATTCTTTTATATATAAAAAATCAGTGCTTGAATGCAGATTTTTTTATCCATAGTTTTTGGTATCAACGTAAGTAGAGCGTTTTTTTTTCTCCGAAAATCGATAATTTTACTTTAGGCTGCGGCTATTTAAAAAAATCTCTATTTTATTAAATCCTTTGCCCAAGCACTAGATAGTTTCATGCAAAAACTAAATCCGTTTGATTTTTTATTTCGCATGCATTGTTTCGGGCAGCAAAAACCGTAAAAAAAATACTTCAAACCATACTGTGAAAATAATAAATGTGAGAAAAATTCGAAAACCTGCACACGCTTACCCAGAAAAAAAGGAAAAATCTTGCGAACCTAACCTACGTCGTATTCTTTTCCGGACATCTCAACTTTCATTTCTTTCCATATTTTCACAATGATCTCTACCTTTCAAAGCTACAGCATCACAGAGCCATACTAAAATTCCACATCATTATTTTTTTCCAAAGGAACTTTTTGACCTTGGTACTTGCATAATTTTCAATTCGGAGATTTTTTATTCTCTCTTAATCATCGATAAGTAACACTATCGATGAATAACACTATCGATCTAGCCTATCGAGTTTTGAACCCTTGTCGTAGTTCGAGCACTCACAGCTTCGACAATCTATGTGTACATCATACACCTACGCACGTATACATACACTCGGTAACACCGCTTTTTTATTGCTACTGCAGGTTCACTGATGTCGCTCTAGGTATCACTAACGAGCGCAAACGATTCTCGCGCTTATGTGTGTATATACGTATGTGTGTTTGGTGAGAGAGAAAGAGCGAGAGGGGGAGAGAGTGACAGGGAGTACGAGGGAAGTGCTATAGTGGAATATGTACACCCGCGGGACTCGTCTCGCGATCTTTTCGCGGTTATCGCGCGGGAGACTCGTGACAGAGCACTGGAGCAGTCAACATGGATCGCGCCTATAGCCGAGAGAACAACTTGTCTTATATATATATATATATATATATATATATATATATATATATATGTACACACACACACACACACACACACACACACACACACACACACACACATCTATACATATATAAACATATTCCTAGATTTGCGGTTATACATCATAAAAGTAAAGCGACGATTTTCACTCGACTTTATCAATTAAGGCCGACTTCTTCTTGCGCATGCTCCTGCACGTTTACATGTGTGAACGCGTGTTCAAGTTGCTCGACCTTCTTGAATTATCACGAATGGTAATACGCAGGTAGCACGCAAAACCATTTTTATAAACGGCAAAGAAACGGGGTTACTCAGTTGAAAAAATCGTCAGGTGCGTATATGATTTTGTGTGTGTGGTTTTCCCTTTTCGATTGTGCTCAACCTCGGCATTGCTCTTCCTAATGTACAGGGTGTCCCTCTTATCTCTTCCACCCGAAATAACTCGGTAATTATCGATGTCACAAAAAAATGTTCCAAGAAAATGCGACCTTTTTCTTTCATTTCCTTGGCGGCGCTGACTCACAGTGAAGGTCACTTCCACTTTTTTAAATGGAATGGTGCATTTTTTTCAACCCTCTTGCGGAGCACCCCAAGCCGCATAAAAAATATTACGGGGTCAAAGTCGTTCAAGGGATCAAAGGTCGGTATCGATTATACAAATCTAAATATCTCGGATCACTACCAAATATTTGGTAGTGATCATTTTAATAGGTGACCTTGAATGACCTTGAAAGACTTTGACCACCCTAATGTTTTTTTTATGCGGCTTGAGGTGCTCCACAAGATGGTTGATGTGTGTGTTTGTGTTTGTACACACACACACACACACACACACACACACACACACACACACACACACACACACACACACACACACACACACACACACACACACACACACACACACACACACACACACACACACACACACACACACACACACACACACACACACACACACACACACTCACACATATATATTAGCCGTTTATAAAAATGGTTGTGCATGCGACATGCGATCAGTGTGTGATTTTCCCTCTTGGATTCTCCTAGTGGTGGCTGAGCAAAATCCAAGAGGAAAAATCACTGCAATGCAACGTCCTCGATAAATTATTAATATTTGAGAATAAATCGCTGGAAGCTCCCGGAAGAACGAAGAAACGTCGTTCCACGTTCTTTTTTTTTTAATTGTATATTCTGAATCGTATTAATATCATCCTTGGGAATAATCCAGAGAATGATATATCTCAGGCCATTGTCGACGATGAGCTCAGTTCTTCGACGAGCTTCTGCAACGGATACATCACGTGATTCGAATAGATTCTTAAAGTTCGAGCATCAGTAGCGTTGTATGGATGAGAAAGAAACAACGTGAGAGATACCTTAATTACCTACCATGCCCAACATTAAATTCCTTGAGTCGAAGGATACTAGGACATGTGATAATCGGCCTCCATTCATTTGACAGAACGCATCCAACAAATTTACTGTCCAAATCCGCGTCTGTTTATTTTGGCATTTATCATCATATTTCTAAATTCCCGCCCGCGATTACGCACTCCGTGAAGCCTTTTTTGCCTCAATATGCAAACGATCTTTCTCCACAAAATTGATCGATAATCTCCGCAAGGTCATGCGAAGTTAGGTGACCCTTAAGGGGGAGATAACTTTAGGCGATGAAAAAATTGGCTGGTTTTCATAGTTTTTTTTTAAGGGAAGATTTGTTCTCCACTTTTGAGACTTGAGGTATGTTTTGTTACTACTTTTGCCTGTTACGTGGTATTTTTTTCATTCATCTCGCCTAGCTAAAAATCTAATGGATCGATTCTGATTAAATGTGGTATGAATCTTTCTAACCTTATTGTCAAAAATATGAACCTGAATGTTTTTGAAAATTAAGAAAACGTATTTTTTTATTGCAAAATGTAGTCATCTTTTTTTTTTTGGAAAATTCAATCTTTTTGTCTCAAGGCGTACCATTTCATCGATTTTCAACATTTCTCACTTTTTCTTGGTTCATATTCCGCGTATGAGTGTCAATGGAGGAAAAATCTTCGGTGGTTTTTTTTCAGGTTAATCCCGCGAACGCGACGTGTCACGCCGTCTGAAAAATCCGCCGTAACCCGTTTACAAGACCGTGCCACCCCTCCGCATTTTTTAAAAATTAATTTAAAAAATACCATTCAATACCCAAAAGGTAGTAACAAAACATCCCCTTAGTCGCAAAAATACTAAAGAAATATTTCATGAAAAAAAAAATAATCAAAATCAGTCATTTTTTCCTCGCCTAAATGTATCTGCCCCCTTAAATGACCATGGAAGGATCATCCGCGTGTTTTTTTCCTGCTTCGTCGCACGTGACCTTTTCCGACCACGGCTCCGCGAGCTGCGAGGTCGCGACCTCATCTTCAATCCCCGTTGTTACCGCAACTGGTAATTTCGTCCACGCTACTGATTTCTCGTCTTGTGTGTCCCGAGGAAACTTTGCAGCGGGATCCAGTGTCATGCGCCCTTTGCGAGAATTCATTTTGTCCTTTGTCCGTTTCTCTCTCCCGTTTGTCGATGCTTCCGGTAATCGATCGGCGATCGAATCTCTACTGAATCGATCGAGCGATCGCGATCGATATCGATAAGCGATTTATCCCGGTGAAATTGCCCCCGAGCGGCTTCACCGAGCGCACTACTATCGGACGATCTCCTAGATAAGCTGCCTGCGAGGGTTAAACGAGCGGTGATCGACCTCGCGGAAAAAATAAGAAAACAAACGACGACGAAAAAAATTAAAATGAAAAAAAAAAAAAAACGAAAAAATGAAACCTGTAATTGACGCACTGGCGTTCCTTTCGAAACGGGACAATTCAACACACGGCACTGTCAATGATAGGATGATACTCCATCACTATCTCTTACCCACGTACACCAAACTGATATACTAGTTTATCGAGCAAGACGCACAATCCAGGAACACCTAGTACGGCAGAGAAGAGAGAAGAACACCTTGCTCTTATAACGAGCTGACAGGCCAACTATCAGGTTCCCTCGCGATTTCTTCCCACTGCCTCTAATCTACAATCGTCCGCGATCGTCCGACGTACATGTCCGACAAATTGATTAATACCGCCGATTAATTAAAGGAGCTTCGGCTGTACAGTCACGTCGGTCAGTCGAGAACTCGCAGCCTCCGGACTTCTAACGATCTACTTTCGAAAATTATTCCTACTAAATTTGGAACCCAAATGAAGGCGAACCAAAAAATATCGAAACTTCACTCGGGGAATCTAGGAAATCGTTGCTCATCGGTGTTCATCGTTACTCGTAGGGTGCAATCTGTGCAACAATCAATTTAAGGCGGTCCTCTAGTTTCTCGGGTCGAAAAAATCGATTTTTTTTTCTTTCATAAATCACATCTACAACATGTGTAGAAAATGTGTGCCAAAGGATTTTTCGATATTCGAAGTGGTTCACAAGTTACGGCCCTGGAACGGAGCAGGTATACGGAGGAGGTATACTTTCAAACGCGTTTTTCTCGAAACACCATTTTTCGAAACGGTGACCACGATTTTTCAGAAACTACTGCACCGACCTTGTTCAAATTTGTACAGCATCTTTAATATGTCATAAGCCAGCGATTGAACTAGGATTATCATGATTGCTTCGATAGTTTTTTTTTGTACGAGCGAAAAACTTAAGAAAAAATGAGTAAAAAATAGAATGTAATTTTCAAAAGTGTATAAAAAAGTCAATTTTTGTAATTTAGAATTCACTCTAGTTCAATCGCTAGTCTTAAATATGGAGATTAAAATGCCGTTTGGTTTTTTGATTCCAGATAAGCAGAACAGCCGCAATCTTGGTCACCGTCAAGCACCTCTTTTACTTGATGTCTTCCTGTCGGCCACTATAACTTTTATTCTATTATATATTTTGACTTCAAAAAAATTGTAAAGCTTATTTAAATGTTAATAAAGATTATGCAGAAACAATGAGATTGATTATTTCGATGCTTTGCCCGTAAAAAATTATTGAAAAAGCCGTAAAAAAAACTACCGAGAAACTAGAGGACCGCCTTAAAGGAAAACAATAAACTTCAATGGCGATTATGTAACAGATAAGTAGTTTCTGACAACGACCTCCGCATTGTTGATAATTATTGTTTTTGCTACATCGATTAACTCACGTCGATAAAACTTTTTTTTCAAGACGCTTTGAAGACGACCCTTCGATGAAAAACGATGGATTTGACTGTACTTCTGACTTCTCACAATCTACTTTAGAAATTATTCTTACCAAATTTGGAGCTCAAACGAAGGTGAACCAAAAAATATCGAAACTTCACTCAAGGGGTTATATACAGTTAAAATTTTCGAAAAATCGACTAAAAAAATCGTAATGTACATATATTTAATTACACACACAGAAAATGTCTTGTCAATCCGGCGATTATTCTCGAAGTTACACGCACATTTGTGATGACGTGTCAGAGCCTTCGAAAGTGCTTTTGTAACTTTGATCGCGTTTTTCTCAAAACTGTGTTTTTAAAGTCGGTGAGCAAGATTTCTCGGAAACGGCTGAACCGATCAGCCTCAAATTTGAACACAATTTTTCAAGTATATTTTTCAGTAATTAATCGACTGTTTTTTCTCACCGGTAAATATTTTCCATTTTATAAACAATTTGAGGCCTAAATTTTGGTCAAAAATCGATTTTTTTTAGAAGCCGCCATTTTGTCAAAAATTATTATTTTGCTTATTCCTTCGATGAATTCCAAGATAATCCATTATATTAACGAATTATTTTTGGTTCCTTCATTTTAGATTATCCAGTCCAGAGATATCATGCTCACCGCAACACGCCTTCTTTCAGATGTGCTCCCGGAGATCAGCTATAGCAGCTTTGAAAATAATTATTTTTGCAAATAAAAAATGTTAACATACAGTTTAAACTTACCATAATATGTGTACAAATTTTTACGTTAATAAATTAAAAGGTCTTTTCAAGAAAAAATCTTCAAAAATCGATCTTTTTAGGCCTCCTGACTGTATATAATCCCTCAAGGAATCATTGTTTATCGTTATTCACAGGGTACAATCTGTGCAACAATCAATTTGAAGGAAAATAATGAACTTCAACGGCGATTATGTAAAATTTCGAAAACGCGCTCCTCATTATTAATTATTACTGTTTTTGCTGCATCGATTCTCACGCGAATGAAACTTTTTTCAAGACGCCTCCTCAAGACTCTTCGATCAAAAGCGATGCTTCTGACTGTACGTGACGCGCCTCTTTGGCACGCGGTTTAATCAACGATCAATTAATCCAGTGTTTACCATAAACTTTTCATGCGTGTATATCTTATCCTTGCGCATCCTCGCAGTCATGAATCCCGTCACATATGCATAACAGCTTACATAAAGATTCCTCTTACCGTACATCGAATACTTTTGATGCTCATTCAATCAGAACATATATATATATATATATCATCATCATCATCATCAAGACGAGGCTTTCGCGCCGCAGAACTGGACGAACGACTTTTTTTCACTGCCGTAATAGCCGAAAAAAGAAAATCGCAAAGGAAATATAGAATTGGAACACGAGGCGTTGTTGCGCAACCGGATGAGAGAATACTGTGAATAAAAACAACGTGCTGTTCGACATCACGAGTATTTTCCTTCACGAACGTGGAAAATATTTGAAAAAGGAAAATGGAACTCTTTTTGTTTGGCGATGAAACAACGACGTTGACCCAATTGTCTGCTGTTTCTCTATTCACCGACGGAACGGAAACGCCGAGAGATCACCCATGACTACTGGTAAATGGACTCCGAACAATATACGTACTGGAAAGACGACAAGTGTGGTTGCTGGCTTAGATTCGCCATGTGATATAAGGTCAAAGCCCACTTTCCTGCGCCAACATCTTCCAAGGGACCAAGAGTAAGTCTGGTATATCCATTATCTATCTATGTCTGTGATATAAATTTGTATATGTATATACACATGTGTACATCCGTATGCAGTGCGAATGCCTACGGTATGATAGCGCATACCGTCTCGCTTGTCTCTTGTGGAGAGACAAGCGGTAATGGCTTCCCATAAAAGCGGATCGTATTCTCACGATCGGAGAATATACACACATATATGCCAATGTGCAGATGGTAGTGCATATACGGCACACACTACACGCCTTCCCCATACGCTTCCCAACCCCTCCTGCCCCCGCATTCACATGAGGATAATGCACACCAGCCGCACTCTAGTGGCTTCTGCTGACTACCTTTTGCCGCGGAAACAATCGGTGTGCGTCCACGCCGAAGACGCGCCGTGTGATCCGACGAGGAGGAAGAGGAACACCCGCGATAAACAGAATAAATGAGCGCTGCAGTGACTCCGCGCGAGTGTCATTGCAGCATGCATGCATGATGGTGGCGAATCGATGCGGCCAGCATCGCTTCAATGGGTCAACGGGTCTGCAGAACATTTTTTCTGATTGACACGTTTTCCAATTTTTCAGGCTTTTGTAGGATCTTGACTTTAAGGGGGGATTGTCTTTTTTTTTCGCAAAATTTACCGCTTTTTGGGAATTTTTTTGTGAAGAAAGTATACAACGGAAAATTTGTGAAACTTGGCATGTAGTTTTATTGATCTGTTTACTACATACAACAAATTTTTTAAACAATTTCATCAAAAAATCCGCCTCCCACCCCCCTCGACGCGCGATGGTCCTTTTTTGATGGTGTGCACGATTTCTCAAAAACTATTCAACCGATTGCCTTCAAATTTGGACAGAATGCTCAGCTGACATCCTTTTATCGTTTGATGAAGCAAAAAAGCAATACGTTTAATAGTTTTTTATTTATAACAAAAAATCGATCAATTTTTTTCGAAAAATCGATACTTCAAGTTCAAAACGTCACCAAATCGTTAATTTTTTTTCCCTTCATCGAACGATAGCTATATGTGTCTAAAGTAAAATGCTTTTTGGGTTTTTGTTGCAGGATGAACGTGAAGGCTGTAATCGTGCACACCATAAAAAAAGGACCATCGCGCGTCGAGGGGGGTGGGAGGCGGATTTTTTGGCGAAATTGTTTAAAAATTTGTTTGTATGTAGTAAACAGATCAATAAAACTATATGCCAAGTTTCACAAGTTTTCCGTTGTATACTTTTTTCACAAAAAAATTCCCAAAAAGCGGTAAATTTTGCGAAAAAAAAGACAATCCCCCCTTAATTTGCAATAGAGATTTTGTGATAACTCCACCAACGTTATGACGTTTTTTCGAATACCAACTTTTTTGGAATTGAGTCAATAAGTTTCTCGGTAAGCCGTTTCTGAAAATTTTTTAGTCCGACTCACTTGAAATTCAGACAAAGCATGGTATGTAACAGCTTCTATATCATGGCTAAATAATTCTTTGATATGCTTATCCATTTGTTGAAAACAGACGATCAAAGCCATTTTTTGCTGTCGAAAATCATTTTTTTTTATAAAGCTCGGCATTTTCGTGATTTTGGAAATGACAAAAAAGTATCCGGTCATACGAGTTGATTGTTATACTGAAGGGACATTTTTTATTTTTTAGTTCAGGTCACTCAAGTTGCCAGAACCACCTACACCCATTGGCCATGTAGCATCGGCGGCACTTTGTACAATCATAACTTCATTGCTTATAAATATTTTTGAATTAAAAAAAAACTTAATCTTAGCGAGACTGTGTATTAGTTATGTGCGAACCCCCGACCTCGTCATCCCAATACTCTCATCAGAAAAAAAAACATTGAAAATCTACCTGTCTTTGGACCCCAAGCGTATGCAGACCCTTTGAGGCCTTAGGCCACTCTAGAGGCCGAAAAAATAGTCGTTTTGGGGATTTTTTTTCAGAAAAACTACTGAATAAATTGAGATTACAAAAAGGATGTTTATCATACATATCAGTGCCTGTATACGATAATTTTTTTGAAGCGATTAATTTAACAATGGCGGCTGTGCAGCGTTTATCTCAAAACTGCATTTTTCAAGTTGGCCGCAAACATAACTCAGACAATGTTCAACCGATTCATTTGAAATGTTGAATATGTCTTGAAAAATACATTGTCTATGGAAGCACGTAGAAGTTCTTTATATTGCATAGTTCATTTGTTATTAACAATTACCTGACGATCTTTTTTGGAAAGTGAACAATTTTCAGGTAAAAAGCAAGTAAAAAAATCATCAGATAATTGTTAATAACAAATAAACTATACAATATAAAAAAAATCTTACGTACTTCCATAGACAATGTATTTTTCAAGATATGTTCAACATTTCAAGTGAATGGATTGAACATTGTCTGAGTTATGTTTCTGGCCAACTTAAAAAATGCAGTTTTGAGACAAACGCTGCACAGCCGCCATTTTTATTGTATACCTACAGTCACTGATATGTATGATAAATACCCTTTTTTGTGATCGCGATTTATTTTGTTGTTTTTCTGACAAAAAATCCCGAAGAGGCCTACTTTCTCGACCTCTAGAGTGGCCTAACTCCTTAAAGGGTCTTCTCACTTCAGACGCTAAAAAAAGGCTATTTTCATGAATTTTTTGATGGGTTTATATTTTATATATATATATATATATATATATATATATATATATATATATATATATATATATATGTATATATATATATATATATATATATATATATATATATATATATATATATATGTTGTTACACTTATATATATATATAAGTTGTTACACTTTCTCAATACATAAAATAAATGTTTTTTTGTGTATTTATGTAACCCAAACTTTAAACACGTTTTTCTCGAAACAACATCTTTCGACGGCTTGTTGATAAAATCTTCGAAACTACTGAACCGATCCTTATGAAATGTTGACCGCATTCTTTACAACTATAGCCATAGCACATGTCAAGGTTTTTTTTAAATTCTTACATTTACTATTTTTTTTTGCCAAAAACAGTGGAAAAAGCACGTTTTCTTTGTTTTTTCGAAAAATGTCCGCCATTCTATTATTTTTGGATATATAAAAAATCGTATCAATGCGTTATAACCATTAACATACTAAATCTAAAACCGCTTGATGTTTTTGTTCCGGATGATCCATCTCTGAGGTTTCATCAACAGCGCAAACCTACAATTTTTTAAAGACATTTTTTTAACTACCATTTTCGTCTATTTATTGGTGACTTGAATAAATATTTTTTTTTTAAATGTACTTCGAGAGTATATTTATTATGTATGACAACTTTTATGTCTATATATATAATATAAAGCTATCAAAAAAATTCATGATAATAGATTTTTTTTAGCGTCTAAAGTGAGAAAAGCCCTTAAAGGCGCTTCGTTTCTTGGTGAGTCCCTAGAACGATCCAGCGGTAATTATAATTCCCGAAGGCTTCAAAGTTTCGAGAAGGCTTACCGGAAGTCTTCGGAATAACTAACTGATCGAGAGTGAAAATAAAACGTTCGTTGCGTTTTGCTCCTCGCTGTATTTGCTACCGTGAGGGTTTTTTTTTCTCCGAGTTCATTATTTCACTGAATAGCACAGCTTGTATTTGAGAAATTCAGTAATTAATTAGCTTGTTGTGTGGCTTCAACTTGTTGGTCGAACAAATTGTAAATCATCAGTCGCTTTGTCGTCTTCTGCTTGGTGGACGACTCGAAGGCGACTTTTTCGACCGATCGTTTTTCCTCGATGTTCCCGTAAGAGGGTGGATCAAGTATCGCGATGCCTTTGGCCGTGTCGGTGGGAGACCTTTGGACGAACGGCTAGTGCGCTCAAAGTTCGGTTGCTTCTCTTTGGTCTCGTCGGGGTCTCGCCTCTCGGTGTATACGCGTGCCAGGCGACGACGTCGACGACGAGGCAGTAGCTTACATATGTATGTGCCGCGGTATGGGAACCCGCGAATGGAAAAGGTATACCTAACGGTACGTAGCGCAAGAGAGAACACGAACGAGAGAGCGAGAGAGCGAGAGAGAGGGAGCACTCGAATGAGCAAACGATTTTATATACCTAACTGGGTGTGGGAAATCGCCATTGAAACTATCCTCGCAGGGCTTTTTTAACGAAGTTGCCACGCACGCGAGACCACCACACCTCGCGATGTACATGGTACTCCAACAGGTTTTCAGATTTCTCAGATCCTACCATTTTTTTTCGAAACTCCCGCTGTCAGCTAATCACTTGCCGTTTTTAGTTAGCAGACATTTGCCATCTATGTGCCATCTCGAGTCAAAATCCAACGAACTGCAAACGATCAAAGGTAAATATTTACAAGTGGAGCTTCAGCTAGAAAAGACGTTTAGAAATTTTTTACCGAGTCGATGTATTTCAGGGAACCTTTTTTATAATATTTAAGTCGGGGGAAGACAATTTCAACCCTTACTTCAACCCTCAAACGCTTTTCTTCACTTTTTTTTTAAGGGATGGAGGAAACGGGTTTGGTGACATCAAGTGGGTCAAATGACATTGTGTGGATTTGTTTGGGTGTATGCGTAAGTGTGTGGGTGTGTGATTAAATGATTATAATCGGTCATTATTGTTTTTTTGGTAAATTCTTACAACTGGGTTTGTTTGGGTTTGTATATGAAATGTTTTTTTCTTACTAAAATACCCTTCCCCAATCATAAAAAAACATATTCTCATACTGCAGAATAGCCCCGAACGCGTGACAACATTTTTGAAGCCGATTAGGGCTGGAGCCCCACTTGTAAATATTTACCCGATCAAATATTAAGGGGTTACCCCCACTTGCGATTTTGAAAAAATCGATTTTTTTATTGCATTTTTTCGAAGTATAAGTATCTGAGAATATGTCCTGAAAATTTCAAGTCGATCCGAACAAAATTGACTGAGATATGAGCGTTGAAAGAGAAGAATCCGCGTTGAAAGAGCGTTGAAAGAGAAACTTTAAACGCGTTTTTCTCAAAATGGCATTTCTGAAGTCGGTGACCAAGATTACTCGAACACTAATGAACCGATCTTCTTGAAATTTTGCAGGCTTATTTAATACATAAAAATGTAGTTTTTAATAGTTCGATTTTTTTTTTCGAAAAAAATGGCCGTTTTATAGCCAAAAAACGGCCGTTTTTTTTGTTAAAATCGAACCATTAACTTTGACTGTCCGCCATTTTGTGAAAAATGAATATTTTTTAAAATCCTTCGATTAAAGACTAGTTTATACTTATATTTGACTAAATCCATCCGCATTTTTTTCTTCAGATGATCCACTTCGCCGCAATGTTGGTCACCGCAAACCGTGTACATAAAAACATTATTTCATTGACGGCCATTTGCCACTAAACAATGTAATATTTTTCAATAAAAAAATTACTGAAAGTTCTTCAAGATGTGTTCTTTAAGATGGTATATTGATCGATTAAAAAAAGTTTTGTAGTTTTCTTTAAAAAAATTCATGAAAAAGGCCTTTTCTTGCGCTACAAGTGGGGGTAACGCCTTAATTGCCAGACTGCGAGAATTGGAAATTTCACCATGTTTCAAAATTATCATCATTGCCTGTGGAAATCGTTTTTTCCCAATGTCCTAAGTGACGATCGTTTTCAGGGGTTGTTTTTCCGCTTGGACAGTTTAAAGAAAAATCGTTGAGCAGTGAATGTCCAGGGCGTTGAAAGGTTGGGAACGATCGGAGTTGCGAGAATAGAGGTAACGGGCACGCCGGATTCGAAGATCCATGGACAAGCAGGTATCAAGTGGGGGAAGAGTCTTCATGCACCCCGAGCACTGCAGCATCATCGGCAGCGAGCCTACTCACGTGTGGGAAAATGTTGAAATTCCTGACGAGGACGGGGAGACCGGTGACACGATGGCGATGCCGCAAGCTCCAAGATGCTCTCTCTCGCTCTCACTCGTACTCTCATTCACTCTCTCTCCCTCTTTTTCTCACATCTCGCAGTTCCGTTAGCGCGGCTTCAAGGATATCCTGTCTCGGGAGCATGTTACCTATGTGCGTGTCAGCAAGCGAGAAGTGTGAATTACATCAGAACCATACACGAGTTCCAACATTTTTAAAACCTCTCGGTATCGTACCGATCAAAAATTTCGTAGCTTACATCCGTACTGTGAACGTACTTTTTCCTTTGTGAATTGAATACAATTATCTCTTCATTTACCTGAAAACGAGTAGTTAAGACGGAAAAAAAATTCCACCAAAAGCAGGAAACTGTTTTGGATAAAATAATCAGCTCGTTTGATAGTGGACATCCTGACAGAGGCTGATGAAGACATCTCATTTCTTTTATATTTCACCATCTTTTCATGTAGAGACTGATGAAGACATCAGAGTCTTGGAGGATGGCGAAACAGCTGATACGAATGGGAATGGGGCGAAAGACGAGGCAGCAACAATCAGTGAGAAATTTCAGTCAGCTTGGGTTCTCTCGTCTATGCAGGAAATACAGAAAAGGAAAGCTGTCGTCAGTGATTAAGGGGCTATACCAGTGTGACACTAAAACAATCCATTTTTTTTGCCTTTTTCGACAATTTATACTTTCAAGAATATCCTGTAAAAATTTCAAGGCCGTATCTCCAATCATTTTATCTTGTAAAAATCGATAGTTAAATCTTTAAACGCGTTTTTCTCGAAATTAGATTTTTCAAATTTGCTGACATTGTAACTCAGAGAGCAATTACACGATTGACTTGAAATTTGAACTGAGTATTCTTCAATACATTTACTCTACAATAACGTAGGATATTTTTGATTAGATGAAAATTGACGATTTAGCATTGAAAAAAACGACCATTCTATAGGCAAGAAAACAGACTTTTTTCATAATTACGCCATTTTGTTAGATTTTGATATTTTTCGAAAATCCTGCGTCATTGTACAGGAAATATCTTCCAGTTTAACGACATTTTTTCCTTTTTCGGTTTCAGCTCCTCAATCGGCCGGAATCATGTCAGCAGTGGAGAAACTTTTTTTTTTGACGCCTCCGAAGGCAGCGCATAAGTCGCTTGGATCTCAATATTTTTCTATAAAAACATTATGTGATATAGGTCAAATATAGCCAAATATATTCTTAATTTTCCGAAACGTTTAATTGAGTACTTTTCGTCCAAAAAATTCCCGAAAATTACCCAAATTTCCAGCGTTCACACTGGTATAGCCCCTTAAAAGATTTTTTAAGAATCTCCCGTATAGCGCATTGACCCATTTCGCTCGTGCGATCGCCACAATTTTTCCAGGCTTACACGTCTCCCGAAAAAATTTGCCCACACACGTGGACGACCGAGCTAATCGAAGTTCGCCCTGAGAAGATCGCGCTGTTAGCGATCGAGGAAGCACTCGTTGCGTCATGGAAGTACAAAAAAAAACGTATTTGGATTACGTCGACGTTATGGCGGTAACACGTAACGATATTGAAAGAAATGAGAAATGTATACGGCGAACGAGGCTGCGTAAATAGTGCACCTGCGATATGTTCAAGTTACGTAACAATCTATACGTGTACCATTAACACGGAGGCATCGCAGTCAGCTGAAATTGAGTGCGTTCGTAAATTTTCGAGTGAAACGTCCCAAATTGCGCGGTGAGAGTGGTCTTATACTTGTACCTGCATCCATCGCTACTCGTGCACATACGTGCGAGTAATATGCACTTTTTAAGGGGGGGGATACCTTTAGGCGTAAATTTTTTGCTGATTTTCATTTTTTTTTCTTAAAAGGAAATATTTCTTCTGTAATATGGTATTTTTTATATTATTTTTAAAAAATAGCGGGTGTGTGACACGGTCTTCTAAACTGCATTTTCAAAACTTGCGCGACGTATAGCTAAAAAACTAATCGAACGATTCTGATGACGGTAAAAATCTTTCTAACCTTTTTGACTAAAACATGACCGTAAATGTTTTTGAAAATAAAAAACGAGTATTTTTTATTGCAAAATTTAGCCATTTTTTTTCGGAAAAGCCAATGTTTTTATTTCAAAGCGAATTTTCAACATTTCTCATTTTTTCTTGGTTCATATTCTGCGTATGAGTGTTTGGGAAAAAAACAGTCTTTGCTGGATTTTTTCAGATTAAACCTGCCAACGCTACGTCCGCCCCCATTTTTGAAGATTAATAAAAAAAAATACCATGGAACAGCTGAAAGTAGTAATAAAACACTACAGCCAAAAATGGCAATAAAACATTACAGCATTAATTTAAATTACAACATTACAACATTACACCATTAATAAAAAAAATACCATGGAACAGCCAAAGGTAATAATAAAACATTACAGCCAAAAGTAGCAATGAAACACTAACAATAAGTCTCAAAAATGGTAAAAAAGTCTTTCCTTTAAAAAAAATCATGAAAATCAGCATTTTTTTCCTCGCCCAAAGGTACCTCGTCCCCTCACTACTCCCAATTTTCAGAAAGCAGTCACGCACACATTGGAGGTCTGGAGTAAGCATTGAGTAACTTCCTTTGGTTTCCTCGTGAAAAAGAACATCACGCACAAACTCGAGTGATGCACTCGACTGTTCCATTTTTTTTTTCAACTCTACGAAACCCAGAGAGGAGTTGCCGATTTCGAAATGCACGAGTACGCGCAAGCTGAACACATTATCAGTCACTAGATCGAAACTATGCACATTCACGTGATATATTAATGTACACGTGTGGGTGTGTAGGATTTCACGTGTGTATGTGCCGAGTTGGATTCGTAACGCGAAAGAGCCGCCATTGTGAATGAAAATAATTGCACACGGTGGAGAGAACGGTGGGGTCGCGTGTAATTTATATCGTGCCATCAAGCTGGATCCTACGAGGTTATTAATGTCGAGATACGAGAGCCTGAAAGAGAAAAGGGGCAGAGAGAGAGAGAGAGAGAGAAGGATAGCGGGCGGGACGGACGATGCTGGAAAGCTTTCACGTGAGACTTGGCCTCTCAAAAGCGTCATTGAATCTTTCATTCCGAAACTTCTTTGTTTTGTATTCGTATTGAACACGATTCTCCGCCAATTTTAATTTTACTGAGCGTAAATAAGGAATAAAGTATGGAAGGGTGCGTTTAAGGAACAAAAAACTGTTCAAACATTATTTTGTGACGATAGAAAGGTGCACAATAGATCGAGATGAACAAAAATTGAAAACAAAAATGTACAACATTGATTTCCACTGATTGCAAGGTTCAAAATCATTTGATCAATGGATCAGCAAAAATAATGCCAGAATTCGGTGGAGGGTGTTTACATCAATTATTTGTTTGCAACCTTTGGTCCAATCATGTCCGATCATTGTTTCGTAGCGCAAGTCCAATGAATTATTTTTTTGTCCGAGTTTTATTATTACCGAGTTACATTAACGGGCTACATCATCTAGGTGGGTCAAAAAATTGCATTTTCCAAAAATATTTTTATTCGATTGTATCACGTTTTAGCTACATTCCCTGAAAAGTTCATTGAAATATTCTAAATTTATATACTAATTCTATACTAAATTTATATACTAAAACTATACTAAATTTATATACTATATTTATATATTCTAAATATACTAATATACTAAACTAAAATGTACTATTATACTGAATATTAGTATATTTTAGCTATTTCGCGTTTCAGCTACATTGCCTGAAAATTTAATTGAAATATTCTAAATTAATATAGTAAATATACTAATATACTAAATATTCTAAATTAATATACTAAAATTAAATAAGCTACACCTTCAAACTTTAAACGCGTTTTACTCGAAACACTATTTTCGAAGTCGGTGGACTTGATATCTCGAGAACCACTAAAAGGATTGTCTCTAAATTTACAGAAAATACGATGCGAAACATTTAAATGTCGTTGACGATCTCACTTTTTCTAAATCGATCTGCATTCTTTGATGGGTACGTAAAAATGACGACTTTTTCAAAGATTTTGTATGCTCGAGGGTCAATTCGTCGCCACGTTGTTAAAAATAATTATTTTGAAAATTGATGATCGCCAACAACTCGAATTTATTGTTGACTTGAATAACCCGTTTGGTTTTTAGCTTTCAGATGGACCGTTTAGGCTGGACAGTGTCCACCGCCAAACGTCGCGAAAAAATGTCGACATCTGCTGGCGGTCATGTTTTTGTTGTTTTTTTTGTATTTTTTAGTCATAGTTTTTAAAGGCTATATATATATATATATAGCCTTTTATTATATATATATATATAGAGCCTTTTATTATATATATATATATATATATATATATATATATATATATATATATATATATATATATATATATATATATATATATATATATATATAATAAAAATGCGTTTTTTTCACGAACCGTGTCCCAGAAAAAAAATCGGAATTTAGACACTTTTTTCGGGTCTCTAGGTATATGTAGCCCCTCAATTGGTATCCACTCACATAAGTAAGTATTACCACAAGAATAGCGAATGATCCAGTTTTTGACAGCGACAGTCTTTTTCCGGACACGGGGAGAAAATCCGTCATTTTCCATGGGCTGTCAACGAAGTCCGAGATTCTCCCTAAAGTCTTAAAGTCCGGTGACGTCTCGGATGTACTCATGTGTTCATAGAGCGAGTACGTGCGAGCACAAGCTCTGGATAACTCCAATTGCCACTTTACGGTAGTATCAAAAATGCGGTTGGTCGCTCTCCTGTGAATGAGTTATTAGAACTCCGTATGGAGTTCTTCAATTTAACGGTAGATAAATTAGTCTCTGATTAGAGCGTCGCGTGCCTCTCTTGATCGTTGCTTCTTTTAAATTCCGGTATGAGAGTGCTATTTTGTTCGCCATGTCTATAGATGGCTCTCGCGTGCACTCTCGCTTTTGCGAGAAAAATGCATCCGACGAATAAGGAAATACACTCACACAGGCACGTACGTATGTGTGTGAATTTGCGAGATTTCTGTTGTGTATTATTGTAGATAGAAAGATTGCCACTTTTGTGAGAAGAATGAAAGTTATGTCTCTTTTAGAAAGTGGTAGGGGGTTGGGTCTGCAATTAACAATATAATGATGTACACCCGAAAGCGTAGTTGCGATTAAAATTGAGATAACCAAAATTAGGTATCGCATGGTTTTCCTCTTACGGAATGATAACTCAAAATAGATGCAACACCAGCCGGTTATGCTCAAAGACATCGAGCACTTTTTTGACAGTTCAGATGTGTCCATTCATATCAGCTGGTATGACTTGCATCTCTAATAATTGCCTTTTTCTTAACCATACTATGCAGTGCATAAAAAACCACTAAGATATTGATCAACCAATTGTCAGACACAGCACCCTCAGAATCAATCGCTAATTTTTCTGATTTTTTTTTTGGAAAATCGTGATGATACATTATTACAAAAATCAGGCATTTGGAAACGTATCATCTGAAAAGCACTCAGTAATTTTTTACAGGATTTTTAATCGAAGGAATTTCCGAAAAATAAAAAATAATAAATGCCGCGTGTTGAAAGTGAGTCTTGATTTTTGCGGAAAATTATGGGCAATTCGTTTAACAAATCCAAAGTATACATCGGCGAAAAAATCCTTCGATCAAATACTATATTTTCTCATAAAGAAAAAGCCCTAAAAATGTCAGAAAGATCGATGCAGTTTCCGAGATATGTTGCTCATCGACTTTGAACACATTCGTCCGACAAAAAAGTGTTTAAGGGAGACTTTGTCCTTGAAAGAGCAGCGGGAGATGTTAGCGGCTCAACATGAGCAGCTAGAAGAAGAGGAGGGATGCCTCTACGGACCAAGCATTGCCGATTAGCGGTAATTATAAACACATTTGTGTAAACACATTACAAAACTTTAAACGCGTTTTTCTCGAAAACACGTTTTTAAAAATGGCTGACATTCTCCTGACCGCTGTAATTAACATATCGACCTGAAATTTGGAGAGCATACTCAGAAAATATGTTTTCACGGAATGACGGATCGTTTTTTCGATAGATACATTTTTGCATTTATTATTTATCTTTTTATGCGAAAAAAAACGCGAAAATTCGATTTTTTTTAAATTACCGCCATTTTCCGAAATTTGTACTAAACGAAAAACCCATCCGTCATTCCATGACCAAAGGGTCACAGATTGATAATATGCTTTAAATTTGTGTTTCAGATCAACAAAGAGGGGGCAGTGATGTCAGCCGTTTACCTCCCGCAATTTGAGGACCTGTTTTCGCGGAGCTGCAACGGCAGCCATTTTGGTTTTCTTTTTTCAAAAAAATTTTTTTCCGTTCTGCATATCCTGAATAAAAGCAAGAAAAAACCGCACTCAAAAAGCTTTACTCGTTTCCTTTAAAAAAATTAAAATGTAAACACCTGAAATATGGCACTCCAAGGACCAAGTCTCCGTTAAAAGTTTCGATCGACGCGCCTAGCGCACCGACAGGCGTGAACATAACAGCCTATAAATCGGTAAATTTTGATCCAATTAGCTTAAAAGTTTCAGCGAACATTTATAGATGAAATGTCAAAATATATTAGGTTTGAAAAAAAGTGATTTTTCGACTTTTACAACTAGGCGTAACCCCTTGAGTAGAAATCCAATTTAGGGTGATCGTTATGTTTGACTTTACGATTCGTTTCTTCACTAAGGAGTCTTGTCTTTACGATGCAATCACGTCTAATTTTTCATGGATCCGCACCCACCGGAATAATTAATTATGCGGCATAGCTGCACAGCGGGATAATGCAGTATCTCGTTTTATATGTGCAGACACGAATAATATTCATATACCTGTAGGTTTTCTAAGGACTCTCGAATAACCGGCGAGACAAGTTGTTCATGAAGAAAAATAATCACATAACTATGTATATATATATATATATATATATATATATATATATTTAAAGCACACATTGCGCTTGCTCAAGGAAAACCATCAGGTAAGAAGGTTGTTCTACTTTAGTGCTATCTATCCAAACAGGATTCATCCGCAAGACGAAAGGCACTCGCGTAACAGCATCTAACAACGAGAAATACATGCCCTGGCGTCCACTATACATATTTACAAATAAAGGTGTATGTGTGTATTCGTATCTTTACGCTATAATGGAATACGTGATCCGTTTCTACGGGTGAAAACGTCTCTGCTCCTCGCCCTCCTGGCATACCAAAAATGCAGGTGTTTTCTTACTCTAAGGTTAGGCTAATTGTGAAACGAGAAAGAGCCGGGTGTCGAGGTATGGTACATGTTTGTTCGTCAGGACTCTCCTCGCTTGTGTGTCCTCCAATCGTGCGGAGCAAAAGTTAGTGGGAAGTATATGTCCGTGTGTGCATAAAAAAAAAAAAAAAAAAATATATATATATATATATATATATATATATATATATATATATATATATATACACCCACAGACATCAACATATGATTGTATTTGCTCTCCTGTTGAACGTGTTTTAATTGAAACTTTCAAATCTACGAAATCGCTCGCACTTGCACGCGAGCCCGTATTAATCCGCGTTTTCCGCTCGATTCTCGTATCCACGAGCGATACGAGGCAATGGGATACTTCGTCCAGGCCGGATGTTTAAATGAATCGAGAAATTGAACTTTCCCGTTGGTCAACTCTCTTCTCCGCAGTCCATTTGCACCGCAAGAAGTTTCGGGGAACGATGGTCGCCGTTTTTTCTGTACTTTGCTTAGGTTCGTTTGGGTCAAGTCGAAGATGGTTCACGGGTTATGCCCAGTTGTTACAGTCGAAAACAGCCCATGTTTGGAGTTTTTTTATTTTTGTTTAATTTCGTGATGATAAAGTTATACAAAAATGAAGTATTTGACAAAGTATCATCTAATGAACACTGTAATTTTTTTTCGAACAGCCGATAATATCCGGGAAGCACCTCTCGAAAACGATCACCTTGAAATTTTCAGGGAACATTTCCACGATGATATACTGTCATAATCAGTTGTTTTTTAAACAAGTCATTTTTCTACTTTTACAATTACGCATAACCCCTCGCTTCGTTTTTATCTCCGTGCAAATATGATTTCTCAAATAAAAAAAAACAAATCAACAGGATTTCTTCCCCCATGCTCCTGCCGGAATATTGCAATTGTACCCACTGGCACCCTGTGCGAAATTTCCTCGCCATCGTGTCGCTAATAAAAACAATAATGGACTACACATACATATATATATATATATATATATATATATACACACACGTATATTGAAAGCCTATGGTGGCGAATACGGCACAGTTCGATTGAATTTTCGTGACCGGGTTCCTCGATAGATCATTCTTACAAGATATAAAAATGAAATGAAGAAAAATCGAGCACCGTACACTGTCCGCAATTGCATCGTGCGAGCTGACGCCCGTCTCATGCCGCCGATAGACCCGGCCGAGTACAATTATTTCTAGTCGAACAGAAAAGTGATCTCGGGTTTGTCGTTTCTCCCAATAAGAAAGATAGACAATGCATCGAAGCGGTGACTAAGCCTGATCTCAGATTATATATCTCGATCACACGCGCGTTCTCGTTACCGGTCTAGTCGATGTTTCCACGGCGGTTCAAGACTACCTTGACCATATCCAGTCAATAATGTCGCCTGCCGGTTTTTTTTTTGATTATTTTATATATATGTATACATATATATATTTCTTAATTTCTATATATCTGTACACACACACACACCCACACACACACACACACAAACATATATATATATATATATATATATATATATATATATATATATATATATATATATATATATATATATATATATATATATATATATATATATATATATATAGATATATATATATAGATAAATATCGACTATAGTTATAATATTATGAACTTCATGTCGGACCTCTCTCCCAGGTTGCATATAAGACTCCTGCACTCGAACTCGGTCTTGTCTCCTCTCTCTCTCGCTCTCTCGCTCTCTCTCTCTCTCTCTCTCTCTGGTTCTCTCGGTATTTTCTGATCCCAGCCACTTGGGGACGTATTTTCCTTTTTCTTTTCTCAATGCTCTACCACCGTTGTCACGTAACTCAACGAGCGCGTAGGTGAAATTACCACGTCGACGACGATCTCGCGCGTTCCTCTTCCCTATTAGCCTCGTTCGATTTCGAAAGGCTATAGCTATATCGGTATCGATGGATTGACCTTAGAAGGTCGTAATCTTTAGGTTTCTTACACGCTCGATACGCTCTTCTGATTGTCGGTTAATGACATTCGTATATATATATATATATATACATACATATATATTGATGTGTGTGTTCGCGTATTGTACAAATGCTACTGTGGCGTCCACTTCTATTGCTCTTCCGCTGTAAGCGTGTATATACGTCGCGAAAAGAAACTTTCATTTCATCCGTCTTCATCGCCGCACTCTTTTCACAGCTATACAAAAACCTTTCTCTTCGACCACACTCTTTTTTATCAACGAAACCGGACAACACACGATTTCAACACATATACGAAAAGGATTGGCGGTGGATTTTTTTGAATTTTTTTCTTTTCGTACGAATCGTCGGTGGCGTAAGAGGGGATGGAGCCGTATATAATTGAAGCAATTATTTATCAATGTGTACGTATGCTTAGTTTTTTGGGCGTAAGATGGACCTCGCGAGAAACGACACATTTTTCGAACTTTTGTTTTTGTTACGGGGATGGATTAAAGTGGTTTCGTTTTCGTTTGAAATTGAGGAAGAATTTGTGATTTGTGATGCCAATAGCGAGTAAAGAGAGAAGGAAGGAAGCGAGGAAGGACGTCCACCTCGTGGCTATTCCTCTGCTCACCCGGCGTTCACATCCTGGATTTACGCTCGAGTTATCGCGTTTTTGCTCCCGCACTATACACTGGCCGATCGGACAACTACGGGAGCCGTTAATGCATCAAAAAACAACATATATATATATATATATATATATATATATAAATCCGGAGGACTTTTTCCCTGACCCCCACCAATTTGATTAATTTTTTTATCTGGTTCCATCGACTCTAAAAGACACCCTAATTTTTTTTTACATTTTTCGAAACAACCCTGAGTCAAAGAAATTCTCCGAAAAAAACGCCCTGATTTAAAAATCTGAAAAAATTCCCAAAAATGCGTGATTATATGTACAAATTTTCAAGCTATCACCCGCAGTGGAAGTATGATTTTTTCTGTGCTTTCTGAGCGATTAACGTTAAAAAAAAAACCGAAAAATTGACTGCTAACTATTTAAGGTCAATGATTGTGATTTAATTATTCGAAAATGGTCAAAAAATTCATTGTGGGTATCAAAATATTCAAGTATCCGCCCGAAGTAAGCGGTACTTGAATTTTTCGATTTTTTTTTCAACATTAATCGCTTAGAAAGTACAGAAAAAATCGTACTTCCACTACGGGTGATAGCTTGAAAATGTTTACATATAATCACGCATTCTTGGGAATTTTTTCAGATTTTTAAATCGGGGCGTTTTTTTCGGTGAACATTTTTTTTTTCTTAGGGTTGCTTCGAAAAATGTGAAAAAAATCAGGGTGTCTTGTAGAGTCGATGGAATCAGATTTAAAAAAATTAATCGAATTAGTGGGATTCACGTGGAATACCTCATATGTATATATATATATATATATATATATATATATATATATATATATATACATACACACACATACACACACACATATATATATATATATATATATATATATATATATATATATATATATATTTATATATATATATATATATATATATACATATATATACGCCCGGAGGGTCCGGACTTCGATATTCCTCCATCAAAATTTAAAGATATAAGCCAGTGAAGAGCGAAAGATGGCAAGGGAAACTAACCGGAAACGAGCGGTTAACTATTTATATTGCGGTAAAAATAATAATGATATCGCCTACTACGAGTGTACCTCTCTATACGATCTGATAATTGATCATTTTTTTGCTACATCGTTCTACCGTAATTCCGAGTCATTAGATAGCCATTTATTCCATTTGGTTATGTGCGTCGATTAAGTTAAATAACGATTATATCACGAGTGCTTCTAGCTGTCAATGGGTTTTTACAATTTTCCCGCCGCTCTTCAAGCTGTTGTCTCCATTTTAGCTGACGCTGATGCAAATGTTAAAATAAAAAAAAAATGAACAACCTTGGTTTTTCCCATGGTAGCTGTGGCCTATATTTCTGCGTACAGGTGGATGCAGTCACGCATCCATAGGTCCATTTATATTCACAGCAAGAGTCATTTTCTGGAACCTTGTTGTCTTTTTTAATTGACAGGACAGGATTGCCATTTCAACTTTTACAGCGTTCGAAGCGGAGTTGTCACTGAGACTTGACGGTAGGATTACGTGCTCCCAAAATTTGTATCCGTTACAAGCTTTGCTTGCGAATCCCATGGGATAAAATATCCAAATCGTTGTTTTTAGTAAAAAAATCTTTGAGTTATGTTCAGTTGTAACAGTCGAAAAATCACTTTTTTTCAAAACCAATACATTTTGACAGTATATCATCTTATAAATAATCCCTGAAAATTTCAAAGTGATCGGATTAAAATTGACAGATTTATGGCTTGTCATGTTCACGCGCGTTGGGACGCTTAAGGGGTTATATACAGTGAAAATTTTCGAAAATTCGATTTTTTAAAAACAAATTTTTCGTAATGTATATATATTTACGTACACACAGAAAATTTCTTGTCCATCCGGCGAATATTGTCGAAGTTACACGCAAATTTGTAATGACATGTCAGAGCGCTTGAAAGTGCTTTGGAAACTTTAAACGCGTTTTTCTCAAAACTATGATTTTAATGTCGGTGAGGAAGATTTCTCCGAAACGGCTGAACCGATCAGTCTCAAATTTTAACACAATCTTTTCAAGTATATTTTTTAGTAATTAATCGAAGTTTTTTTTCTCACCGATAAATATTTTCCATTTTATAAACAATTTAAGGCCTACATTTTTGTCAAAAATCGATTTTTCTTTGAGAAGCCGCCATATTGTTAAAAATGATTATGCTTATTCCTTCGATCAATTACAAGATGATCCATTATATCAACGAAATATTTTTAAAAATAATTATTGTTACAAATAAAAAATGTTAAAATACAGTTAAAAGTTACCATAATATGTGTATACATTTTTACGTTAATAGATTTAAAGGTCTTCTCGAGAAAAATTCTTGAAAAATCGATCTCTTTGGGCCTCCTAACTGTATATAACCCTTTAAAGCGTCCTTCGAAACTTGAAACGCTTTTTTCTCGAAAGTACATTTTCAATGTCGGTGAGCAAATATCACAAGAACAACTGCATCGATCTTTCTGAAATGTTAAAGACCTTTTCAAGATGTACAAATATAGTATTTGATCAAAGATTTTTTTCCAATGTACACTTTCGATTTGATAAATGCTTTCGAACCTATGTACGTGCTTAACATCGCCTTGTGAAAAAAATATAAAGATTGTCAGAAGATTTTTCAAATTTTCCCTCCCGCAGATATTTTCCATTCTGCCAGCTTACAAAAGTTGTTAGACACAATTTTCCGGAAACCGTGAATGACAAAGGTACGAAGCGACATTTGAAGTGTGGGCCTGTAACATGTGGTATCGATACTGATTGCGCAATATTTACAACACGATCGGCGATACCTCATAGAAATTGTGTGTGTATATATATATATATATATATATATATATATATGAATCAAGCGCGTAAAACGATCGAGGTCTCTTGCACCGATTCACAAGGCCGATTTCCGTCACGGCTGGCGGATCGATTTGATCTCCGTACACCCTACGAGCTTACGAATGTACGGACGTGTATGCGATCGAACTCTTCTCTCTTTCTCTTTCTTTTTCCGTCTCACTCTCTCACGTTACTCACCTACGTGTTCCCGTCTCTTTTTAACCCACTCGGGATTTATGGACGCTCATCTCGTAAACGACGACAAGTAGGAGGGCTATGAACAACGACAAGTACTTATATGTTTCTATGTATATATATATATACTACCTGTTCTCCGCGGTTGAGCTATTTTGTGAACAGTTGCGCGCGTTTCATAGCCCAATAATATATATATATATATATATATATATATATATATATATATATATATATATATATATATATATATATATATATATATATATATATATATATATATATATATATATATGTGTATGTATATATATGTATATGTATATATGTATATATAGAATTGCACGCGAAAGGACGCACACATTTTTTTTCAAATGATTGAGGTAGTATCATGTATATCCATAATTTAATAGGATTTTTTTCGTATTATCCGCAAGTAAAACGGAAAAGTGAAAAAAAATCCGACATACCCTTATGTATCCCGTCAATAATCGATTATATATATATATATATATACTAGTGGAATTAATTCTGGACATAGAAATTAGCTTTTTTAAATATATTTACGCAGAAAAAGTATATTCTGGTACGCCGAAATAACACCGTAATGTTTTTATTTTAATCTAATGTGTTTCTATTTAACATTTACCTTAATAAGTCTACTTTGATGAGAATATAAAACATACGTGATTATAACGTGAAAAGATCAATAAATGCGACATTTTTTTAATTCAAAAAGTGTCCAGAATTAATTTCCCTAGTGTGTATATATGTTTGATTTCTTTAATTGAATAATACATAATATTATCTATGTATACATATATATATATGTGTATATATAAATATATATAAATATATATATATATATATATATATATATATATATATATGTATATATATATGTATTCACTTGCAATTCCATAAATCGATATTTATGGAATTGCAAGCGAAAGGACGTACACAATGTTTCAAAATTATTGACGCAGTCGTTTACAGTATCATGAATATCGAGATTTTAATAGAATTTTTTTCGTTTTATCAGCACGTTGATCGGAAGAGAGAAAAAAGCCCACGTAACCGAGTTTCCTTCCCAACAATAATCGATAACATATATATATATATATATACTCAATTTATTCAATTTAATGCTATGTAATATTATTAATAATGATAATAATTATATACACAGTACCGGTTAAATGTTTTCGATCCCTTTGAATAATTGCAAAATTATATTGGAATAATCTAATTCATGTTCATAATAACATAGTTCATAGCTCTACAAAATGAATTACATTATTCTAATATGATTTGGCAATTATGCAAAGCGATCGAAATCTTTTGACCGGTATTGTGTATATACAGGGTGTTTGGCGCATGGACCGAGGAATTTCGGGGGAGAGGGGGGGGGGGGTAATTTTCTAATTTTTTCTCCCTTAAACCCTACGTCCTAAGTGTCACGGTAATTGAGATATGATTTTTTTCTCGTTTTTTCGAATTACCCGAAATTTCGCCTTTAAATCGTCATAACTTTTGGATTTGTGGTTGTCAGAACACGAAATAACTTTTGTTGTATTCTGCAATGTACGATTATTGTAAATAAATCATTATTTAATCAAGTTGGTTTCGAGAAAGTGACTCTTGAGTTTCCAGTCTTAAAAATGTGTAAATGGATGTAAAATTTGAACTCCTAAATTCATTATAAAAAAACTTATTCGCTTAATTTTGACTACATAATGAATGATTTTTATGACATGTAGCACACCGTTGGAAAGGGTATAAACTAGAGAACTTTTGAAAACAAAACTAAGTTGAAAATTGATTTTAGTTTTTTTTTTATAATGAATTTAGAAGTTGACATTTTTCATGCATTGGCGCATTTTTAGGACTTTGGAACCTCATGAGTCATTCCCTTGGAACCAATTGTTCCAAATAATGATTTACTTATAATCAACATACATTGCAGAATACAACGAAAGTTATTTTGTGCTATGACAACCACAAACAAAAAAGTTACGACGATTTAAAGGGGAAATTTCGGGTAATTAAAAAAATAAACGAAAAAAAATCATATCTCAATGACCGTGACACCTAGGGCATGGGTCTAAGGGTGAAAAAAGTATGAAATGACCGCCTCAATTCCCCAAAAAATTGTGTCGGTCCATGTGCCAACATCCTGTGTATACAGAAATTCGAAGTGTTTGCAAAATATAGAATTAAATGTTATTACAAGATCACATATTTTTTTCGCGAGTAAGAGATAGCGGCTTAAAAAACTATACCGGTTCGTTAATGTTCGCCAATATTGAACGTTTGAAGATTCCCGTATGAACGTAAAATACGAGAATAGTAAATACGTTTAAAAACAATAAGTCGAGCGGGCCTGTCATCTCGTCCGTCAGTTGATACAATTTCATCAGGATTATTGTTCTCTACGTTCCATTGCCGTTAACAATGTTTTGTAAATAATCATTTTTGAAGAACCATACTCACGATTATCGATAACTGGAGCTTTTACTTCGAGAGCGTATAAAAAACTAATCGTACAGTGCCCTATTTTTGTAAATCTGTGAAAACAAGGCCATGTTTTGGAAAATTATCTTGAACCCGTCAATGAGATCAAAACAATTTGTCCTCCTGTTTTGATAAAGAAAACGTCAAAATTTTGATTGTCGGAGATTGTTAAATTTCAGAAAGGGATACTGGATAAAAATATTGCAGGGATGAAAAATATATAATTCATAATTGTGCCTGTTTAAAAAATAATCAATGAACATAATTAATCAATGAATAAAATAAATCCATAAATTTAAATGCCCATTATCTTACACTTTTCAGCACCTGTTTGCCACGCCTGAAATAAATAATCCAAGCGATTAACATTGCTCAAAATCTTGACAAATTGCTCACCGGTAACGAGTGATTGATATCCAAGCTTCTCTTGATGTTAAAAAAATCTGCACAAATGTTGACGCACCGGTTAAACAAAAAAAAGGCGATATCTATAGTATATCGAGCACAAACGTTCGGTTTTAAGCACAGTCACGAGGTTCTCTCGTCGTCAGAAAAAATACGCGCACGTTTCGGTTTTCCTTCGCGTACTTTTCTCAGCTCACGAAACTATTTCGAGGATCTTCGAGATTGTCGGAGAAGGGAAAAGCACAAAGGATACTCCAATCCTCTTTGGAGTCGTCGCAACGTCACGGGGGCTGTGATCCTGAGCGTCCGTATTATCCGAGGCGACAGTGGACAGGAGAAAATCCAAAAGTTCCGATTGCCACCGTTCTCGCTCTTTGCACGATCGGAGTAAAGGGACGTGAGCGAGAAAAATCTCCAAATATCCACGTCCTTGTTGCACTTTGACGATTTATTCACATGTCATCTTCAAACACCACCCTCGACTTTTTTCCACCCTCTACGCTGTTCCTTATAAACGGCCCTATGCCGATCAATATTATTATTATTATAACCAGAAAATCCTTGGAAATCCTTGGAAATCCTTCGCCACAAGTTTTCCTCGAATCGATCAACCTGTTTATCGCTTCACGTCACTGTCGATTATGCAAATTTTTTCGCGACCTCACCGAGGAGAAATTGAAAATTGGCGGAACGAGTGAACTTTTTTTTTCATCGAAAAGTCAAAAATAAAGGGGGAGAAAAAAAAAGAAAGGAAGAAAAGCGAAGGGAGAAGAATGATTGGAGCGAGAGAGCGTGTGAACGCGGCAGATGGAGCAGCGGATGCGAACGGTCCGATCGTCGGCTTGGTACTGATGAGGGGAGCTTCGTCGAGCCGGGCCGAGGCCGGCAAGCGGAGATCCGAGTTTTACGGGGATACTGGCTCGCCGCTATGGCTATAGTCGTATAATGCTCCCCGACGACGACGACGACGACGGCGACGACGAGACCGTGCCGGGGAGAGTCTCATGGGCTCAGCGACAGTCGCAGCCAGTCAGCCGGCCACGCCGTTGAATTCTCGAGCTCCGCGCTCGCGCGTGTACGTGCACTCTCGTTGCACACGTACGTGAACGTATGGGCGCGGTGGGAGGAAAAACCGGCGTGCAGCTCTTCGCATGCTCGCCAGATCCTGCACAAGACACCCGTCGACCGCGCAATACACATCCCGATCCTTCGAAACCCAGATGAATTCCTTTTCATTTGCGGACACGCTGCACCAGACGAATGACCTTGTCGTCGAAATTTACCTACGCATTTTGCTACCTGCGAAAATGTTTTTTGTTTTCTTGAAGCGCTGATTGTAATTCTCGGTGCGATAAGGCGATTAAGGCGTTACCCCCACTTGTAGCGCAAAAAAAGGCCTTTTTCATGAATTTTTTAAAAGAAAACTACAAAACTTTTTTAATCGATCAATATACCATCTTAAAGAACACATCTTGAAGAACTTTCAGTAATTTTTTTATTGAAAAATATTACATTGTTTAGTGGCAAATGGCCGTCAATGAAATAATGTTTTTAGATACACGGTTTGCGGTGACCAACATTGCGGCGAAGTGGATCATCTGAAAAAAAAATGCGGATGGATTTAGTCAAATATAAGTATAAACTAGTCTTTAATCGAAGGATTTTAAAAAATATTCATTTTTCACTAAATGGCGGACAGTCAAAGTTAATGGTTCGATTTTAAGGAAAAAAACGGCCGTTTTTTGGCTATAAAACGGCCATTTTTTTTCGAAAAAAAAAATCGAACGATTAAAGACTACATTTTTATGTATTAAATAAGCCTGCAAAATTTCAAGAAGATCGGTTCATTAGTGTTCGAGTAACCTTGGTCACCGACTTCAGAAATGCCATTTTGAGAAAAACGCGTTTAAGGGGGGATTGTCTTTTTTTTTCGCAAAATTTACCGCTTTTTGGGAATTTTTTTGTGAAGAAAGTATACAACGGAAAACTTGTGAAACTTGGCATGTAGTTTTATTGATCTGTTTACTACATACAAAAAATTTTTTAAACAATTTCATCAAAAAATCCGCCTCCCACCCCCCTCGACGCGCGATGGTCCTTTTTTGATGGTGTGCACGATTACAGCCTTCACGTTCATCCTGCAACAAAAACCCAAAAAGCATTTTACTTTAGACACATATAGCTATCGTTCGATGAAGGGAAAAAAAATTGACGATTTGGTGATGTTTCGAACTTGAAGTATCGATTTTTCGAAAAAAATTGATCGATTTTTTGTTATAAATAAAAAACTATTAAACGTATTGCTTTTTTGCTTCATCAAACGATAAAAGGATGTCAGCTGAGCATTCTGTCCAAATTTGAAGGCAATCGGTTGAATAGTTTTTGAGAAATCGTGCACACCAGTTGTGAAAAAGCTGTTTCGAGAAAAATGCGTTTAAGGGGGGATTTTTTGATGAAATTGTTTAAAAAATTTTTTGTATGTAGTAAACAGATCAATAAAACTATATGCCAAGTTTCACAAGTTTTCCGTTGTATACTTTCTTCACAAAAAAATTCCCAAAAAGCGGTAAATTTTGCGAAAAAAAAAGACAATCCCCCCTTAAAGTTTCTCTTTCAACGCTCTTTAAAGGCGGATTCTTCTCTTTCAACGCTCATATCTCAGTCAATTTTGTTCGGATTGATTTGAAATTTTCAGGACATATTCTCAGATACTTATACTTCAAAAAAATCGATTTTTTCAAAATCGCAAGTGGGGGTAACCCCTTAAGGACTTAGGTCACAGTAACCGGTATAAAATCATGTGCGAATTGTACAATTTTTTTTTTTCGTATGAAAAAGTGATTCACTCATAAAATTGGGTACACATCTTTTTAGTATGAATATGAAACTGTTAGAAAATATGTATATATTTTTTTTTCGATGTACAAAATACTACTAATATTTAGGCCGACTACTAATATTTTCTTTTTAGCATCCTTTTTAGCAACATTTAGCATCCACAATTTTTTACCTAGAACAAAAAAACTCAAAGTTGTTTTACTCAAAAGTTGTAGGTGCTTGAACTTAAGGGAGACTTTGTCCTTGGAGTGCCATATTTCAGGTGTTTACATTTTATTTTTTTTTTTAAGAGAACGAGTAAAGCTTTGTGAGTGCGCTTTTTTTCTTGCTTTTATTCATGATATACAGAACGTTAAAAAAAATTAAATGGCGGCCGTTGCAGCTCCGCGAAAACAGGTCCTCAAATCGCGGGAGGTAAACGGCTGACATCACTGCTCTTTGTTGATCTGAAACACAAATTCAAAACATATTATCAATCTGTAACCCTTTGGTCATGGAATGACGGATGGGTTTTTCGTTGAGGACAAATTTCGGAAAATGGCGGCAATTTAAAAAAAATCGAATTTTCGCGTTTTTTTCGCATAAAAAGATAAATAATAAATGCAAAAATGTATCTATCGAAAAAACGATCCGTCATCCCGTGAAGACATATTTTCTGAGTATGCTCTTCAAATTTCAGGTCGATATGTTAATTACAGCGGTCAGGAGAATGTCAGCCATTTTTAAAAACGTGTTTTCGAGAAAAACGCGTTTAAAGTTTTGTAATGCGTTTACACAAATGTGTTTATAATTACCGCTAATCGGCAATGCTTGGTCCATAGAGGCATCCCTCCTCTTCTTCTAGCTGCTCATGTTGAGCCGCTAACATCTCCCGCTGCATTTCAAGGACAAAGTCTCCCTTAAGTAATGAATTTTCAGTGAAGAATTTCGTTACAACTGCTCATAAACTGCTCATAAAATGAAAAGTTTTCGATTAATCGGAAATTCCGTACGTACTTCTCTGCGAAATGCAATTAGGAACATAATTTTTAAATTTGAAGTAAGTAGAGTGAAAATTGTTGAAGTTATTTGTCACGCCAATTGGAAAAAGCTGTTTCGAGAAGTTTCGAGTAGTCAGCCATTTTGGACATAAAAAAAATATATATATATATATTTTTTCTAACAGCTTGATATTCATACTGAATAGATGTGTAATTAATTTTATGAGTGAATCACATTTTCATACGAAAAAATGGTTAAATTCGCACATGATTTTATACCCGTGTGGCCTAAGGCCATAAAAATCTCGATATTGTAATTGGAGACGGAGTTCCCAGGGTAAATATGGGAAAAAGGGACTCGCATGTAACAGTCGAAATATAACATTTTTGCGATTTTTAAAAGAAAATCGCGATGACAAATTTATACAAAAATTAGGGATTCGAAAAAGTATCATCTGAAGAACACTCTGTAGTTTTTCTGGGTAAATATATTCAACTATAATCGATTCAAAGCCAATGTTCCGAAAGATGTATTTTGCGGTGAGCAATGCCTTGGCTAACCAGGTGATCTCATATAAAAAAAAATCAAACAGATTTCGTTAGTATATTAGTTGATCTTATGATTAATAAAAGAATTTTCAAAATATCCTAGAGAGCCTTGATTTTTGCAAAAAATGGGTATTTTTAGTTCATTAAGGGGTAAGGCCACCGTAGAAATTTCAAAACATTGATTTTTTTTAAAAAGATGCCTTAATATCTTAAAAATGACGTACTCAAAGGATTAAGTTGGGAAAAATGTCTAAATACTCCTATTTTGAATTTTGGCGCAGCCCCCCTCAGTCCGATGCAATCCGTACCGAAAACTTTAAACGCGTTTGTCTCGAAACTACATTTTTCAAGTCGGCCGGACTCATAACTCGAACAAATATTGACCGATTGACTTGTAATTTTAACTGTATATTCACAATTAGATTCTGCATAGAAGTACGTAGGATTTTCTCGATATATTACATAGTTTTTTTATAAACAATTATCGGACAATGTTTTTTTTGAAAATTTTTAACTTTTATTCAAGAAACGCGCTGTTTTTGCAAAAATCGATACATAAAAAAAATCCTATGTAATTCTGTAGCTATTCACATGTATAATCGAAAAAAAAATTCATTCACTGTAGATTAAAAATTTCAGGTGCCGTTGGTCCGGCCGCGCGCCTCGGGAAAAAAAGGCTTCATCGGAGAAAAGCTGTGCAGCCGCCATTTTATTTTATATTACTTTGAAAAAAAAATAGTTTATACAGTTTATGATATGTACAATAAAGGACCTTTTTCAGAATTTTGATTTATTCCATTGTCCCGCTAAAAAAATCCCAAAATATACTTATTTTTTTCCCCGCTACAGTGGCCTTACCCCTTAAATCGAAACCATCATCGGAAAAAAATCCTTCGATCAAATACTATGTTTTTACATGTAGAAAAACCCTTGAAAAATTAAGACTTTGGAAACGTACTTGCGAGAAAAAAGCGTTCAAAGTTTCGAACGACGCCCCAAGCGTTCGGATGGACGTCGACCTATAAATCTGTCAATTTCTTCCGATCCCCTTAAAATTTTCAGGAAACATTTATATGATATGCTGTCAAAAAATATTCATTCAAAAAAGTGATTTCTTGACATTTACGACTAGGCATAACCCCTTAACGTAAATAAAATATCACCGATGTGGAGGCTGACGTGCGTTATAACTTCCACATAACGAACTTGTCAAAAGACAGCGTTAAAATCTTAAAGTTGAGAATTAAAAAATAAGATAATGCCATAGAATGGCTTGCAACGATTTGATCTTGGAATAAACACTTCAGAGTTTAACGAAAAAATATTTTCACTACAATTTTGTGCATCCCAAACAACTAAAAACGTCGGGTCGACACAGCCATTTAATTTTCATCGCTGCATTTTGTACTCCCATATACACACAGCTTCTCGAACACATTTCGATGATGGAGAAAATGATCGTGAAGAATTTATAGATATACACAGTAGCACCGATATAGAAGCCAGCTGTCAAAATACCACGAGGCTCAAGCTCTTCATCTCTCCGTCCATTTGGCGTTTTTTCGGTGCACTCCAGCTCGTGTGCACACTCGAATGGCCCACACGTGCATAGGCGCACAGCTCAATCGACTCTACGATCGACTACGATCAAAAGATCTCAAGTCTCAAAACTTTCCAGCCAAAGCTGATCCAGAAATACGCCCCCTCTTTTTTCTCCACATGTTCATCTGCACATAACATACGATGCTGGCAAAAAATGGCGTTTCTTCTGATAGAGTAAAGTCTAACGGATAGTCCAGTGGAAGAAACAAAACCCCGGCACTTTTTAGCGTACAATATGAATTTTTGACTGAAGGTGGATGGTTGCAGGCTGAAAGTAACCCCAATAAAATATTGCCCCTCGACTCACCCCAACCCTAAGAAATAGGGGTTGAAAACTTAAAAATCGCCGTATCTCGATAATTAACAACCCGATCAAAAAAAAATTCAAACAAAAGTTGTTTGGAATAATAAAATACGTATTAAGTTATCCGACGTCAAATCCCCTATCTTTGAAAATAGCGGCACAAAAACACGAATTTTCGACTCGTTTTTGTGGCGCTATTTTCAACGATAGGGCGTTGGACGTCGGATAACTTTATACGAATTTCATTATTCTAAACAACTTTTGTTTGAAACCATTTTTGATTGGGCTGTTAATTATCGAGATACGGCGATTTTTATGTTTTCAACCCCTATTTCTCAGGGTTGAGGGAAGTTGTGGGTCAACATTTTATTGGGGCTACTTTCAGTATGCAACCTTCAGTTAACGGAGACTTTGTCCTTGAAATGCAGCGGGAGATGTTAGCGGCTCAACATGAGCAGCTAGAAGAAGAGGAGGGATGCCTCTATGGACCAGGCATTGCCGATTAGCGGTAATTATAAACACATTTGTGTAAACACATTACAAAACTTTAAACGCGTTTTTCTCGAAAACACGTTTTTAAAAATGGCTGACATTCTCCTGACCGCTGTAATTAACATATCGACCTGAAATTGGGAGAGCATACTCAGAAAATATGTCTTCACGGAATGACGGATCGTTTTTTCGATAGATACATTTTTGCATTTATTATTTATCTTTTTATGCGAAAAAAACGCGAAAATTCGATTTTTTTTTAATTGCCGCCATTTTCCGAAATTTGTACTAAACGAAAAACCCATCCGTCATTCCATGACCAAAGGATCACAGATTGATAATATGCTTTGAATTTGTGTTTCAGATCAACAAAGAGGGGGCAGTGATGTCAGCCGTTTACCTCCCGCGATTTGGGGACCTGTTTTCGCGGAGCTGCAACGGCCGCCATTTTGGTTTTTTTAAAAAATTTTTTAACGTTCTGTATATCATGAATAAAAGCAAGAAAAAACCGCACTCAAAAAGCTTTACTCGTTTCCTTTAAAACAAATAAAATGTAAACACCTGAAATATGGCACTCCAAGGACAAAGTCTCCCTGAAAAATTCATATTTTACGCCAAAAGTGCTGGGTTTTTGTCTGTTTTGCCGAACTAGGAAGCGAGGCACGTGAATCCCGAAGAGAAAGATCGCGGCGTCGATAAAAATAATAATAAAAAGTGAAAAACGCACCGCGAGGCACATACCAAGGGAGCGACGGGAGGCAAATCCCGGTCGGCAGCTGTTTCGAACTATGAAAGACTTTTTGCATTTTGTGTTTGTGTATGGCCAACGTAACGCTATACGCCCATATGTCTGGGCACGACTACGCAAGAGTCTTCGTATACAGAGGGGGCTTTTTCCTCGGGATTCTGTGTGCCTTGTGCAATCTTGTGTGGGTGGAATTTCCATGGGGACCCTCGGTAGATGGGGAAAAACGCACGAGTTGAAGCGTATACGCCCAGTCAATGCTGATGGAGAGAGAGAGAGGAAGAGAGATCGTACGGATCTGCTCTCGCGCCCGGTTGGATTTCTCTTTCTCTCGGAGCTCGTTCTCGGGGGAGTTATGGGCAAATACATACGTGCCTCAAGCCAACGAAAAGGCTCGACCTACAACCTTCAACACGCGGAATCACGCGACTTACGCCCTTTCAACTTCAACTGTCAATAAGTACACACAAGCATGCGTATGTACATTGGCTGATGGTATACGGGTCCCTGTGTGTAAAGGGTGGATAAAACTACCCCTCGTCTCGTTCCATTCACCATCATTCTCGCTCTAGACACTCCCATAATCATGATGATACTTGTGAAGCCTAACCCTCGGAAATATTCGCGCTTCCAACTTTGCGAAACGATTCTAAAGATTTGATGATCCCAAGTGTATGTTCTTTCGCTTATAGAACGATTGCGCTTTAGTTTTTTTTTTCAAGGTTATCGGAAATCATGGTGAATATCGTCATTTTTTTCTTGCTGCGATTGTCGTGTTGTGATATTGAAAATTCTTATATGTTAGTGCGAGAGAGGTCAGCACCAATTGGGGAATTATAGGAAGAACTGTCAAAAACTTCGAGCCACATACACTTTTTTTGGGACCGAAAGAGATTTTTGAGAATTATATGACCACTGGGAAGGACGTTTTCAATTTTTATAACGGTTTTAGCCTGTGGAGACTTAATCGTAGATTTCGTTACTTACGTTACGTTTTGTTCTTACGTTACGTTTCGTTCTTACTTAATGGTAAGAATATGGATTTCGAAAAATTAATTTAAAATAGCTGATGATTTATTAACGAAATGGAAAATATAACAGCATCGGTAATAAGTGCCGCCTGCATGATCGTTACTTAGCATTGAATTTTCTAAAACCTCATGATATAATAACGTGCAGGGGTAGCTAAGCATTTGACAATACTATTTTTCGAAGAATTTGTAAGACACAAACCTATTGATTTAAATAGCCTAAGTAGAAAACATCATAAATGGATAAGAATCGATCGAAACAAAATTTAGAATATAAAATCTAATTCGAATAAAAAGAGGCTGAACCAAAAATATTATTTAAACAGAATTATTTTCAAATAATATTTAACTTCAGTAAAATAATATATGTACCTACTTATATTCATTGTTTACAATGATAAATTTATAATATTACATTCATGAATTTTCAATGAATTAATATAATATTAGTTTCACTATTAATTAATATTATATATATATATATATATATATATATATATAAAATATTAATTAATAGTGAAACTAATATTATATTAATTCATTGAAAATTCATATATACTTACATACATATATACATATACATATATACTTACATAATCAGTACAGGAATAGTAATCACTTAGTGAGTTCGCGATCAATGATGAGTTATGCAGAGGTAATCGTTGAATTTATTTGTGTGAAAGTATTCACGGCAATAATTCGCATAAGACAGCATCTCTGAAGTTGATATAAATATATATTTTCGATTCAATACAAGAATTATTTATTATCATCCTCAAGCATATACAATCAACTAACTTTAGTGAAAGTAAATAACACAATATTTTCCTGCAGTACTAATCACGTTTCAAAAAATCCAACACCAAAACATGATTGATTTTTTATGATTCGTACTACTTTTCTATATATCATAAAAGATCAAACGATTCAATTCGTGCACCTTTATTTTCTATAATTTAACATTACCAGATGTTTTGTTGAAAGATTGAAAGCGATGTCGGAGTTACAAAAAAAAATGAATTTCATTTAGTAGATAATGAGATGTATCTGTTTTCTATATTCCCGTGAAATCTGCTTCGAACAAACTCATCCAATGGCTTGAAACCTGAGAAAAAAAGTTCGCCAGCACGAAAAGCTTGCACGTCGTTCGTATCAAAGAGACTTTGATACATGCCTGGCTAGCACCTCACGTACATCGTAAACGTGTACGAGTTACTTCGAGTCCAGAAATTCGTCGCTCAGGGCAAGAGTTTCACTCGTCGAGAAATAATCTCGACGGGCTATACTCATACACGCGCTTATGCGTGTAACAAATTTTCAATGATCGAGTTCATCTCGTGTTCCAGGATGTTTTTTTTTTCACTTTATTGCACACTCGCAACCCTAATTCCATAAGTCACTTAAGTAGGGAATATTTTATGTAAAATATGTAGGAGCACATTGTTCTGATACTCAAAAATCCATGCCTACAAATCAAAAGTACGATCGAATCCCACATACGTTATTTTATCGCAAAGAATCCTGTAAATGTGAAATTGGTGGCACGATTTTGCACCACCTGGCGATTGCGACATCAATCCGGAGGAAAAAAAATCGCCATTCGCACTTTCGGCGAATATGCCTACACACGACGCAGGTAAAAAAAAAAGTACCAAGGGGAAGAGTGAGATTACACCATAGTCGAGAATTGGTCACGATCCACCAATGTTTCACGTGCGTATAAATATATACATACACATGCGTATAAAGAATGTTGGCCCCACATCACGTTTATACATACCTATATATATATATATATATATATATATATATATATATATATATATATATATATATATATATATATATATAACACGTAAAATTCGCGATTTATTTATGAGCGTTGTTGCCTCGACGCTCTCGCTATCTTTTTTACGAGCAATAACGAAAGAGTTTGCATAACGCCTGAAAAAAAAACAAAAAAAAACGAACCGGCCTGTATAATGTCCTCCGTGGCATTGGATACTCTCAAAAACATTCTATTTACGCCGAAATAATGTTTTCGTAAGTCCCATATTCGGCGCGACGATGAGATAAAATATTTGCAACGAAACGATTAAGTACTTGGATGTGTCTGCTTCATATTGACGGGTGATAAACGAACGGCGGTCAAGTTGTACCCTGCAATGTAAAATTCGTCATGCCTTACGCCCTTCTTCTGTCAATGGCAACGCAGTCGGTGATTGAAATGCCTTGACAAGTTTAACTGCCCAATACCTTCACTGACGCAAGCTGCATAAAAATTGCCATTCGGTTGGAATTTAATCGTCTAGAATAACAAATTAATAAGTCGAGTCTGCACAAAGGTAAGACGGCGATTATTTTTTTCGTCCAAAAAAAAAAAAATGTTTTCGTACCTTCCGCAAGAAATACCTCGTGGAGAAATACAATTTGTTTGTCGGGTCACGCTGCGAGGCGTATTTATTTTTCTCATCATTATAGCGAATTACGTCCGTCGATCTTGCGAGCCAGTTGCAAAATTCGCATCTGCCTATAGAGATTAATATTTATAATAAAATCATCGAGACCCGGGCATTCTCGAGATCGCGATCCTTTTGCCGGCAACGCACAATGAAACCGGCTGGTCATGTTTCGCGATCTATAGAGCAGGCGCTGAGAGCATATTAATAGCATCTCCTCATTGCCGATGAGCGATCTCTCGTCTCTCGTCTGCATCGCACTTTTATCTATAGCCAAGCCCGAGTGAATATAAGGCCCTGATTCCCGCGTTTCACTTCTGAGCTTCATCTTCTTCGGGCAACGCTGACAGTGGTATGGTGCTTGGCAATGTGGCGCCGACAAGCCTGATATTAGACACGGCGTCAATTTTTACACCCTTGACAGGGATCTCGTTAAGGAACTTGCAGGGTGCGAGGCTCCGGTTAGTCGAATGTACAAACAGCTCTCACTCGTCTCAATGTTTGACAAGTATAGGAAACACTCTTTGGCCTATACTGATTACGTGGTTAAGGCGGTACCCCCACTTGTAGCGCAAAAAAAGGCCTTTTTCGTGAATTTTTTAAAAGAAAACTACAAAACTTTTTTAATCGATCAATATACCATCTTAAAGAACACATCTTGAAGAACTTTCAGTAATTTTTTTTATTGAAAAATATTACATTGTTTAGTGGCAAATGGCCGTCAATGAAATAATGTATTTATATACACGGTTTGCGGTGACCAACATTGCGGCGAAGTGGATCATCGGAAAAAAAATGCGGATGGATTTAGTCAAATATAAGTATAAACTAGTCTTTAATCGAAGGATTTTAAAAAATATTCATTTTTCACAAAATGGCGGACAGTCAAAGTGGTTCGATTTTAACGAAAAAAACGGCCGTTTTTAGCTATAAAACGGCCATTTTTTTTTCGAAAAAAAAATCGAACGATTAAAGACTACATTTTTATGTATTAAATAAGCCTGCAAAAATTCAAGCAGATCGGTTCATTAGTGTTCGAGTAATCTTGGTCACCGACTTCAGAAATGCCATTTTGAGAAAAACGCGTTTAAGGGGGGATTGTCCTTTTTTTCGCAAAATTTACCGCTTTTTGGGAATTTTTTTGTGAAGAAAGTATACAATGGAAAACTTGTGAAACTTGGCATATAGTTTTATTGATCTGTTTACTACATACAAAATTTTTTTTAAACAATTTCATTAAAAAATCCGCCTCCCACCCCCCTCCACGCGCGATGGTCCTTTTTTGATGGTGTGCACGATTACAGCCTACACGTTCATCCTGCAACAAAAACCCAAAAAGCATTTTGCTTTAGACACATATAGCTATCGTTCGATGAAGGGAAAAAAAATTGACGATTTGGTGACGTTTTGAACTTGAAGTATCGATTTTTCGAAAAAAATTGATCGATTTTTTGTTATAAATAAAAAACTATTAAACGTATTGCTTTTTTGCTTCATCAAACGATAAAAGGATGTCAGCTGAGCATTCTGTCCAAATTTGAAGGCAATCGGTTGAATGGTTTTTGAGAAATCGTGCACACCATCAAAAAAGGACCATCGCGCGTCGAGGGGGGTGGGAGGCGGATTTTTTGATGAAATTGTTTAAAAAATTTTTTGTATGTAGTAAACAGATCAATAAAACTATATGCCAAGTTTCACAAGTTTTCCGTTGTATACTTTCTTCACAAAAAAATTCCCAAAAAGCGGTAAATTTTGCGAAAAAAAAAGACAATCCCCCCTTAAAGTTTCTCTTTCAACGCTCTTTTAACGCGGATTCTTCTCTTTCAACGCTCATATCTCAGTCAATTTTCAACTCAGATACTTATACTTCAAAAAAATGCAATAAAAAAATCGATTTTTTCCAAATCGCAAGTGGGGGTGACCCCTTAATCATCAATGCTACTCGCAGGGCATGTAAAATGGTAAGATGGGTGAGATGGATGATTTCATGCATGAGAATGAAAGACGTGATCCCAGGATAGGTTTTCTTCCCTAGGTCTTTCGACCTTCGAAATGAAATGTGGAAGCCATGAGGCGGGAGCCTGAATTAGAAGGTCCAAAAAAAGAGTTTTTTTTCGGGAATTTTTTTAGAAGGAAAAAACACAAGTGAGCCCATTAAACTTTGAGATATCTTTTCGTGTATATTTGAATTGTATAAAAAAAATGTTTCAACATGACACAATAAATGACTGCAGATTTATCAGCCTATTTCATGTGCGTCTTGCCACTGCAGTCCCCAATCGGCGGGAAAGAGGCAACTCGTAATTCTTGACGGAAACAAAAAAACCAATTAAATTTTCAATTGTCATATATTTTTCTTCTGGGTGAGTTAAGAATAAGCTAAAAAATCGTGATACTGTAACTTTTCTCAGGTTAAAATAATTGTGTTTAAAAGAAACACTTTAACGGGCTATAAAAATGGCGAAATATTACTTTTTCAGCGACTTTTTTAATTCACTTAGAAGAGATTTTCATACTGAAGAAAGTAAACTTTGGTTTGATGTAATAGGTTGTTTAGTTTTTTTTGCTATCACGCCCGCCAATTTGGGCAAATCGTGAAAATGAAAACTGGAGAAAACGCGCTTCAAAGTTTCCAATAGGAAAAAATATCAATTTCAAATATCAATCGCTTCTCTGCTTATGACCTTGTATCTTCGAAAATATTCGCAATTGGCCTCTGTAATTTTGTAAATATATTCTTAGATAGTTCATCTATCGGTGTAAGCAATTAAAAAAAAAAAACGATTTTTCGGACCTTCTAATTCAGGCTCCGGCTTTGATCATATCCTAATAACTGGGGGATTTAAAAAATGGGAATTGTCGAATGACCGAATGAAAGTCAATATTCATCGCACCGTGGTATCTTAAGGGGTTATGCCTAGTTTTAAGTGTCGAAAAATCACTTTTTTCAAAAACCAATGTATTTTAACAGTGTCATCTTATAAATGTTCCCTGGAAAATTCAAAATGATCGGATCAAAATTGACAGATTTATAGTCTCTTATGTTGATGCCCGTTGGAACGCTCGGAGCGTCGTTCGAAACGTTAAACGTTTTGTTCTCGAAAGTGCGATTTCAAAGTCGGTGAGAAAAATATCTCAAGAACTACTGCATCGATCTTCCTGAATTTTTTAGGGTTTTTTCTAGATGTACAAATATAGTATTTGATCAAGGGATTTTTTTTTCCGATGTATCCTTTCGATTCGAAGAATAAAAAATGCCTCTTTTTTCGCCAAAATGAAGGCTCACTTTGGACACGCGCCGTTTTTTTTTAATTTGATATTTCGGAAATTCCTTCGGTGAAAATTCGGAAGTGGGGCTCCTCCTAGAATCAGGCGAATTTTTCTTTAAATGGTTATATATATATATATATATATATATATATATATATATATATATATATATATATATATATATTTTTTTTTTAATGGTTATATATATATATAACCATTTAAATTTTATATTTAATTTTTTTTTTCTTTAAATGCGAATTTTTCTTTAAATGGTTATATATATATATATATATATATATATATATATATATATATATATATAACCATTTAAAGAAAAATTCGCCTGATTCTAGAAGGAGCCCCACTTCCGAATTTTTACCGAAGGAATTTCTTTTATGTATGTATATATATATTAAACCCAGAAAAAAAAAAAAATTTGCCTGATTCTAGCAGGAGCCCCACTTCCGAGTATTTACCATTCCTTCGATAAATCACAGAATAAAATAATATACTAACGAAATCTGGTTCAGAAGGGCTAATCGCATAAGACGTTTTCGAGACGTTTTCGATTTTTACACGAAAAAAATTACAGAGTGTTTTTCAGATGATACTTTTTTAAATATATAATTTTTGTAGAAACTTACCATCACGATTTGCTAAAAAAAATCCCAAAAACTTTTTTCGACTTTCACAAGCAAACGTAACCCGTCAAAATTCTAGGCCCAAAGTTGATCCATTCCAACCTTTCAAAGGCTTCATAGATGCTTGTTCCCTAGAGGCCAACAACGAAAAAAAGTAGCTGGACAAATTTGAACAGACTGTTCAGAATCAAAAAAGAAAAGACGGAAGGGTTGACTCACCCCTATCGTAACGATGTGTCATCCGAAAGTTTCCGTTGCGGATAATGCAATATATATTTCCGTCTTGGTTTTTCCCCACGGCCCATTGGAATTTTTCTCCCTTCCTTTCACCCTCTCTCACGCTCCGTCTTGATCCGCTCTGATTCCTATATTTTCCTTGATTACTCGCACGATTCTTCGAACGTGGTGAGACATGGGAAGAGACGTATCCCCCGATGTGAAAGATCCGAATTAGCCGTGAAAGGGGGGGGGGGCGCAAGGGGAGATGTACGTACGCGCTTCGCCCTAATATGACCACGCCAATCCATCGTGCTAGCATCCATCGTCTGCAAAACTATTTTCTCCCTATGTTCAAACGAGCAATTCAATCCAGTCGGAGAAGGACGGACACATTGCAAAAGACCCCTCGTCTGTTTTTCTCCATTTTACTTTCGCTCGATCTCTATACAGCGCAGCCCATACACGAATCTTTGATTGATCGAACTCTCGCCTTTGGCGAAATTATAACATATATGGTCATATAGGAAATTAGGACTCTGGCAATGATGGTAAATACACGATAGAAAGAAGCCGCGCGCTCCCTAGATCGATTTACTTGATTTGAAATTAAATTCGGTCGTTGGTGAGTAGGAACAGGAGCCTCAACGAGGCTTTATTCGGCGTACAGTCATCTTCAAAAAAGAATGGAAAAATACCAAATGGAGAGAGAAAGCGTTTCGATGATTCTTGGGCAGTTCGCAACACTACGAGGACCGCAGACGTCGGAACATCGAAATGAATATTTTTATTTGGTTATATTTTTGGAAAACAGTCGGTCTGCCGAAATGATGTTGAGATTTTGGGCAACATTTATTCATATTAAGGGGTCTTCTCATTTTAGACGCTAAAAAGGCTATTTTCAGGAATTTTTTTGACAGGTTTATATTATAGATATTGATATAAAAGATGTTACACTTAATAAATACACTTTCGAAATACATTTAAAAAATAAATTATTTATCTAAGTCACTACTTATAGACGAAAATGGGAGTTAAAAAAATTTCCTAAAAAAATGTAGGTCTGCGCTGTTGATGAAATCTGGGAGATGGATCATACGAAACAAAAAAATCATACGGTTTTAGATTCAGTATGTTAATGGCTATAGCGCATATCATACGATTTTTTATATATGCAAAAATAACAAAATGGCGGACATTTAAAAAAAAACATGTTTTTCACCGTGGCAAAAAAATGGTAAATATCAACAAAAAAATTTAATCCTTGATATACGCTATAGCTATAGTTGTAAAGAATATGTGGTTAAAATTTCATAAGGATCGGTTCAGTAGTTTCGAAGATTTTTTCGACAAGCCGTCGAAAAATTGTTTTGGTTTATAAATACATAAAAAAAATGTATGTGTTTCGAAAATGTATTTATTAAGTGTAACAACTTTTATATCAATATCTATAATATACACTTATAAAAAAATGCATGAAAATGTGCTTTTTAGCGTCTAAAGTGAGAAAACCCCTTAATCATTACCTACTTTATATTTTCTTTCGGAACTTACAGATGATGCGAAGGTTGTCTACAAGTTTTGTACATTAAGGGGGCTATGATTTTTTTACGTACAATCGGTCCTTTTTGAACATGTCTGTACTGCCAGTAAATCCTAGAGGCTCTCCATACTGGCCCTCTGTAATCGGATGCAGTACATATAGCTTCGCTGTGTGAGTACTTGCCGCAAATGATTCCGCGAATTCCATAAATTATCCTTGAAAGGGGCAAGAGAAGAGCGGAAAAAGCCCGTATTTCCCGACGCAACTATGACCATCTAATGCAGCAATACATAAGTACCAAATGCACCACGCCTCAGCCGCGAGGCGACGACGTGTGTGCTTGTTCATGTCACGTTCGCGCATATATCTCTTTCAAGAAACATCACTTTGGTGGCCGCCTTCCATTTTGTTAATATTCATGCATATGGGACAGCATTAAAAACTATTAGATACGAATTTTTTTATTCGCGGAAAAACGGTTTTAAGGGGGTGAAGCACTTTGGCTATATTGTCGACGATTTTTGGTCAAAATTAAGGGTTTTCGAGTCATTAATGGTGGATTCGTATTCAGCGGATGAAATTACATCGATATGGACTTGAAAAAAATTGGAAATAAAACATTTTTTCACATCTCGGCCAAAAAAAAAATTACTTTACAAAATCGTTGATCATTTATTTTTTGCTTTGATTTGGAACTCCAGTCTGTGCTCATTCTTTTCGTTATCGTTTCCTCCATAAAATGCCATTTAGTTCGTTGAGCTCCGTTTACTTTTCGAATTTTGGCAGAATTTCAAAGTCGGCCTATCGACTTTTGCCATTTTTCCATACCCCTTCGCGACTTTTTCAGTCATTTTTCAAGCGGATCTTTAGGAGAAACTAATCCAGATATTAGGATAACTCGTGCGTCGTTGGCTAAGTCTGTCAAAAGCCTTTTCAAAACCCCCCCAATAAATCTCCGTCACTTGAATAGAACTGTTGCTACAGATGTTTGAAATTTCGCGATTTTGGCGATTCCAGGTAATTGGCTAAAACATCGAAATTTTTTTTAATCTACTTTTAAATAATTTTAAGATTCTATCTAACGGGAAATTTTCTGCGAATTACGAATGTCACGAAATTTTTGTCGGAATCTCATTTTTGTCGCCCGCTAAACGCGAAAAACGTCTTTTCACACACTTTTGACGATTTTTTATAAAAGTTTTGGGTTTCGAGGAAACGTGATGATGAATTTGTATTGCGGGGATAAAATTACATCGATAAAGAATTAGAAAAAAAAATTAAATATTCAAGAATGTTTTTTATTTCGGCCAAAAATACGAGGCTTCACTGAATCGTCGATAATTTATTTTCTGCTTCGATTTGGAACTCCATTCCGTGCTCATACTCTTCATTATCGGTTGCGCTTCAGAATGTCATTTCATTTATCGGGCTTCGATTCTTTTTCGATTTTTAGCGGAGTTTCAAAGACCATCGATTGCCAATTTTTCGATACTTACAATCAATCAGGTTAATTCATCTCTGTGTTGCATCAAAATTGATGAATAAAACACCTCGACTGGTGGTACATGTAGAACTATTTCACGTACTAAAAAAAATTTTGGTTAGAAAATAATATTCGTTGAGATTAAAAACGAAATGCTCATTTTACAGCTATAATTATTTTCAAAGCAGTTTTTTATTCGCGAACGCCAAGGAAAGCAAATGATAAATATTTAAATTCCAAATGTCTCAATACTTCGACAATATTCTATATAATTTTTTCCAAGCAACATTCTGCATACTCATTTTGGCAAGAAGCTTCCTCAAAAATGTGAGCGAGTCTTAAGGGGGGATTGTCTTTTTTTTCGCAAAATTTACCGCTTTTTGGGAATTTTTTTGTGAAGAAAGTATACAACGGAAAACTTGTGAAACTTGGCATATAGTTTTATTGATCTGTTTACTACATACCAAAATTTTTTTAAACAATTTCTTCAAATAATCCGCCTCCCACCCCCCTCGACGCGCGATGGTCCTTTTTTGATGGTGTGCACGATTACAGCCTTCACGTTCATCCTGCAACAAAAACCCAAAAAGCAGTTTACTTTAGACACATATAGCTATCGTTCGATGAAGGGAAAAAAAATTGACGATTTGGTGACGTTTTGAACTTGAAGTATCGATTTTTCGAAAAAAATTGATCGATTTTTTGTTATAAATAAAAAAACTATTAAACGTATTGCTTTTTTGCTTCATCAAACGATAAAAGGATGTCAGCTGAGCATTCTGCCCAAATTTGAAGGCAATCGGTTGAATAGTTTTTGAGAAATCGTGCACACCATCAAAAAAGGACCATCGCGCGTCGAGGGGGGTGGGAGGCGGATTTTTTGATGAAATTGTTTAAAATTTTTTTTGTATGTAGTAAACAGATCAATAAAACTATATGCCAAGTTTCACAAGTTTTCCGTTGTATACTTTGTTCACAAAAAAATTCCCAAAAAGCGGTAAATTTTGCGAAAAAAAAGACAATCCCCCCTTAATATTTGACCGATGGTATTTCCTCGCGAAATTCAACAAATTAATTAATTTGGTGTGTTCCGTCGAGTGTCTGATTTTTTTTCTTAATTTTCTGAATTTTTTTCTTAACGAGGTTATGTACTTTATTATTCACCTGATTCCCCGGCGAAACGGTGAGATCAGCGGCGTTGTATCCCAAGGTAAATTAGCATAAGTAGCGTGCCACCGGGTTAGCATTACGCGCACGTAAGCGAAGACGCGAGAGGTGCCTAACCGCGTCAGCCTCATCGCTGGTGTACAGGGTGAGTCGTTCAAATCGTCCCTCCGAACGAAAATAAATGACACGTCGCATTAAAAGTAAAAGGTACCCCACAATTGAAAAAAATAAATAAAAAAAATCGTAATTACGAGTAATTTCGACTAATTAAACGGATAACAATTTTCAGAAATAACTTGGCCAGTCTACGGTTATAGATCTACAAAACGTTAGCCAGGTCACCCTGTGCATACGGGATAACGTATATGCATGCATATTAAACGTAAAAAAAGCCTTTCCGCGTATTCTCTAAACTATAATAGACGTTTCGCGGCTGGGTAGTTAGGCTAAAGTTAACGCGCGAGATACGTGTGTGCAAACTTACCTGGAGAACCGTGCGTGCCGGATGAGCATTCCAGGCTGGCACATACTTCAAGCACTCGAGCCTCGTCATTCCAAAGACAATACAGCTCTCCGGGTCTCTCGAATATGCACGTACAATCGTTCGTACAAACCCTCTGAGAACTCGAGCGTGAAAAAGCTTCGTAACCCAGTGCAGAAAACAAACGATCGCAAAACCTTCTGTACCACATGCACGTTGAAATAAAAAAGCTTGTGGAATCCAAATATTTTTTTCTTCGCCAGAATGACGCAGAAAAATTCGTAAAATGACGTTTTTTTCTTCATTTTATGAATTGTTCGACGTTTACTTGAAGGGAGGACACCACTGTGACGGTCTGAAAAGAGGTCGTTTTTTGAGATTTTTTTTTGGTCTAGTAGATTATTTATTTGGGATTTGGAAAAAATATATGTTATTAAGGACATATTGAAATTATTTCGTGGAAATTTTTATTTCAAAAGTTAAGAATTGACCACGTCATTGAGGTGTCATAGAGCCTCTGTATGAAAATGTGGTCCAACGACCGGGTTGATAATGTGACAATGATTGGCCTGAAAAAACAAATTGGCTTATAATCTATACATATATAGTTCGCGTTATAGGTAGTCGTTTTCTGAAAGAAAAAAAATTGTAAATTGGCGGGTGATAAAAAAAGTCATTTCGGCGAAATTTTCGTTGATATTCGAAAGGGGTTCAAAAATATTAAATGAAGTTTTTTAAAATATATCCAGAGCCATGATTCCGGTCAGGTTCGAGAAAAACGCGAATAAAAGTTTTGGTATACGTAAATCGTTGCGCTACCTCCTCTTATTAAATCGTCTATATTTTCAGTATTGTAAATTATTATTTTTTTACATATTCTTGAAAACGTATACTTTGAGGAAAAGCAAGAAAAAAACTATTTTTTAACCCATCGCAGTGGTGTCCCATTTTAGAATTAACCTTCTGTTTCAATTTTCCAAAAGGTACAATACAATAACAATTAAACAATTGTTTAACCCGTTTCTATGCAAATGGTGTATTTTTTCGATAATCTGTGTCAACAACTTGAATGAATTGCGGCGAAATTAAGGGGTCTTCTCACTTTAGACGCTAAAAACGGCTATGTTCATGCATTTTATTGATAGGTTTATATTATAGTTATTGATATAAAAGTTGTTACACTTAAACAATACACTTTCGAAATACATTAAAAAAAAAATGTATGTATTTATGTCACCCAAACAAACTTTAAACGCGTTTTTCTCGGAACAACGTATCCTTATGAAATTTCAACTACATATTCTTTACAACTATAGCGCATATCAATGATTTAAAAAAATGTTATATTTACTATTTTTTGCCAACAACGGTGAAAAAACACCTTTTTTTTTTTTTTCGAAAAATGTCCGGCATTTTATTATTTTTGGATGTACAAAAAATCGTATGATATGCGCTATAGCTATTAACATACTGAATCTAAAACCGTTTGATTTTTTCATTCGGATGATCCATCTCCGGGATTTCATCAACAGCACAGATCTCCAAGGTTTTTAGGACATTTTTTTAACTACCATTTTCGTCTATAAATAGTGACTTAAATAAGCGAATGTTTTTCTTTTAATTTATTTCGAACGTGTTTTCATTAAGGGGTTGCGATTTTGCGATTTTGAAAACTCGATTTTTTTTTATTGCATTTTTTTGAAGTATAGGTATCTGAGAATATGTCCTGAAAATTTCAAGTCGATCCGAACAAAATTGACTGAGATATGAGCGTTGAAAGAGAAGAATCCGCGTTGAAAGAGCGTTGAAAGAGAAACTTTAAACGCGTTTTTATTAAAATGGCATTTCTGAAGGCGGTGACCAAGATTACTCGAACACTAATGAACCGATCTTCTTGAAATGTTGCAGGCTTATTTAATACATAAAAATGTAGTCTATAATCGTTCGATTTTTTTTTTCGAAAAAAAATGGCCGTTTTATAGCCAAAAAACGGCCGTTTTTTTTCGTTAAAATCGAACCATTAACTTTGACTGTCCGCCATTTTGTGAAAAATGAATATTTTTAAAAATCCTTCGATTAAAGACTAGTTTATACTTATATTTGACTAAATCCATCCGCATTTCTTTTTTAGATGATCCACTTCGCCGCAATGTTGGTCACCGCAAACCGTGTATATAAAAACATTATTTCATTGACGGCCATTTGCCACTAAACAATGTAATATTTTTCAATAAAAAAATTACTGAAAGTTCTTCAAGATGTGTTCTTTAAGATGGTATATTGATCGATTAAAAAAGTTTTGTAGTTTTCTTTAAAAAAATTCATGAAAAAGGCCTTTTTTTGCGCTACAAGTGGGGGTAACGCCTTAAGTGTAATATAGACCTATCAAAAAACTGCATGAAAATAGCCTGTTTTAGCGTCTAAAGTGAGAAGACCCCTTAACGTGCAAAAATATTGAACGACTTTATAATTCCGCCTTTCAAGAATTCCTCCTCCGCGGTGGTTATAAAATTACGAAGCATTTCGCTCGCCTCGTGGCGCCTACCAAATAAGTTTGATAATCGTGGTTGATGATTCTAAAAAAGTAAAAAAAAAAAATTCAAGGTGAACCGAGATTCGTCGTCTTTCCTCTTTCGTAAGACCTTCTCCTCGATAAGGAAGTCTGTGAGATTTAGAGAAACGTTTTATTAATTATGAACAAGAAATATGCAAATTCGCAGTGAGTTTCGTATCGGTTTTCGATAACGCAAATCTCGCACGCAGGATTCGCACACTCGGATTGATAAAAAGGAGAATCATCTCGTAGTAAATACGTGAGGTGAGTCCGGTATCGAAACTCGTTTGAGAATTAACATATGTATCGCTACTGGTTTGGCTACTATATGAGATTCTTCGAGGAAGAGTAAAAGAGAGCGAGAGAGAAGGTAGACGGAGTATGGAAATATCAAAGGCACGGCAAGAATTAAAGTATGACTAGGTGGAACTACCAGCAAGACGATGTCGAATTTATTCCCACTCGCATAGCTTCATCCAGTCATGCATGCTAATCTTTACTTAATACTCTGTACTCCATATACAATGCATTTAAAAATGCATTATTTATTGAATTATTATTACTTATGCGACACTTATTATCACTATTGATGTCGTATGCACTTGCTGCAACGCTTCTATTCCGCTGTCCCTACCAACGTATTTGAGAGGTTTCAATATACAAAGGTGCAATCGAGTAGCACATGGAAGTCGAGAGTTCCCAGGCTTTCCCTGATTTCTTCAAATTCTCTATTACACATTCTATATTTCGTTATAATTAATCGAGGTATCAACGTAATCATTTTCCCTTGCGAAGTGAAGCATGCTAGAAAGGTGGCTCGATTATCAATTCATATTCACTTTTTGTCTAACTCATTGAGGGAGGGAAAAAGGTGGTTTTTCGATTTTTTTTATCGGCTGGCTTATTTAATTGGAATTTGAAGGAAAATAAATTAATAATTAAAGACGTTATTGAGGTATCCCTAATAGAGGATAACTTAAATCTGAAAAATAATTTTTTTTTAAATTTATATAAATGTAATTTTCGTTGTAGGTAGCCGCTTTTTCGAAAAAAATAGACAAAATGCCTGGTGTTAAGGGGGAAGCCTGCTTTAGAGGCTTCAAAAAATCGATTTTTTCGAGGATTTTTTCGGGAAGGAAAGAAATATTCGATTGAAACGAAACTTTCAGGTTTTATTGTTATATATTTCAACAGTCTTCTCAAATTTTTTCATTAAAATATATGTCATATTATGCCTGGTACAAGCATTTCGCCGAGGCGCCTCGAATGTGCATGTGTCGTGCGGCGGGAAAGATGCAGGTCGCAATTTCCATCTGAAACAAAAAACCCACGACAATTTTTATTTTCAATAGTATAGCTTCTAGTTAAACCAAGAAAATTCAACAAAAAGTGAGAAATTCAACAATTTTTCGCAAATTAAAAAAAAATCATTTTTTTGGAAAAAAAAATTCACTTTAGATTGTTTAAAAAGTGGGTTAATCATAACTTTCTTGAGGTTCTATAGGTTCAACTAGAAGAGAATTTAATCCTGAATACAATGAATTTTGTCTCGTTTCGATAGGACGTTTAATTTTTTCCCTATCTTTCCCGCCGCACGACACATGCACACTCGAGGCGCCTCGGCGAAATGCTTGTACCAGGCATAATATGACATATATTTTAATGAAAAAATTTGAGAAGACTGTTGAAATATATAACAATAAAACCTGACAGTTTCGTTTCAATCGAATATTTCTTTCCTTCCCAAAAAAATCCTCGAAAAAATCGATTTTTTGAAGCCTCTAAAGCAGGCTTCCCCGTTAAAAAAGATGTAATTCTAGCGAAATTTTTACTTATATTGGGGGGCGCAAAAAGTTTTAAAAATCGATCCGTACAACGATGGCTACCGCGATTACGGAAATTTTGGTTTTTCAAAATTGTAAATCGGACAATTATTGCCGTTTGAACAAAATAGCGATTGAAAGTTTTAGAATACGTAAATCTTTGAGTTGCCAGTCTTCACTAAATCGTCGGCAACTTGATTCATTTTTAAATACTTCAACTTGAATTTTTTTACATAGTCTTGAAAATTTGAGAAAATGCCAAAAAAAAGATTGTTTACCCGTCACATTGGTGTCCCGCCTTAATTCGAGGTATCGATAACATTCATTGTGGCTGGCATTCCGTGCAGTGTCGTCAAATGAAATGCAATTACGGAAATTAAGTCGAGGTCGTATCGCTCGGACAATAAACATTTGTCTCCGCGCGAATCTTGGAAGGAACAGGAGAGTAAGAGCTTCATGATCGTTGTCACTATCCCCAAGTGCATAAAATATATCCTTCCTTCAGTTCGCACCTATCTCGGGTCCCTTCACTGAACGAGACTTACGAGCGTCGAAGACCCCACACGCTGCTCTCCAGCCATTTTTCGGTGCATGTTTCTTCCTCCCAAGGACTTTTCGCCTGAAGCGAAAGATCGAGAATTAAAAAAAAAATGTTCAATCTCGTCGATAAATCGTCGGGGAGTGAGAGAGCACAAATTTTCATGTCCTTGCTCACATTGTCGCTCGGCGTGTTCTTCTTTAGTGCCGATTAACATTTCTCGCACAAACGTCGAACCCTGACAACTCTTGGATGTACTTTCAACGAATCCTTACACAAGACCCTGCGATATCGTCCTTTCAAAGAGGCGGACTGCCTCTTTGCTGTGAAAAAATTAACTCGTCAGCTATTTTGTACGCTTCTCGATTCGAGTCCTTTTTCCTCTCCCTTGTCCCTGCGGATGAAAATCGCATGTACCTGCGACTATGAAAACTTTTTTTCTTTACTTAGACTGAGTACTTAAAATTTGGTCTATCATTCCTCTCCTCATAAATGCGTTCTCAAAAATAATTTATTTTCAAATTTAAAATGATTTATCATGTCATTTAAAATTCATAAATAAATTTAATTATTTTATAATTATATATTATATTAGCATGTATGTAATATTATAATTAAAATTTATTAAGAAATAAATAAATTCAAAAAATTGAAAATAATGATTTGGAAAAAAGGTTATAAATGCTTTCTGAAAAATAATTCAAAGAGAGCAACATCACCAGCCGAGTTGCAGCAGCTGTCCGGATATCTACCAGAGCATCGGCAAAATTCATTTTAAAACATTTTAACCTTTATTTATACTTTTATACGATTAAGGTATCGCAGCATCGGCTGAACGAAATGAATAACAAAATGTATGGCAAAGCTTCGAGTTGTATTACGGAAGTGTAATCGAAATTTTCTTTTTCAGGGTAGTGTCTGAGACATTGGCATTAAAAATGATTTATCACAAATTATTTGAAATTCATAAATAAATTTAGTTATTATATTATATTAGAATCTATATAATTATTATAATTATAATTTATTGTTAAATGAATAAATAAATTTAAAAAATAGAAACCAAATTGAAAATGATTGAGCAACATCACCAGCTGAGTTGCAGTGGCTGTCCGGATATCTACCAGAGCATCTACAACATTTATTTAAAAAAATTGAAACCTTGATTAAGGCGTTACCCCCACTTGTAGCGCAAAAAAGGCCTTTTTCATGAATTTTTTTAAAGAAAACTACAAAACTTTTTTAATCGATCAATATACCATCTTAAAGAACACATCTTGAAGAACTTTCAGTAATTTTTTTATTGAAAAATATTACATTGTTTAGTGGCAAATGGCCGTCAATGAAATAATGTTTTTATATACACGGTTTGCGGTGACCAACATTGCGGCGAAGTGGATCATCTGAAAAAAAATGCGGATAGATTTAGTCAAATATAAGTATAAACTAGTCTTTAATCAAAGGATTTAAAAAAATATTCATTTTTCACAAAATGGCGGACAGTCAAAGTTAATGGTTCGATTTTAACGAAAAAAAACGGCCGTTTTTTGGCTATAAAACGGCAATTTTTTTCGAAAAAAAAAAATCGAACGATTAAAGACTACATTTTTATGTATTAAATAAGCCTGCAAAATTTCAAGAAGATCGGTTCATTAGTGTTCGAGTAATCTTGGTCACCGACTTCAGAAATGCCATTTTGAGAAAAACGCGTTTAAAGTTTCTCTTTCAACGCTCTTTCAACGCGGATTCTTCTCTTTCAACGCTCATATCTCAGTCAATTTTGTTCGGATCGACTTGAAATTTTCAGGACATATTCTCAGATACTTATACGTCAAAAAAATGCAATAAAAAAAATCGACTTTTTTTTTCAAAATCGCAAGTGGGGTTAACCCCTTAATACAATATACAATAAAAATATACAATAAAAATATCGCAACATCGGCTGAACGAAATGAATAACAAAAATTATCGGAAAAGTTCAGCTTCGCGTTGTATTACGAAAGTGTAATAAAAATTTCCTTTTTCGGGGTAGTGTCTGAGACATGGGCATTGAAAATTCAACTTCCGGTATTCATGCGTCTTATTGCGTAAGATGCGGAGAAAAACCCATCGTATTGTCTTCGCTGTAATAAATACTACGGTTTTTTTCATATAGTTGCGAGAGAATTTATCGCTCGGCAGATCGAGAGATTCGATTAATTCGATAGGCATCTGGCCAAATGAGATAAATTCTACTGTTTATGTAGTTACTCGTGAATGCACGTGGTCATATGCGTCACGATGAAAGTTAGAAACGTTATTTCACGACTTCAGCATGGTATGAGCCGTATGCAAATTGATGAAACGTCGAGCGACTCACGCTATAGAGCAAAAACGGTGAGAGTCCAGGCCAAAAAAGTGAAATGAATTTTACATATGGGGCATTTTACGCTCTAATTAGCAAGTTTTTGCATTTTGTATAGTCTTCGGACGAATGAAATAGTGTCGACACGTAAATGTTTTCATTTCAGGACTATACGAGATAGTGCATGTTTTGGTAAAATTTAATTACACGGCTTGTTAACTTTTCTCGAAAAATTCGTTCTCGATAAAAATAATTTGCAAATACGGTTAAAAATTCAATTTTTTCGTTGTCATATCAAATTATTTTTTTGCAAATATCTCCTTTTTGTTACATAGGCCCGAATTTTGAATAAATAAATTTGCACCAAGTGGATATTTCCATTGCCTTTTACGAGGACGTAGAGATACAAAAGTTAAGTAATCCGGTAAACAATTTTGACAGTTTGAGTAAATCGTAAAAAAAAATGGTCGAAATTGATGGGTAACTTGGCGCTGAATGACCCATATACGTTCATAGATATGAATTTACACGAATATGTATAACGAAACTGGATCTCGAACAGGCTCGTGTCTCACGATTCAATAAAATCTCACTATTCATTCATTAAAATGGGACGGTTAGACTTGGATTAATGCTACTGACATTACAAGACAAGAATATATATACCAACGAATGTGTGTACGAAGCGAGAAATTAAATTTTCACGCGACGTCGTACGCTTCGTATGCTAATATGTATCGCGAATACTTCTCTCAGAACCAGATTGATCTTTCATATACTTTATATGATAAGAGACTCTGTATACCAATTTCCGTTTCGTGTACCCAGCCTCGGGTTAGTTTTCACGCTCCACTGTTCGATTCCCCTTTTCGTATGTACTTTTTTTTATCCGATCGAAATTTCAAACTGTTCAATGCATTCTGCGAATACGAAAGGCAAAGGCGACTAGAAAAAAAAACACCACACCGCGTTTTGCAATCAATAGACTGAACAAGCAACCTCAAATAATCGATGTGATTTACCATCAGTGTGACCAGTAAGAAAAATATTTTTTTTCTGTATTTTTAAAAGTTTACATATTCAAGAATGTGTGAAAAAATGTTAAATTCAAAATATTGAAAATCGGCAGAGTACAGACGATTTAGTCAGAGAAGGTAGCCCAACGGTTCACGTATGGTAAAACTTTTTATAGCGTTTTTCTCGAAACGACAATAATTTTCCGATTTTCAATTTAAATAACCGAAATTTCCGTAATGGCGGTAGCTAACGTTGTACGTACCCGTTTTTGTTCAATTTAGTCTTTTTGATGCCTTTGAATATAAGTAAACATTTCCCCAAAATCACACTTTTCTACGAACATCCGCCATTTTGTAATTTTTTTTCTCGAAAATTAGATACGTACAACGAGTTCTACATTTATATAGATTATAAAACTTTTCTATTTTCCAGACCAACCATTATCGAGTTATCGATCGGCTGTTTGACCAAATTTTTCATACAGAGGCTTTCATACAAGGATTTTCAATACCTCAATAAGGTTGTTAATTTTTTATTTTTGCAAATGAAAATTTATATGTAATAAGTTCAATGTATGCTTTATAACATACTATTTTTCCAAATCCCGAATAAATAATCTAGTAGACCAGAAAAAATATCAGAAAAACCACCGTTTTTCGGCCTGTCACAGTAGTGCCCTTCTTTAACAGACTGAACGCATAACCTTAAATAGTCTATGTGAGTTCGTATATCAAATTCGGCCGATTTTTTCACGACGGTTCAAGTTTGCAGCATTGGGATGCAACGATTTTTCTTCTTAATTTTTCATTTCTCCATTTTTATCATTATCCAAAGACTTTTTGTAGATTGAGATCGTAAATCTCCAATAAGAATACGTAATTACGTAGAAAGAAAACGTATTATATTAGTTTGAGTGATGTTCACAGCCGAAATCGGCCAAATGAAATTCGTGTAATTAAAAAAAAAAGTTCGTGGCTTTCCAATGGTGCAAACTTCAACGTTATATTTTTTCGACATTTCTATAATTATTTCTACAATTATAAATAAAAAAAATTAATAAAAACGAATAAAAAATAACTCATTCGACAAGTTTTTCATGAAATTGAAATCTTTCATGCTACTTAGTTTACCTCAACGAGTCAACGGATTTGAATGTTGAATAATTGTGTACAAAATAATTAATTTACTATAAACTATTCACTCTGATAAATTGACATTTATTTCCGTATTTTTGGCCCATAATTAAATTCTATTTTAAACTACCCGACTCCATTTCGATTAGCATTGCTTTTTCTAACTCGTTCCGTCGCCTATCTCGAGTTGAATTTCAAGATTACGAGAAGCCGGAGACCTCGAGTATTTTCTCGTTCCTATATATATATATATATATATATATATATATATATATATATATATATATATATATATATATATATATATATATATATATATATATATATATATATATATATATATATATATATATATATATATATATATATATATATATATATATATATATATATATATATATATGTATACACACACACACACACACACACACACACACACACACACACACACACACACACACACACACACACACACACACACACACACACACATATATATATATCCGTCGCTTTTCATAGTGCATTTCCACTCACTTCTTATAATAGATAGGCCGAATATACTTCCGGGGATGGTTACGCCCACCCACACGTGGACGCGAATGTACGTATAAGCAACAAACGAATTATTACGATCAATATTATTGTTATATGTCCACAAGACATATGAGGAATAACGCGCATCAGTAGAAAACACGTGCAAACCGAGCTTATGGCGACTTAACTGCATGTACATCTATGCAACTGCGAGTTGTGCATGCTGCACCGCCCGGTGGATCTACCTGCGACTGCGAGTGAACGCTCTGTAATCAGGGACGAACGTCCCGCGGGCCGCCCGCGTCTCGAGAGAGACCAACAATCGATTACCCTACCCTATGTATATAATGTGTATTTCTATGTAGTCTATATCCATACAGTTATGCATGCTATGGGAAATTTCATGCAAACCGGTCCAACTCATACGGAACAAATGATCGAGGCTAGTATTCCAAAGCCTTGCTCGGTATTAATCCTTACGAAGCAAACGAATTTGTCTCCCACCAAATTTTCTTACGATGGAACGAAAAAAAATCCTTTCGACTGTAACGCCATGATTACACGAATGAATTAAAATTTGGACTATTCCGGATAATTATTCGTTGGAACATTTCGTCCAAATGTCACTGACGTCACCTGGAATCGTCGCACAATTTTTAGCCACTCTGACATTTCGATTAACGGGTTACACCTGGTTCGTGACTCGAAAAAGAGGAATTTTCGTGATTTTTGTTCTGGGAAAATGTGTGCAGTTTAAAATTTTTTTATTAAAGAGTATGGTTTTGAGTATCTTTTGCAATTTTTGTATTGAAAAATAATTATACACGTGGTAGATATAATGGTTTGTGCAGAGTGCTGTTTGAAAAACGTCCTTCACTGCTGATCGGAAACAAATCATTCGAGATAAAAAAGACAAAAACTAGTGCTTGGATGAAAGATTCAATAAAATATTGATTTTTGATAAAATGATCGCAGTCCAAAGTGGCTGCATCGATTTCTGGCGAAAAAGCTCTGTTATCACAGATAAAAAAATTATGCATCGAAAAAAAACGCCTTCGTTCAAGCACTGATTTTTTATATGATAAAGGAGCTTGTAGAATTTTAAGTTGATTGGTGTAGTGCTTTTTGCGATATCGTGCTCACGAATGATGAAATGAATCAATTTGAGAAAACTTGAAAACTTGAAATGAATTAATTTGAGAAAACGCCTATAACTCCCTTAAATTCGAACAGATCGACTTGAAATTTTCAGAGAATATTTTTCAAGTGTTACACTTTGAGAATCCGTCGAAAACCGAAAATTGATATTTTCAAGAATTCCAAGTATATCATTACCAGGTACTACTTGGTACTCAAGTAGTACCTAGTAATCATCTATTTGGAATTCTTAAAAATATCAATAGACTTCACTAGGTGATTCAACTTGTCAGGTAGTATTGAATTTCAACTATTTCGAATTTCAACTAGACCCTCAATAAAATAGATCGAAATTTGAACATCAAGCCTTATACTCAGCACTGTCTTTCTATATTGAAACCTCGATGTTTCTTTATCTCGAATTACCTTAAGGGAGACTTTGTCCTGGAAATTTTCAAAAAATCAATTTGCGGCTCAACATGAGCAGCTAGAAGAAGAGGAGGGATGCCTCTATGGACCAGGAAGAGGAGGGATGCCTCTATGAACCAGGCATTGCATTAGCGGTAATTATAAACACATTTGTGTAAACACATTACAAAACTTAAAACGCGTTTTTCTCGAAAACCCGTTTTTAAAAATGGCTGACATTCTCCTGACCGCTGTAATTAACATATCGGCCTGAAATTTGGAGAGCGTACTCAGAAAGTATGTCTTCACGGAATGACGGATCGTTTTTTCGATAGATACATTTTTGCATTTATTAATTATCTTTTTATGCGAAAAAAAACGCGAAAATTCGATTTTTTTTTAAATTGCCGCCATTTTCCGAAATTTGTACTAAACGAAAAACCCATCCGTCATTCCATGACCAAAGGGTCACAGATTGATAATATGCTTTGAATTTGTGTTTCAGATCAACAAAGAGGGGGCAGTGATGTCAGCTGTTTACCTCCCGCGATTTGAGGACCTGTTTTCGCGGAGCTGCAACGGCCGCCATTTCGGCTTTTTTTTCAAATTTTTTTTTTTTAACGTTCTGTATATCATGAATAAAAGCAAGAAAAAAACCGCACTCGACATGCCTTACTCGTTTCCTTTAAAAAAAATAAAATGTAAACACCTGAAATATGGCACTCCAAGGACAAAGTCTCCCTTAATTTTTTTTAGAAGTCGACAAAACGGGAGCCAAGCTGCCATTAGAGGTACTCTGCCCCAAACGTGGAAGAAAAAGCATGGAAAAAAAATCTACACAAGCTCCAAGAGTAAGGACACTCGTGGCAGCCTGAAACAAAGATCACGAACGAAGCCTGATTTTTCGATATTCATCTCGTTTGCACGGAATGTCCCATATATAGCGCGGAGCACGCGTACCCAAGCTCGGAACTCGGAACACCCGAGCGATATCGCACGTTAATTTATAATATCCCGGCTCGTGTTCACGGTCCAAGCTCTCGTGTGCTTCTCGTTGGAGACCGGCCACCATTGGAGAATAACAACGACGCGAGATCCTTCTCGTTCCTGCTTCCTCCTAATCGCGACCGTGAGCGCACATATAAAACGCCTAGACCTCCGTGCACGTTGCCCCGACTAACACACGGCGAGCCAGAAAGAGAGCGAGAGAGAGATCACCGTTTTCTCATATACAGTCGAACGAGGAAACTTTTACTCTCGCGTCATGACGAAGTTTTCGTTTTATTTGCCAATTCCTCGCTATCATGTACATTTTCCATTGCCTTTTACTATTAACGCGTCAGGCCATAACGGGGCTTCATAAATTCACCTGATCCGCGCGAGCCTCCACTTCTCATTCGCGGATAGAAAAGCTGGATGATGTTACAGCCGCGATAATGATTATTAATAAGCGATAAGACGCTCGACGCGCTTTCCATTGTCAGAATGGATTGATCGTTCAATATCGCGATACATATTTGGTAGCAGGATTATACGTTTTACCGCCGATAATACTCAATCCCACTGTCCTGTACAATTTTACGTCAGGCCTCGACGATTCTGACAGCTCAACGGATTCCACGGGGCTTTTTTGCAGGCAGTATGCTCCCGAAGAAAGATACCAGCGACCTGAGAAGACACTCTAATGCCCAATGATGACGGATAATTTCATACTATCTTCTTAAGGGGTCTTCTCACTTTAGACGCTATAAAGGCTATTTTCGTGAATTTTGTTGGTATGTTTATATTATAGATGTTGATGTAAAAGTTGTTACACTTAATAAATACACTTTGGAAATACATTTAAAAAACAATTATTCATTTAAGTCACTATTTATAGACGAAAATGGTAGTTAAAAAAATGTCAAAAAATGAATCAAACGGTTTTAGATTCAGTATGTTAAGGGGCTATGCGAGTGTGACGCTTTCAAAAAATCGATTTTTTTGTCCTTTTTCGACAGTTAATTCTTTCGAGAATATCATTATGATTTATATAATTTATATCAATATCATTTTATCTTGCAAAAAGCGATAGGTAAATCTTTAAACGCATTTTCTCAGAATGAGATTTTTCAAATTTGCTGACATCGTAACTCAAAGAGCAATTAGCCGATTTACTTGAAATTTGAACTGAGTACTCTTGAATATATATGTACTTTACGATGACGTAGGATATTTTTGATTGGATAAAAATGGACGATTTGGCATTGAAAAAAACGACCATTTTATAGGCAAGAAAACAGACTTTTTTCATTACTACGCCATTTTGTTAGATTTTGATATTTTTCGAAAATCCTACGTCATTGTACAGGAAATACCTTCCAGTTTAACGACATTTTTTCCCTTTTTCGGTTTCAGTTACTCAATCGGCCGGAATCATGTTCACCGTGGAGGAAGTTTTTTTTTGGCGCCTCCGAAGGCAGCGCATAAGTCGTTTGGATCTCAATATTTTTCTATAAAAAAATTATGTAATATAGGTCAAATATAGCCAAATATATTCTTAATTTTCCGAAACATTTAATTGAGTACTTTTCTTCCAAAAAATTCCCGAAAATCATCCAAATTTTCAGCGTTCACAATGGTATAGCACCTTAATGGCCATAGCGCATATCATACGATTTTGGATATATGCAAACATAACAAAATGGTGGAGATTTTTCGAAAAAACAAAAAAAAACGTGTTTTTTCACCGTTTCTGGCAAAAAAAAAGTAAATATCAAAATTTAAAAAATCCTTGATATGCGCTATAGCTACAGTTGTAAAGAATATGCGGTTAAAATTTCATAAGGATCGGTTCAGTAGTTTCGAAGATTTTATCAACAAGCCGTCGAAAAACATTGTTCCGAGAAAAACGCGTTTAAAGTTTGTTTGGGTTACATAAAAACATAATTAAAAAAAAATGTATTTCGAAGTGTATTAATTAAGGCGTTCCCCCACTTGTAGCGCAAAAAAAGGCCTTTTTCATGAATTTTTTTAAAGAAAACGACAAAACTTTTTTAATCGATCAATATACCATCTTAAGGAAAACACATCTTGAAGAACTTTCAGTAATTTTTTTATTGAAAAATATTACATTGTTTGGTGGCAAATGGCCGTCAATGAAATAATGTTTTTATATACACGGTTTGCGGTGACCAACATTGCGGCGAAGTGGATCATCTGAAAAAAAAATGCGGATGGATTTAGTCAAATATAAGTATAAACTAGTCTTTAATCGAAGGATTTTAAAAAATATTCATTTTTCACAAAATGGCGGACAGTCAAAGTTAATGGTTCGATTTTAACGAGAAAAAACGGCCGTTTTTTGGCTATAAAACGGCCATTTTTTTCGAAAAAAAAAAATCGAACGATTAAAGACTACATTTTTATGTATTAAATAAGCCTGCAAAATTTCAAGAAGATCGGTTCATTAGTGCTCGAGTAATCTTGGTCACCGACTTCAGAAATGCCATTTTGAGAAAAACGCGTTTAAAGTTTCTCTTTCAACACTCTTTCAACGCGGATTCTTCTCTTTCAACGCTCATATCTCAGTCAATTTTGTTCGGACCGACTTGAAATTTTCAGGACATATTCTCAGATACTTATACTTCAAAAAAATGCAATAAAAAAAATCGATTTTTTCAAAATCGCAAGTCGGGGTAACCCCTTAAGTGTAACAACTTTTATATTAATATCTTCAATATAAACCTATCAAAAAAATTCATGAAGATGGTCTTTTTTAGCGTCTAAAGTGAGAAGACCCCTTAAAGTTTGAAGTATGGTGCTGCTACTGTTCGCCCGTTAACGCAAGTTAAGGGGTCTCAACTTGCGTTAACGGGATGACTGGACTCAAGCCCCCCAATGTAATCGACAAATCACACGCCATATCTTGCCTCAGACGCTTTGCCGATTGGCCATTCTTATTGCAAAACATTCACCGCTATTCTGCCGTCATATAGAAGAAGGTGGCATCTACAAAAAAAAAATCGATGATGCTTTTTTGGTACTGTTGGAATCAGTACAAAATTTCCCATCGTTCTGTATAGTAAAACGCATTTTCGTTTTTTTTGCATAAGCAAAAATGATCCTCCATATGACGGCAGTATTGATGTTTGAGCAGCGATGTCTGATTGCTCCGTCCTTCGTATCTCGATTCTCACACAGGTGGTAAAACATCGCAAATGGACCGTGCCAGTAGCCCAAGTGTCTAAAAGTGCCTTGCGCGAAAAGCAATCTGCCAATAATTGACTACGCACATCTGGAAAACGGCACAGGCGGTTTTGCGTCCATTCGTCGTTGTTAGCGTCGATTAGCGAGCGCCAATGACAGCAGACGATTCTCAAAATAGAACGAAGATGAAAAAGATTGGCCGATGGAGAAAGAGGTATCACGCGGCAGTCGCTCAATGATGAAAGATTGGAAACGTGAAAAAGAATATTCCCACAGACGTGGGTCTTTTTTTGTTACCCGTCTGATGTACCTGTTGCCTTGGGGATGAGATGATGAGAAGCGGTTGTACGACATGTGTGCTCGCTCGATTAGACATCCCGCGTCCTCGTCGCAGCTCCGTCGTGGCCTTCGTCTTCATCGAGAGACAATGAGACGAATAGAATACCGCCGAGGAGGAACGAAGATGCGAGAGCTTTGAGACGAAAGGAGCAGAGTACAACGACAACGGACACGATGTAACGAGACGGTGCGAGTGTGTAGACTCGACAACCGACTGATGCAAACTCTCAGTTTGTTAAACTCGAGTCGTTTGTTCAACATCCATACACACATCTACACACACCTCTTTGACATCGCTAATGTAATGTGTAACGTACATCTCTCATTCCCATGGGGGCATTACCTGCAAGGATGTCCGAAATGGCTGCAACTTCGATGCCAGCCATCCTTCAATGAAAAAAAACTTCTCTTACCCAGGGAGGTGCTTCTCACCTTTCAAGATTTGGCATATCTTCTCAAGATTTTTATTTTCTTGTCATCATTGAATATCCTCATTGTCTTTCGATTACAAACCAGTTCTATACTTGACACTTCAATCGGAATAGTTTTTTTTTACTTTTTCTTCATTCGGTGAATACTTACAAGTTATCGCCGGGGAGGCATTTTTTTTCGTGAGTTTAGCCTTCAGATTAGAGTAATAATAATATTGTGACAGCACAGACAGCATGTATTGGCTTGTGGCATTGTGTATAGCTGTGCACAATTAGTTGACTCACGAATAAAAATCGTCCGTGTTTATTTTCGATCGGAAACGCGTTTGTCGGGGACGCTTAACACCGCCCGCGGGACATCCTTGTAAATCTTCGATAATTCGATAGATAAGTCAAGTAGTATTGGCTCCTCCGCTCCTCACGAGTCCGTGACCCATAAAGTATTTGGATCGAGCGACCTTTCGATCCCCGATCAAAAGAAACATCGAATTCTAATCATCAAGGTCCATCTTGTGAAGCTCTCCGACGATGAGTCCTCGGAACGGATTGACGTAATCACGTGACAGGTATTCGATCCTCATCGGATCGACTCTTCACCCTAGCAGTGCCAATTCAGATAGCATTTTGGAAAACGCTGACATTTTTTTTCTCCCATTAGCGGAAGATCTTTTGGAATTCTGACAGCTGTCAAAAGTTTACGACGAGCCTTAGAATTACATGATCTGGGTCAGATATCGAGAATCCTGGATGTTGCCGGACGTGAAGTGTTTTTGTTTAGCTTCCCAAAAACAGATTGAGATCCGTAAGCAGTTTTCTCGTATCACCCCTCATTGGAGAGTGCACAAACGAGGCATCGTTTTGCATACGAAAATATTCATCTGAATATCAAAATATTCCGTTTCTTCTCGAGTGCGTGAAAAAACCGACTAATTGGCTTATGAAATGAGAGTTCTGGTTAGTATGAGAATTTTGAGTCCTGATTTTTTTTGTCCGTTGAACAATCTATTGTCTTCTGTATCTTCATCTCGCTCCTCTTTCCATCTGCCTGTACGATGGAGCTAATTTAGCTCCGGGCTCGCGCGTGATACGATTTCTTTTTTCCGCTGTTCCCTTTCTTGGTTTCCGGTTGGCGGGTCGATTGAAACGAGAAGGCGATAACGGGCCTCCTGTCAAAAAGAAGCTAAAGGATCTACATGAATCAAAGCAAATAAAACGGAGCTTCATCAGTGAAAGTGACGAATCATAATGGACGTGGGGACTATCTCGCTTTCGACATCTCCCCAAAAAATCTACTAGCTATTATTCATCGCAAACGTGAGGAAATTTGAGATACCTTCTTAGCTTAATCTTTTCATAGATCGGATTCGTTACTGCTGAACGGACGAAAAATTCACACGCGATCTGACTTTTTACATTGTCTCGATGAGCCACGCTTGGAAGCGAGAAAAAATGTAACAAAAAATAATTCACGGTCTCGTATAAGAAGAGTCGAGGGTGAAGGCGGTTCGGGCGATCCAAAGAGCCGTCTCGAGGCGCCTCAGGCACGCATAGTACCCCCCAAAAAAGGGATCTCAGCCGAACGGGTTTTCTGGACGTTCGAACATCCTCAAAGGCTTAGGGACACTTGGTTATTTTTGAGCCTCGTTTGGTTTCTCGGCCCGCTGAACATAATCCTTCAATGGAACAAACGATATTCGAACAACTTTGATTTTTCGTTTTATTTATTTGATCATTGTTCCAATTTCTTAAGTACCCGGGTTGAAGATGTTTTTTACAGCGAGCTTTTTTTGAGCCTAGAAGTGCACAGATGTTTTTGGCTACTCAATCTAATCATGCACATTGAATCTATGAGACATGGCCACCGTTTGAACGTCATCATTTGATGGCATTGAAGTTTGCATTGTTGGAATGCGACGAACTTTTTTTTTCTGTTACCTTATTTTTTCTGCTCATTTAGACTACGGAAAGCGGTGAAACATTTTTGCAAATTCTTATTAAAGATTTGTAACCCGCACCTGCAAAAAAGAGTTTAGATCGTAGTGAAAATAAGGAAATGAAAAAATAATTTTCCGTCCATTCCAACGATGCAAAGTTCAATACCACATAATTTCACCAAAACCGTATCTATTTGGATATTTTTTTACTCGAAGAGGTGACTGTTAAGAATACATCGGTAAGAACGAAATGTCTGTTGAAAATTAAGGGGTATTCTCACTTTAGACGCCAAAAAGGTTACTTTCATGCATTTTTTTGATAGTTTTATATTATAGATATTGATATAAAAGTTCTTACACTTAAAAAATACACTTTCGAAATACATTTTTAAAAAATATTTATTTAAGTCACTATTTATAGACGAAAATGGTAGTTAAAAAATGTCCTAAAAAATTGTAGGTCTGCGCTGTTGATGAAATTTTGGAGATGGATCATCCGAAACAAAAGAATCAAACGGTTTTAGATTCAGTATGTTAATGCTTATAGCGCATATTATACGATTTTTGATATATGCAAAAATAGCAAAACGGCGGAAGTTTTTCGAAAAAACAAAAAAAAACGTGTTTTTTCACCGTTTTTGACAAAAAAAATTAGTAAATATCAAATCCTTTAGTAATCCCAAAAAATTAGTAAATATCAAATCTAAATTACAAAAATCCTTGATATGCGCTATAGCTATAGTTGTAAAGAATGTGTGCGCTGAGAGAAGAAAATCGTTGAATGTGCAAAATGCATTTTGTTGTCTCGAAATTTTTTTTTTAACAGTTGCTCTGACATGCTAAATAAGCTACAGTTCACACCACTAAAACTATCAGTTAGATTGACAAAACGTGTTTTATGCCAATCAAAAATCAAGTTGAACGTATTTAAAGATACATTTTGTTAAACCAACTGAATTTTGGATGGATGAACGAATTTTTTTTTTCGGTGTGATTAAAATTTCATAAGGATCGGTTCAGTAGTTTCGAAGATTTTATCAACAAGCATTTAAAGTTTATTTGGGTTACATAAATACATTAAAAACAATTTTTTTAATGTATCTCAAAGTGTATTCATTAAGTGTAACAACTTTTATATCAATATCTATAATATAAAGCTATCCTATAATATCATAAATATGTCGTTTGGTCCATTTGACGTTCCTTTGATGCCTCACGAGTGCGGGATTAGCTACGAGAAATCTAAAATTCGAAAAAAAATTTGAATACCCACTCAAGGCAATCGCTTTCCAATGTTGAGCCCTTTCAAAAAATCAACGAAAACGATGGAGCGAAGGAAAAAGTGGCGAAATTTTCCAGGCATGAAAATACTTTTGTCATTGATGCGCGTTGGTATATGCAGCGATTTATTTACTCGAACTGGGTGTTTGCTGCAACTGTATAAATGTTCTCCGGCTATCATTTTATGGGATAGGAGAGCCGCTCTCCCGTCCACTTCACCGAGAAGCTTAGATGGACTCGAACGATCGCGAGCGCCACTCGGCCTTATTCGGCATATTTGGTGGCTTGGAAACTGCGTACATGCCCGTGGACAACGTTTATCGTGTACGCACGCAGCTAGCAGGTGCAAGAGAAAGAAGGAGGCCGCGAGGCAACACCGGCGATAGGCTAATCCGGATGGAGATCCCTAATGCGTGTCAAAAGCGATTTTCTTATATTCCTTATTCATATAAATTCGATAGAAAGTTTAATCCTCTGATAAATAAACATTTTTCAACTGTAACTCTTATAGGGTCTTTATTCGAGAGCGTATTCAAATTTCAAATCAGTCCACAGATCACGTAGAAATCGTCAGCTGTCCTCCACGAACGAAGCAACATTTTGAAAATATTTCCTTCAATTGTCAATATACGCTGAGCAATTAAAAAAAAAAAATTACAATTTAATCTCTGGCTTTGAGCGAAAGTGATTTTCCCCGCGTGGAAAATTGCTTTTCGAAACAACTTATTCACTCGACATTCTAATAATTCATCCAACCACGTTTTTTCATAAACGAAAAATAGTTACGGTTTCACCGAGGATGAATATCTCGTACTTCGAAGAAATTGATGAAATCTTCGCGCTCTTTCATTTCGAGGCCTCTCTTTTACCATATGATACCCTCGAAAAAAGGCCAAAATAATGTATTCGAGAGCACTTTCATGGTATCCACGTTTATTCCGGATCTCTCGGTGAACCGCAGAGGGAGCAGGTGCATCGAGAGCGGTGCAATGCCGGAGAAAGGCCGTGCAGCACACACTTCTTCTTAGCCTGCCTCATATATCTCCCCGTCAAACTTTCCGGAGTTTCGATACGAAAAATTCGTCAAAAGGGCCGAAAATGTTCGTCAGCTTCATACATTCCGTAACTCACATTACGGACGCAGCTACACAATTATTTCTGCTTGGCGTTCCAAAATATAGGGCTTGAAAAACCGAAATGTCATTCGGTTGGTATAAGGAGACAAAATATATTGATCAAACTTTACTATGTGAAGTGTCATTGAAAAATGGCGATGTTTCAAAAAACGTTGGTACTGAGCGAGGTCTGCACTTCCCTTAGCTGTCATTATAATTCACATTACTATTATCATTATTATGTACGTTAAATACAAAAAGTTCGATACATTGACACATTATTGACGCAGCTACAGAATTATTTCTGCTTGGCGCTTCAAAAGTCGAGCTGTCATTCGGTTGACATAAAAAAACAACATATATTTATATACTATACGAATTTATATACTATACGATAATATACTATACTATAAACGAATTTATATACTATACTATATACTATATTTATATACTATACGAAATGTCATTAAAAATGGCGAGGTTTCGAAATATATTGGTACTGAGTGAGGTCTGCACTTCCCTTAGCTGTCATTATAATTCACATTACTATTATCATTATTATGTACGTTAAATGCAAAAAGTTCGATACATTGACACATTATTGACGCAGCTACAGAATTATTACTGCTTGGCGCTTCAAAAGTCGAGCTGTCATTCGGTTGGCATCAAGAGACAAAATGTATTCATCAATCTTTACTATTTAAAATGTCATTAAAAAAGGTTGGGCTTAGAAAAACATTGGTACTGAGTGAGGTCTGCTCTTGCCCTAGCTGTCATTATCATTCACGTAACTATTATCATTATTATGTTCATAAAAACACAAAGTTCGATAAATTAAAAGATTATTGAGTCTACTCTTCCCCTAGCTGTCATCATCATTCACAATACTATTAGCATTATTATGTACATTAAATACAAGAAGTTCGACAAATTGACGCAGCTACATAATTATTTCTGCTTGGCGTTTCAGAATATAGCGCCTCAAAACCGAACTGTCATTTGCTTGGCATAGACAAAATATGTTGATCAAACGTTACTATTCGAAATGTCATTAAGGGGCTATACCAGTATGACACTTTCAAAAAATCGATTTTTCTTGCCTTTTTCGACAGTTTATATTTTCAAGAATATCATTATCATTTATATTATTTATATCAATATCATGTTATCTTGCAAAAATCGATAGTTAAATCTTTAAACGCGTTTTTCTCGAAATGAGATTTTTCAAATTCGCTGACATTGTAACTCAAAGAGCAATAATCCAATTGACTTGAAATTTGAACTGAGTACTCTTGAATACATTTACTCTACGATGGCGTAGGATATTTTTGATTGGATGAATATTGACGATTTGGCATTGAAAAAAACGACCATTTTATAGACAAGAAAACAGACTTTTTGCATAACTACGCCATTTTGTTAGATTTTAACATTTTCCGAAAATCCTACGTCATTGTACAGAAAATACCATCCAGATTGACGACATTTTTTCCTTTTTCGATTTCAGCTACTGAATCGGCCGGAATCATGTCAGCAGTGGAGAAACTTTTTTTTGGCGCCTCCGAAGGCAGTGCATAAGTCGCTTGGATTTGAATATTTTCTATGAAAAAATTATGTAATATAGGTCAAGTATAGTCAAATATATTCTTAATTTTCCGAAACATTTAATTGAGTACTTTTCTGCCAAAAAATTCCCGAAAATCACTTAAATTTTCAGCGCTCAAACTGGTGTAGCTACTTAAAAATGACGAGGTTTCGAAATACATTGGCACTGAGTGAGGTCTGCACTTCCCCTAGCTGTCATTATCATTGGCATTACTATTAGCATTCCCATGTAGAGGTTGCCATGAGTTGCCCAATGTTACGATCAGGCCAATATTGGGACCATCGTGTAAGCCAACAAAAGCGAAATAATATTGGCCCATTACTGTTCCGCTCTAAACTGAAAACTGGCACAATATCGGCCCATTACTAAAGATTATCCTGGCCCATCTTTCAAAACCAATAAACAGCAGTGATAGTTAAACTGAATTTGCCAATCCTAAAGCTGGCAATCCTAAAATACTGGCTATTACATTGGCTCATTGTTGTCTCGTTCTAAATTGAAAACCGACACAATATCGGCCCATAGTTAAAAGCTATCATGGCCCATCCTCTAAATTCATTAAAAAGTCATGATAGATAAACAATATGTGCCAATTTTGAAACTGGTGATGCTGAAGTACTGCCAATTATATTGGCCCATTATTGTTCCGTTATAAATTGAGAACTGGCACAATATCAGCCCATTACTAAAACCTATCCGGGCCCATCTGTTAAAACCAATAAACAGCCGTGATAGTTCATCGAAATTTGCCAATTTTAAAACTGGCCATGCTAAAATACTGGAAATTACATTTAATTAATCTAAGCCCTTCATTGGCTAAGTGGGTCAGACCATACCTGCTTTTATTTTATTTAAGCCTTGGGTCATTCATTATCTGTATATTGTGCCAGAATAGGCGAATAACTGGCCCGTCATATATTAATCGTCTATATTTTGTAGTTCAGTTTTTGTAATCAAGTCCTGGCCTATTATTGGCATTTGTAAATAACCAACATAAGTAAGTAAAATATGCCAATTTTGAAACCTGTCATATACGCAAATCACAACTTATTTCAAGGTTATTCCATGAAATATGTATCCATAAGGACCAATCTCGGGCCAATCTTGGCCCGACATAGGTTGAATATTTATCACGCACTCAAACAAACCCAAACAAACTCACGGCCCAACATTCTAGATAGACTAACTTCTAGATAGACCAACTGCGAAGGCCCATCATAGAGCCAGTGGTCAATTTCTACATAGGCCCTTTAAGAGGGCCCACATAGGGCCAAGTGCAATCACCAACATTTCCGCTACAATTAATTAAATCATTGGCCCAATAATTGTTGGCTCTGTTGGCCGATATCGGGCCGTTCTTATCATTTCTACAAAGGCTCATTTCTCATTGGTAAATACTCACGGCCCAATATTCTAGAAAAGCAAACTGTGAAGGCCCTTCCCAGGCCCAACGGTCAATCTCTACATGGGTTATTATGTCCATAAAATACAAAAAGTTCGATAAAACGTGCCGCTTATTATATAGCTATAAAATAAGGCAAACGGCGGGCGGGAGAGGAAAAGGTGGTATCTATATCGGGTTATGCTGCACCACATCGAATTACTCTATCGGTAGGAATCATCAATGCACGCGGAGAATTGCACTTTCTATGTGCAAACGCGACACGGAGATCTTTGCAGAGTGCATAGAGAATTTTCTTAACGACAAAAATGTTTCTACTCGTACGTGGATGTACCTACGTCTGGGTAGGCTTATACAACCTCGTATGTGTGTACGAGACGATAATCGCGGGAATCCTTAAGGCGTAAGCGTAAATTCAAAGCGGCGCGCGAGGGATCCAGAGTCGCGGATCGTTTCGCGATAAGAAAATCGATAGGTCATCGGACGTGTGCTAGAGTCCACGCGACACGTTACTTGTCTTCCTATACTCGCTACACTTACAAACTGATCATCCAATACTCATCTGTAGACGATTCCATTGGTGAGTGTACATAAAATATCGATCACGAAAAGCCGCAAGAGCGTATCTCCCCAGCGTTTTGCATACAAACCCATCCGAGATACGTCCTTTTCGCTTTTGGCAATCGATACACGTGTGCACGTGTGTGCACCCATGAACGTCTGTAAGCACGAAAGAGCAATGTACATAGCATGCGTTCTAATCGAGTTCCAGCATCGCGCGTCGCGTTCGTCTCATCGACGACTTTCTAAGGATACAGTGCTACACAAGTACAGGGAATTCCACGTGAATTTTCAGGATGTCCGTCTTTGATCCGTTCTGATTTTGGCTCGAGTCGTTGCATATATCGATCGAAAAATTAACATCGCAAAGGAGGGACGAATTTATTCCGTGCGCCGTTCGTCGTACGACGAAAATTTTCTTAGGGTTTGGTCGATTTAGGCTTTTTGACTGCACTTGCTTGATACGTTGATAAATAGAAACCCCACAAATTGATGGAAAAACAAGGCACTAGGTGGACTCTGAGAATCTTGGGAAATTATTTTCTAAACGCATGTTCTGGATTTCCGGTCTAGAGAAGGTTTTCCGCTGATTTCCTGCATATTTTGCGATCTTGGAGCGGGCCTTTTGTACAGTAACTTCAACTAACTGGAAGTTCTCACGAAATCTTCTCTTCCGGATGAACAGACGGAAGATTTCACGTTATTCAGAATCGATTTGGCGATCGAAAAAATACGCGCAGTGAGTTTTTCTGCAGAACAGCAATTTGTTTGTCGAATCAGAGCTCGATGTCCTCCATTCCAATGGGAACTTTCTGCTACGAGAAAAAATAAGTTGGGCTCTGGACGGGCCTCCAAAAAATCTCTGACCATGGCCAATCATTGGCAATTTTTTGGAGGTGCTATCAGCATTCATTGCTTGTGAAGGGTGATGGGCAGCAATTTTCGACAGAGCATTCATTGCTAATGAATGGTAAGAGTTAGCAATTTTGTGGAGGTATCATCAGCATTCGTTGCTAGGGAATGATGATGGTTAGCAATTTGTTGGAGATACCATTAGCATCTACTGCTGATGAATGGTTGGCAACTTTTTGGTAGTACCATAAGCATTCGTTGCTAATGAATGGTTGGCAATTTTTTGGAGCTCCCATCAGCATTCATTGCTAATTAATGGTTAGTAATTTTTTGGAAGTACCATTAACATTCAGTGCTAATTAATTGTTAACAATTTTTTGGAGGTACCATTAGCATTCATTGTTAATAAATGGTTAGCAATTTTTTGAAGGTACCATGACCATTTATTGCTAATCAATCGTGATGGTTAGCAATTTTTTGCAGGCCTCATTCGCAGTCATTGCTAATGAATAGTGATGGTTAGGATTTTTTTGCAGGTACCATCAGTATCCATTGCTAATGAATGCTCATGGATGATTAGCGATTTTTTGAAGGTGCTATCAGCATTCGTTGCTAGGGAATGATGGTGGTTAGCAATTTGTTGGAGATACAATTAGCATCTACTGCTGATGAATGGTTGGCAACTTTTTGGTAGTACCATAAGCATTCGTTGCTAATGAATGGTTGGCAATTTTTTGGAGATCCCATCAGCAGTCATTGCTAATTAATGGTTAGTAATTTTTTGGAAGTACCATTAGCATTCAGTGCTAATTAATTGTTAACAATTTTTTGGAGGTACCATTAGCATTCATTGTTAATAAATGGTTAGCAATTTTTTGGAGGTACCATGACCATTTATTGCTAATCAATCGTGATGGTTAGCAATTTTTTGCAGGCCTCATTCGCAGTCATTGCTAATGAATAGTGATGGTTAGGATTTTTTTGCAGGTACCATCAGTATCCATTGCTAATGAATGCTCATGGTTTTCACTATATGAAGTTTCCGACATATGCATGGAACATGTTGTCAACAGTAACAAAAACACATCATTCGTGAATGCATTTTGCAATCAGTTGAACATGGTCGTTGGCAATGGATCAAACGCAGGAAGGGTTAAGTGAGCCGATGGAAGATTTGGTACGGAATACCCCATGTCGTATACACCATGGTGTATAGACGTGCGCGGATACGCGGATTATCCGGTGCTAATGAAGCTATCTCGTCTCTCTGCTCTCGCTCTCTTCCCGTGAATAACATCGAGAGCATATCATCTTGGCAACACTATCTGTTGCTCGAGAGAGTCCCTGTGCTCTTCTTACACTGGTAAAAGCTCTTGCTCCCTCCCGTCCACCCTTTCTCTCTCCCTCTCTCTCTCTCTCTCTCTCTCTCTCTTGCTCTTTCTCTCGCGTTTCTCGTCGTCATCGTCGTAAAAGTTAGTTAAACTCTTTTCTGTCGGATGTGCGCTCTTCCACACATATACCCGCGCGCGCACACACACAGGCGTAGATGGAGACGCACATAAGCGGAAAGACTCAAAGCCACGGGCGAGGGCGCAGATCGCGTTTGCCTGCTCTCGTATATGAGAGGTGAACACACCGTACAGGCCGCGGGCCCGTGTTAATTAAGATACGAGGTCACCTACATCGACATCGTGCCGCGCCACAAGAGAGCTCACTCAACGCTGTACATAGCGGAAGAGCGAAGCATTCTTTTTTCCTGCAAATCCTCGATGTTCTCGCGCCAAAGTCGCAATCATGCCACGCGAAAAAACAACAATATTACGAACAAATATGCGATGTTGAAACAATTTTAATTACTTTTCTCCATCAAGTTATTCAATTCTTCAAATCGAATTCATGTTGCGGTTCGATGAGGGACCTTTGTGTCGAAGCACAAAATCAGGAATAAAACGTAGTGCTAATGTATGGAAATACAGATTGTTTCTGATATTATTGTAATCTTTAATGAAGATTGATATTTACGTACCAATGTGTATCAAAGTTTGTTATTAAAAAGTAAAGAAAAGGCGGAACTAATGATGAAAATGTATCATCTTAATATCTGAGGTATCTAGATACCGCCGGTATCTTCATGGTTTTTTAGGTCTTCATGGTTTTTTAGGTCTCACTGAACGATCTAGTGAATTTGGCAAATTCTCGAATAAAAACCGAACTCATCGCGGATCAAGGAGATTTTTTTTTATGATCTCATTGTCTACATGTTTTGCAGAGCATCACGATTTTATTCTCCTGGGCACTTAAATAGTTTTCGTCAAATGTTACAACACACGTGGTTCCTTTCTTTTTACCAAGACGGATAGTCTTGTACATACTGACAATGGTGGATATTTTTAAACTTATTTTTAAGGATATTTTTCAGCTTATTTTCAAGGATATTTTTCAGCTTATTTTCAAGGATATTTTTTGGGACATTTTGAAGGATATTTTCAAGAATATTTTTAAGGATATTTTTAAGCATATTTTGAAGGATACTTGTAAGGATATTGTCAAGGATATTTCGAAGGGTATTTAAAGGATAGTTTCAACGATATGTTTAAGGATATTTTTAAGGATATTTTTAAGAATGTTTTTAGGTATATTTTCAAGGTTATATTGATATTTTTAAGAATATTTTTAGGTATATTTTCAAGGTTATATTTTTAAGCATATTGTCAAGGCTATTTTTGAGGATATATTTAAGGATATTTTTTAGCTTATTTTAAAGGATAGTTTTGGGCATATTTTGAAGGATATTTGTAAGGATATTTGTCAAGGATATTTGTAAGGATATTGTCAAGGATATTTCGAAGGCTTTTTAAAGGATAGTTTCAACGATATGTTTAAGGATATTTTTAAGGATATTTTCATGAATATTTTTGAGAATATTTTCAAGGATATTTTTAAGCATATTTTTAAGGATATTTTAAAGTATGTTCTTAGGTATATTTTCAAGGTTATTTTAAGGATATTTTTAAGTATATTTTTAAGTATATTGTCAAGAATATTTTCAAGCATCTTTTTGAGTATATTTTTGAGGATACTTACATATCTGTACTGTTGACTATCACCACATCTGACTGCGTAAGACCAGTCCTTTATTAATTATTTTTCTTCGAACTCGAATGTCTCCAAATTATCCTTCCGCATGACGCATACACAAACACACACACATATGTATAGTACGTATGCTTACCTTTGGGCCTTTATTCGAGGTAGCAACGACCTCTTCACACCGTGCGATTCCTTTAACAACTCAAGGAATCCCACTGGGGTTATACACCCATACCGATATTCTCTCCACGTGAATGTCGCATATACGTACGCAGCACAGTTCGCCGTTCCCGTAATATGTGCGTGGCGAGCGATGAGAGTGGTTCCCCGATGCCGATCATCATGAATCGGCCGTAACATAAACCGGGGTCACGCACGGTGGCCGGGAAAGAGTCAAAAGATCGAAAGAGCGCGTAGAAACGGGAGGGAAAAAAGCATGTACGTGAATTTCTGTAGTGGCCAGGGGGGGAACGAGAGTACGATGGCCTCCGAAGATTACAGAGTACGCTCGTAAAAATGTTTTCTCTCGAAAATATTTCTAAATACGTGTACAGGTGCACACACACTAGTCCACGTACACCCACATGTGTGTGTACGTGTACGAATCAAATTGTAATGAACTTGGGTATACATTTGTGTGCTTTCGGGTGCGTCGAGATGTGAACGGACCGCGGGCAGAAAGAAGCCAAGAAAAAAAAATTAAACGACGCTCTTACGAGACAACTTCCGAAACGCGTGGATTATGCACAGTTATATACTCTTCGGGCAATTAGCTATCGAATAACGAATTATTTAACGAGTTACACCTAGCCAGAAAAAAAGGAATTTTTGTGAATTTTTTCTAGGAAAATGTGGGCGAGTTAAACATTATTTTTTTTTACATTGAAGAGTGTGGTGTTGAGTATCTTTTAGAATTTTTGCAGCGAAAAATACTTATAAATGTAGCATATACGATCGTTTGTACAGAGAGCTGTTTAAAAAATGTCCTTCGTGACCATTTCTGTTCGGGAACAAATCTTCCGAAATAACACAATCAAACGCATTTAGTTTTTGCATGAAATTATGTAGTGATTTCGCGAAGGATTTAATAAAATGTTGATTTTTCAAAAAATGCCCACCGTCCAAAGTAAAAGTATCGATTTTCGATGAAAAAGGCTCTCTTTTTGTTGATAAAAATAAAACTATGTGTAGCGAAAAAATTCATTCGCTCAAGCACTGCTTTTTGATATGTAAAAGAAGCTTGCAAAATTTGAAGTTGATCGGTATAGTGATTTTTGAGATATCGTGGTCATCGATTTGAAAAAAGTTATTTTGAGAAAAACGCGTTTAAAGTTTATCGAACCTACCTCTAAACGCCCATAATTCCCCCAATTTTGAACGGATGGACTTGACATTGTCAAAACAAAAAAATTTGAAATGTTATATTTTGAGTATTCGTCGAAAACCAAAAGTCGATATTTTCGAAAATTTCATTTAGGTTTTCTTGAGGCAGTATTCTAGTCTGGAAATTTGAAAACATCGATTTTTTACGCATTGTCATAATGGATAGACTTTCAAGCATACGTCCTCAAATGAACATTTCAGAATTCCCAATATTAGCGACAACAGACGAAACCAGAATATGATCGACCGGTCGGAGCTACATTTTTTTCGCGGCCATCTTTATCAGCCCACAACTTTTCCAATTTTTATTCATTTTCGCACAAAATATATTTTGTCAATTCCTGAAATATCAACAAAAATACTGTAAAAAATGAGTGTTAAAAATATTTATTGTTTTTTTTTTCATCAAGCCCGAAAAAACGCCCGAAATTTAGGCCTCTCAATTAAAATACCCCGGTAACAAGATCGACAATGGCTTTCATTCTATCATTGACAGTTTGCAATATTACCTCCGTGCGTTTCTTCTATTTCCGGTAGGCGTAGAAAGAGCTACTTGTTACTGTTAGAAATGAGCAATTTTCAAATAATTCGCCAATAAAATGATTATACATAACGTGTGGGATGAATGGAAGTCCAATTTTAAATCAAATCAATATTCAAGAGTGTAATTTGCAGGCTTGATTCCGTTAGTCTTTCTTTCCTCTAACAGGCCTATACGAATTATCTTCGTACTTGAACTTGCCTGTTGAACGACCCGCTTCCTCCGGCCCTCCCACTTCCTCCCGACAATTTGCAGTTATTTTTTAATTTCATCAAACAATTCTTTTTCTCATCGGTTGGCGAGATCTTTCCCATCGTATTAGGCGGTTCAACGACCTTCCCCGATCCCCCATCTCCGTCCCACCACTCGAAAGATAACATCGAATATTTGCATAATACGATTTCTACGGTTAAAATGTAAAATCTTGGCTCCTCGGAGGATTCATTCGAGACAATCGGTCTCCACCAACGAACAATATTTTTTGCAAGTGCTTAACGCGTTAAAAATTATTTTCAATGATTTTTCGTTTCACATTGTGCCTCCGTAACGGAATGACTTACCTTTTTTAGACCCCTTCCAATTCATCGCTCAAGTACGCGCTTATTACGAGGGGATTTCTCGGTGAAAGCTATTTAAGAGCGTAAGAAAGAAATTAAAGGACCTTTTATTCGGCATCCTTGTTACGTACGAGAGGCCTGATGTGCGTGTCTCGCGAAACTTCTCGCGGCGTCAAATGATTCGCGTAATTTTATGGGGGGGGGGGGGGGGGGCTTCTTCTTGGCTGGTCGAGTGCGCCGCACCGAGTTTTGGTCTTTGTAAAGGAGTTTCGTAAGGAGTGTACACGGGCCGCGTCGAATCGACACCCGCGCTCTCATCGGCCCAGACATGAAAGAGAGAGAAAGAGAGGGGCGGGAGGGAGGGAGGGGGAGAGAGAGAGAGAGAGAGAGAGAGAGAGAGAGAGAGAGAGAGAGAGAGAGAGAGAGAGAGAGAGAGAGAGAGAGAGAGAGAGAGAGAGAGAGAGAGAGAGAGAGAGAGAGAGAGAGAGAGAGAGAGAGAGAGAGAGAGAGAGAGAGAGAGAGAGAGAGAGAGAGAGAGAGAGAGAGGTGTACCGGCGAAGCTGCGGACTAAGTAACGAAGGTATCGCGGGGAAAGTTCGCGGACGAATCTCACCCTCCCTTCCCTCATTCGTTCCTTAAAAAAAAAATTAAAAAATATATATACATTTACACACGAACATGTACATATATGTATATATAATGGCGGCAAGCACAGCAGCCAAACGCGATATAAGCGAGCACGGTTACGCGACTCCCACGTTATCGTATCGCTTTTCTCTCCCGAGTTCTTCGAAGTAAAAAAAAAAGAGAGAGAGAGAGATAGATAGAGAGTAAGAAAGAGAATTCTCGCCATAATTTACGGTCGTTCGACATTATCCCGCGGCTTAAAAGAGAGGCGTGACCTATGTTACTATCACAGAGAACACTCGCGACTCTCCGTGGTAGGCGGACGTCACGACGACGACGTCGACGCTTGCCCGTTGCACCGTGTCGCATATGTTGCATTAGATTTAAGACGGGGAGAACGAGAAAAAACTGAGAAAAAAATGCATTCCTCTCTCGCCTGTTGACTTTCGGCCTTACTGTTCAGGAATGCACGCTTCTCTAACATCCTCGTGTGCGATTATGATTGTATTTGCGACACACACAGTTCGGGAGATCGCAGACTTCGTCGGGTTTCCTCGCGCTGGAATTATTGGGATGCAATGGGAAGCCGAGAAATATGGCAATCTTGGAGATTTTTGGTTCCAGTTCGCACCTTTTCAATGAGGCTGTCAGGTCAGCGTGGAGGTTTTTTTCATTTACGAGTAAATTGGAAATTAAATTGACGCGAAAAATTATTAAAAGTTCACAATTTTGGTGAAGTGAGGATTTTATTTTAAATTCGTCCGCGTCAAAATGGACCACTGTGTCAAGGGAAGGTTGAGACGGGACACCACGGTGGCGGATAAAAAATCGATTTTGTGGCATTTTTTAAAAGTATTTGAGGAAAAAAATATGTGGAAAAAAATCGAATGAAATATTGAAAATTGACCAAGTTACAGATGATTCAGTGAGAGACGTATGCCAAGATTTTCAATCACGTTTTGCTTGAAACGACTTTTTTTTACCTCGCCGGTATATTACAACTAGTTATAATTGTCCGATTTTTTATGTGAAAAAAAATGCCTTCATTGCAGTAGTTATCCGTGTAGGTAGCCGTTTTTTTTTAATTCTATTTTTTTCTAAGCAGTTGAGTACAAGTTAACATTTCGCCAAACTTTTTTTTAAACACCGTCATTTTGTGATTTTTTTCTTCGAAAACGGCTACCTACAACGAGAACTACTATTATAGACTATAAAACTTATATTATAGACTATGAAACTGTTTTATTTTTATTTTTCAGACCAACCATTGTCAAGTCGATGATCCGACCGTTGAACGACAGTTTTCATCCAGCGGCTCTATTTTACCTTAAGGCGTTACCCCCACTTGTAGCGCAAAAAAGGCCTTTTTCATGAATTTTTTTAAAGAAAACTACAAAACTTTTTTAATCGATCAATATACCATCTTAAAGAACACATCTTGAAGAACTTTCAGTGATTTTTTTATTGAAAAATATTACATTGTTTAGTGGCAAATGGCCGTCAATGAAATAATGTTTTTATATACACGGTTTGCGGTGACCAACATTGCGGCGAAGTGGATCATCTGAAGAAAAAAATGCGGATGGATTTAGTCAAATATAAGTATAAACTAGTCTTTAATCGAAGGATTTTAAAAAATATTCATTTTTCACAAAATGGCGGACAGTCAAAGTTAATGGTTCGATTTTAACGAAAAAAAACGGCCGTTTTTTGGCTATAAATTTGGCCATTTTTTTCGAAATAAAAAATCGAACGATTAAAGACTACATTTTTATGTATTAAATAAGCCTGCAAAATTTCAAGAAGATTGGTTCATTAGTGTTCGAGTAATCTTGGTCACCGACTTCAGAAATGCCATTTTGAGAAAAACGCGTTTAAAATTTGTCTTTCCACGCTCTTTCAACGCGGATTCTTCTCTTTCAACGCTCATATCTCAGTCAATTTTGTTCGGATCGACTTGAAATTTTCAGGACATATTCTCAGATACTTATACTTCAAAAAAATGCAATAAAAAAAATCGATTTTTTTCAAAATCGCAAGTGGGGGTAACCCCTTAATAAAGCTGTTGATTTTTTTTTCTTTCATTAAAAATGTACACTTAATAAGTTCAATGTATGCTTCATAACATTCCTTTTTTCTAAATCGCAAATACATTTTCAAGTAGACTAATATAAATTCGGCGAACACGATCTTTTTTCAGCCCGTTGCAGTGGTGTCCTCCCTCAAACTGGTCAACTTTCATAAAACTGGGAACATTATGAGCCAAATTGCGAGTAGTAACCATGCACGCCAAGACCTTTCACAACATTTCCAGTATACTCGTGTGATTCGTACGTTGTATTTTTATATAATGTTAATATCCAATGTCCATATAATAATATGATACTTTTAAAAAAATAAAACATTTTCGCTAACATTATTTCTAAGATTTAACCATTTTGTGCATAACATTTCTTGTACACTTGCATACGTACATTGCACTTGGCCATTTTATCAGTAATTGATTTTTTCTTGCACAATTGATTAGTGAACAAACAAATTAATAAAACCATCGTTCGAATGAAAACGAATAGTAATTATTGTTTTTAACCATCCTGAATTTTTCGACACGGTAAGACAATGCTTTTAGAAGACTTTTTTATTACTTGGTGTACGTATTTTTAATCTACAGAAGACTTTTATTTTACTTAAAAGTTCCTTACGATTTTTCGTGTAGGATGAGTCGTTTTCTTGAAGCAGACGCGAATGACTATAAGAACGTGTCCACGTATTTAAGTGTCTAAATAGCTCATTGGTTCTATATTAATTGTCTGTTGATGCGAGATACACGCGACCATGATAAATTGCGCGACCTTTGTTGAGCGAAATAAAATTGCGGTCGCGAGCGATGAAATCTGGTGTACAGGCTCATCTGCAGTATGCACCGGGTATCATTAATAATAGATCGATGACTCCGATTAAAAAGGTCGTATCGTCTGCAGCTCTGCACCGAGAATACGACATTCTTCGGTAAACTATTGATAGCTAATAACAACAATAATAATTCATCTCTACGTGTATACAGAGAGACATATGAAAACACTTTGCTCAGTATTTTACGAGCCATTATGTTTGCTCTCACGGCGTAAAATCTATACGAAAGACAATGGGTGTTAAGTACAATGGATCACCGTTATATCCGTCGTGGCTTAACGATACTCCTATTTTCAACGATAATCCTAATCCCGGGTAAATAAGATTCGAGATTCCACAGATTATCGAAGCAAGACGATAAATCGCGATAAATTAAAGATGTCGTGGATTAAATCAGTTGTACTTCGGAATACTGTTACGAGTGGAGGGATGTTAGTTTTTTAAGGTACGTAAATTTTTTTTGAGAAGTGGCGCTATAGATGTATCTAATTGCCGTCCAGATAAACTTAAGAACGTTTATTTATTATTTCAAATTATGTTTTTTACTGTTCTGTGAGTTTGTTTGGGCAATTGATGACAATTTTTCCGTACGATACATTTGTATACAAAAATTATAACATGTGTAATTTTGGCGAATTTTTGTCAATATTTTTGTTAACATTTTTAAGTTAAATTAAATTTTGTTAATATTTTTAAGTTAAGTTAAATTTTGTCAATATTCTTAAGTTAAATTTAATTTTGTCAATATTTTTAAGTTAAATTTAATTTTGTTAATATTTTTAAGTTAAATTAAATTTTGTTAATATTTTTCGGGGGCTTAAAAAATACCAAGATAACAAAAAGGATACGTAGAAAGATAACTACTGTGATTATGAAAATGTTGGTTTTTTAATTGATAAATTGAAAATCGGAGAATTATAGCTAAAGTTATGATTCCGACCAGGTCGAGAAAAGTCGTTTCGAGAAAAACGCGATTGAAAGTTTTACATTAGTATACGTAAATCGTTGCACTACCTGCTCTCACTAAATCGTCTGTAACTTGGTCAATTTTTAATACTTAAATTGAAATTTTTTCACATATTCTTGAATATGTGTACTTTGAGAAAATGTAAAAAAATCGATTTTTTTCACACGTAACAGTGGTGTCTCGCCTTAATATATTTTTAAATACCGGCGCAATATTTCTTTAAAGAAAAACAAGACCGCATTTCAAAAATACCCACAAAAGGCTACAATGGCGAAGGGGCATATAGAAAGAGTGAAAAAAGATAGAGAGAAACAGAGAGCGGAGGCAAGAGAATGAACAGACAAAAAGTTACAGGTAGTGCTGAAGAGCCGCTCAGCTTACGAACTCTCCTCGATGTTCTTCGGAGGCTAATCGTGACAAAACGGAGCGAGGAAGCGCTATTCTACCGCGATCGTTTAACACGGCTGTGCGGCCGAAAGTCCTCGGGCTTCCTCCAACGAACGGTGAATGGTGAATGAAATGTTATATACATCCGGGTATCCGTATCAACATGGCTTTTACTGAATCAAAGCACAATTGTATAACTCTCTTAGGTTATACTTAAGGTTCTTTAGCTTCCAAACGAGACAGTGAAACATTACTACATTTTTACGTGTTCGCCAGACAGGTGGAACATCTATTCGAGATCATTTTCAAATAATCATCACCAACAGTCTCCAAATAGCGTTGGTTCAGCTTTGAGACAAAAATTACTCGCGTATACAGCGAACAAATTTCAATTTCGCGATGGAGTAAGCCAAGAGTCAAGTGTAATTAAAGTATTCGTTGAAAATGTACTTTGAATCTACGAACATATTTCGAATTTGGAGTTGGTTACTTGTTAATGGAATACGCGTGAAAAAGCACACTAATTTTGCAAAGTTGTGCACACAATACGCTTTTGAAACTCATCGCTCATCATCCTCAAAAGGAACATCACACATCAATCCGCCGTCGATTTTGTTGAAACTCATATATATGATGAAGCATTGAAAACTATTAGACATACATTTTTGGAGGGGAAACCCCCCCTCAAAGACAGGCGCGTCACCCCTTAATTTTTTTCTCCAATATTTCTACAGAGGATTTTTCATCGCTTTACATTAGAAGTATTTTTGCTTTCATTTTATTCAGATCGGTGGACCTTTTGTGGGTGAAACTGCAAAACCAACCCTTAAAATGCTTCTCTTCGGGCGATGGTTTCCCCACTTAAAATGATCATTTTGCCGACCAAAAATACGGGTTAAATAATTTACAATGCTTCATCGCATTTATGAGTTTCAACAATATTGATGACGATCGCTTAAGTGATGTACCTAGTCAGATGTCTCCAAACGCATTCGTTTATTTTGGGAAGCTTGAAGTATCGCATGACACTCGGTATTATAGTGGATGTCGAATTGCAACAATACAGCCTCGAATACTATGTTTTCTTGTACGTGATCGTCTGTCCATCTTCTATTTTTTTACACGGTGAAACGATTGGAGTCTCGGGAACAATGAACAGAGGAAGCAGGATCGTCAAGTTGAACTTTGAGACCTTCAGCCTCCTCTTGAAATCTTCTTTATGCCGCATCCTCCACCGCCGCAATTGATGTCTGCTTCTTCTTGTCTGTACTTGGCTTTATTGGCTCCAGGCAATTGGGTTGGTGGACACATTGCCTCCCGCCTCCTGCGATTCTGACATGATGCCACGAGGTGCTCTCTCTCCCACTCCCTTCTTTCTATCTGCGCCATCAATCACTATGATATTTTAATCAACGTTTACACGTGTTAGAATCGATGCGGCTTCGTCATTTTACCATTCGCGTTTAAAAATCCAGCTGCGTGTTCATCTAAGTCGCTAAAAGTTCAGCTCAAGTTCACGAACTTGATTATTCGTGACCAGCGATTTTACAATGTCAAGTTGAGGTTTCTGCAATTACCAACACCGAAAGAGAAGTAACGGAGCGCATGAGGACATCATTATGTTGCTGTTTCTTTCTTGAAATGGAACGTTGTCCATTCAAATGGAAACATTGAAAGTTTCCAAACTTTTGTACATCAGTCATTACAAAACTTGCCGCGAAAGTGGGTGAAAAAAATGTGCCGTCGAAATTGTCCGGAGACTCTGAATAGCTTGAGTGCCGAACATCATTATCATGTAGAAATGGAGAGGGACTTCTCGGTTGACGCCGTCGTAGTAACTCAATCGACGAGACACGCGGCGAAAATCATTGGAGTGAATGATGCGCAAAAGAATGGCGAACTCAGCTGAGACGTGGACAGCGTTGATCGACCCAAATTCCAAAGATTCAGGTCCTCATCTCAAGAACCGGAACACCACACGTGCCGTGACCGAGGACTCGCGCGATCCCGCCAACTTGTCTCGTTCCCTTCGATCTCCCCGTTTTTTATCCATCGCGTTTTTTATGCTCGTGGAACAATCGAATGTTAGACATCATCTATTGGAAGACATTTTTTTCGAGAGTCTTCGGCGCTCCGTATTTGGAGCACCCTGGTTCATAGTGAGTCCGATGTTGTAGCTGTCAGCTACGCTAGCGGCCATTGATTTATTGCTAATTTTTTTTTTCAAACCCCGAATGTACAAAAAAGACTATTGAATATTACAAGTTTCCTTTCGTATACGACGCAACGAGCGACCGAGCTTAATCAAACAGCAATTGCCCATGAAAAAAAACGCGTTAGAAATCTGTAACGGCCAGCGTCGAAAAAAAAATGCAGAAAAATTATAGGCTCTCTTCAACATGCCCATTCATTTGCCTTCCGTGAGTGTCTTATTAATTGTGAATTTGCCAAAATCTCTCTGCTTGCGTGAACTTCAACGAAAACTATCACAATTATCAACAATATGGAACAACCAAATTGCTTATAAATTACGAAGCATCAATCTTTGGTACTTTTATCGCACACCTACCCACACTCATCCGTTTGTCTAGCTCGTTTTTCCAAACATACAATTTTACGAATGATTCTATATTTTTTATCCCCCGGCACTATTGTCCCGAAGGATTATGTTTTTTTTTCGCGAAAAAAGTGTCCGTGAGAAATAAAACGACGCTGCTTCTGGGTCCTCGTCGTGGCCGGTGCAAAAAAGTAAACTTTCTCCCTCGCTCATCGTGCGTCCTGACGTGGCTTTTTATTCGATACACGCTGGGCATCATTAAGTATTGGAATCTTTGCGAACAAGAGCGAGCTGTATGTTGTACGAATTCGTTGTTCCGCATTTTATTTTATTTTTCTCTCTCAGTTCTCTTTCACCTCCGTCGGGTTTCAGGTGCCCAGCAGCGAAGGTGGGCGCGTTGATTGCTCCTGATTATCACTCGAAACGCCTACGCGTGAGTTTTAAGAACGTATGAACTCCGTTCGCTTCGCCGTCTGTAAAAGGAATCGCTTCGTCGGCATCCACCGCGCTGCATCTTGTGAATTTCATTGACACGAGGGAGAAATTAGGAAACGGACTCGAACCCTCTCTTTTCGGACTTTGATAATTATTCAAAGGTGTGCTATCGAATGAGAGTGGGAAGTTCAGCAAGTGGTTCTGGTTGCTGTGCGCGGTCGATGATCCGAAGAGCGCTTCGTCCGAAAAAGTCCCTTTTTGGACGCACTCTGGACTATCTCATGGCTAATTCATATTCACGGCCATTTACCGGCATAGCCATTATAGTCCAGTAAAAGAGACGAAAACCCAGCATTTTTCAGCGTAGAATGTGAATTTTTTACTGAAGGTAGATGGTTGCATACTGAAAGTAACCCCAATAAAATGTTGCCCCTCAACTCGCCTCAACCCAAAGAAATTGGGCTTGGAAAATTTAAAATCACCGTATCTTGATAAGTAATAGCCCGATGAAAAAACGTTTCAAACAAAAGTTGTTTGGAATAATAAAATACGTATAAAGTTATCTGACGTCCAAACCCCTATCTTTGAAAATAGCGGCACAAAAACACGACAGCACCACTTACCCACCAAATTTTCGATTCGTTTTTGTGCCGCTATTTTCAAAAATAGGGGTTTTGACGTTAAATAACTTTATACGTATTTCATTATTCCAGACAACTTTTGTTGGCAACTTTTTTTGATCGGGCTATTAATTACCGAGATACGCCAATTTTAAAGTTTTCACCCCCTATTTCTCAGGGTTGGCGCGAGTTGAGGGACAAAATTTTATTGGGCTTATTTTCAGTATGCAACCATCTACCTTCAGTAAAAAATGCATGTTCTACGATGAAAAGTGCTGGGTTCTCGTCTCTTCTGCTGGACTATTAGCCATGTCCGGACCGGCCGAGGCAAGAAGCGAGACAGCGTCGCGCGGCACCGCCGCGCACTATGTGGACTTGCTTGCACCGAGGCTGCCTCGCGAGGCGGCTCACCCAGTCTGGACACCGCTAATGACGAAGCGAGTGTCAAAACCTGAGACGTGTAACATCCACCCCTGACCTTCATGTGGCTTGATCCAGACTATATCAAGAACGCCGATACTTTTCATCGAGTCAAGCCTGTCAATTAATTTGCACCGTTCGCGAATCGTTAAAAGTAAAACGTACCTAAACATTGGAACTTGTGCACGAAACCGAACGGTATTATACCGTACGCGATCAATTAGTTACGCTCCGCTTTGCAGAAATTGGCGTTCTCTCTCGTTCGCGATATTCTGTGTAACGTTACACGTCTAGATCGGCGATTTCCATGTCTGCCGAGCGTATACAGAGCGGGCATACAGGACCGCTGTATAACACAAAGTGATCGTGCCGGTGAATTTATTCCGTAAGAGCTCTTCTTACCGCACTTTGAAGCGGGTAACCGTGTCAGCCACGAACGTTCCACAGTCCTTCCTACACCCACGTACAATGGATGTACACCTGCCAATAATGTATTACACGCGCGTAATGTTATCGTTTCTCAAAAGAGCAGGTAAAAATCAGCCAAAGGTAACTTGAGATGCAAATATCGAAATCTTCAGTCACGTTATCCGGAGCTCGTGACTTTGGTCGGAAATGTTTCCTGAGTTCCAACGTATACCCATGTGGGTTTTCACGTATCGCCCGTTCCCAATTGAAGCCTTTCCTGTCACTCCCTACCCGCACTACGGTGATCTAACCTCACCTCCGTTGTAGTCCAGTCGGAATAAACATGTCCTCTATCCAACGATCCCATCATGTTGCCAATTTTTTTGTAGTTTTTTTGGACCACTAGGTACCCTGAAAATCCCACCTATTCTATGTTTTGCGGCCGCCGAACATTGTTTCTAAAAAACCAGTATTTTAATGTTATCTTTTTTGGAATGGGTTTTATCGAAAAATGCTCCTTATAAAAGTTGTGCGCGATAATGTCGCCTACAAAGTAGGTCCTATACAAAAACCACGTTCTATTGTTAGTTTAACGGTAAATCACTGATAAACAACGATTTTTTTTGTTTACCGTGTCTACTTCGGTTATTGATGCTACACTATACCCTATATTTTGTAGTTTCGTTAGACCACCAGGTACTATAAAAAATTCCACCTATTCTATGTTTTGCAGCCACCGAACATTGTTTTTTGAACCAGTATTTTGATGTTATCTTTTTTGTAATGAGTTTTATCGAAAACTGCTTCCTATAAAAGTTGTGCGCGATAATGTCATCTACAAAGTAAGTCCTTTACAAAAATCACGTACGATTCTCTGTTTAACGGTAAATCACTGATGAACAACGATTTTTTTTTGTTTACCGTGTCTACTTCGGTTATTGATGCTACACTATACCCTATTTTTTGTAGTTTCGTTAGACCACCAGGTACTATAAAAAATTCCACCTATTCTATGTTTTGCAGCCACCGAACATTGTTTTTAAAAAACCAGTATTTTAATGTTATCTTTTTGGAATGGCTTTTATCGAAAAATGGTTCGAATGAAAGTTGTGCGCGATAATGTCGTCTACAAAGTAAGTTCTATGCAAAAATCACGTACGATTGTTAGTTTAACGGTAAATCACTGATGAACAACGAATTTTTGTTTGTTTACCATGTGGACTTCGGTTATTAATGTCTCACTATACTCTATGTTTTTGTAGTTTCTTTGGACCACTAGGTACCCTAAGAAATCCCACCTATTCTATGATGTTTTGCGGCCGCCGATCATTGTTTTTAAAAAAACAGTATTTTAAGGTTATCTTTTTTGGAATGAGTTTTATCGAAAAATGCTTCGTATAAAAGTTGTGCGCGATAATGTCGTCTACAAGGTAGGTCCCATACAAAAACGACGTACTATTGTTAGTTTAACGGTAAATCACTGATGAACAACGATTTTTTTTTGTTTACCATATGTACTTCGGTTATTATTGTTACACTGTACCCAATTTTTTTGTAGTTTCTTTGGACCACTAGGTACCCTGAAAATCCCACCTATTCTATGATGTTTTGCGGCCGCCGAACATTGTTTCTAAAAAACCAGTATTTTAATGTTATCTTTTTTGGAATGGATTTTATCGAAAAATGCTTCGTATAAAAGTTGTGCGCGATAATGTCGTCTACAAAGTAGGTCCTATACAAAAACCCCGTTCTATTGTTAGTTTAACGGTAAATCACTGATAAACAACGACTTTTTTTGTTTTGTTTGCCATATGTACTTCGGTTATTGATGCTACACTATACCCCATTTCTCGAGGGTACGGTAAAACTGTGGGAAGCCTGTACTGGTATAGCCAGCCCCCTATTCTTCTGATTCTCCAATGCACAGACGTTTGACTGAAGTATCTACACCAAGGTATCAGAAGTATTGGCCATCCGCTCGCTAGTTGACGCGCCAGCCGGTGCACGGCTAAGCGGTCACCGCTCCGAGTAATGGTTACGCATAATGCTGCTTAACTCGAACCACCAGTGTCGGGTTTTATTCTGAAATCTTTGACCCACCAATTCCCATGACATGTGCTGTTTACCATACAGGGCAAACATCAATTGATTCTCAATTACGGTTATCCACGATGACTTCGTTACAGTATTGATTTCGTACGATTCTGTCATCAAATACGTCCGTGGCCGAGTTCACGCATCTGTGCTCCACAAACGCTTCTACAAATGCCACCTTCGTAACTGGCTCTTCGGCCACCTGTATGAGCGTGCGAAGGGCCCGCAGCACAAGGCTGCAGTAGACTACGATTATGAGGGACGAAATGTGACGGAGGAACGAAAATACGAGAACGCCGAAGAAGGAGTGAGAAAAAAATGTGGTTATTATACGGGGAACTGATCCACGCTAGACTGCATTGCAGAAACTTCCGGTGCGTCTTTTTCCCACACTGCTTGGAGAGCCATGGCGTAGCAAAAGGAGGAACGATGTGTATGCACATGGTTGTATGGACATATTGCTCGGCGTCACGGCTCGTTGATATACGTATACGGCAAGGGCGTCACTGTATCCTCGACAATGGACCATGCAAACCTCACAACCCGAAGACTACTTTGGGCTGTATGTGATAATGTTATACAGGTAAAGAATTTCTCCTCCATATGTGGAACATTAATACACAATTTTAATTATGCTAAAAGTGACTTGAGGAAGCACACCACTGTGACGGGCCGAAAAATGGTCGTTCTTTCCGAATTTTTTTATCCACTAGATTATTTTTTGGGGGGTTGAAAAAAACGGTATGTTTTTAAGCATACATTGAACCTATTTCGTGTACATTTTTATTTAGAAACATTAAGGGGGGAGATACCTTTAGGCGTGAAAGAAATTGACTTTTTTTTCGTGATTTTTTATTCTACAGGGAGGATTTCTTCACCATTTTATACTTAGGGTATACTTTATTACTAATTTTAACTGTTAGATGATGTTTTATTTTACTAATTAAAAAAAAATGGTGGTGGTATGGCACAGTCTTCTAACCGGGTTGCGGCGGATGTTGTCAGACGGCGTGACACGTAGTGTCGGCAGGATTAATCTGAAAAAAAAACCAATCAAGATTTATATTTGATTAACACTCTTTTGTAGAACATAAACCAGTAAAAAGTGAGAAATGTTGAAAATCAATGAAATGGTACGCTTTGAAACAAAACGATTGAATTTTCCGAAAATGGCTACATTTTGTAATAAAAAATGTTTTTTTTTAAATTTTCAAAAACACTTATTTTCATGTTGTAGACAATAACGTAAGAAAGATTTATACCAAATTTCATTAGAATCGGTCCATTAGTTTGTTAGCCAAACGTCACGCCAGTTTTAAAAATGCAGTTTAGAAGAGCGTGCCATATATTCGCCATTTTTAAAGGTTAATAAAAAATGCCACGTAACAGCCGAAAGTAGTAATTAAACATACCCTAAGTCTAAAAAACGGTGAAGAAATCTTTCCTTAAAAAAAAAAATCATGAAAATCAGCAAATTTTTTTCTCGCCTTGAGATACCTCCCCCTTGAATGAGCTATGGGATCAAACACCAATTTAATGGATGTATAATTTCTTTAAATAATCAACAATAAACATTGTAGATTTTGACAGTACAATCATGGTACTCCAATTTTGATGACAAGCAGTCCTAGCATCATAATTATTTTGTCCTGCACATCGTACACACAATCAAAGCTGACATAGCCAGTGGCCTGTTAAGGGGTTATATACAGTCAGAAGGCCCAAAAAAATTAATTTTTCAAGAATATTTCTGGAGAAGACCTTTAAATCTATTAACGTAAAAATTTGTACATATATTATGGTAACTTTTAAGTGTAGTTTAACATTTTTATTTGTAAAAATAATTATTTTGAAAGCTGCCATAGCTTATCTCCGGGCGCACCTCTAAAAAAAGGCGTCTTGCGGTGAGCACGATCTCTGGACTGAATCATCTGAAATGAAAAAACCAAAAACATTTCGTTAATATAATGGATTATCTTGTAATTAATCGAAGGAATAAGGAAAATAATAATTTTTTTACAAAATGGCGGCTTCTAAAAAAAAATTCGATTGATTACTTAAAAAATATACTTGAAAAGATTGTGTCAAAATTTGAGACTGATCGGTTCAGCCATTTCCGAGAAATCTTACTCACCGACTTTAAAAATACAGTTTTGAGAAAAACACGTTTAAAGTTTCAAAAGCACTTTAAATATAGTAAAAAAAAACAATTACAAATGTGCGTGTAACTTCGAGAATATTCGCCGGATTGACAATAAATTTTCTGTGTGTGTACTTGAATATATGTACATTACGAAAAAAAATTGATTTTTTGAAAATTTTAACTGCATATAACCCCTTAATTAGCTTCTTCGAAGTAAGAATTAAAAAATATCTCAGACTATGTAGAGAGAATAAATAAATCGTTTTTTTTTTCCAAAGTAATATACTCGAAAAAAGACAATTTTTCCAGTGTACAAAAACATGCCTATGCGCGTTAATTAACGCAGATTTTTTTCTATTACCTCGTCAGGCGATCGAGACTCCCGGAGTCAAGGACATCCGCATTATTGTCGTGTAGCTCCGTCTGGGTAATTCTTGTCAACTTCGAGTTACGTTCCCTTTCCTCGGAGCAAGTATGCGAGTTGATAAAATCTAATCGCTCGATCGTACGTATTTCCATCGTAATAACAATGCACTTTAAAGTGCTCGCCCGCGACCCTTCGTCCCGGCCATCCTTCTAAAAAGGACGGAGAGAAAAGAAATAATTGCGGACAGTGTGAGCATCGAGCATGAAGAACGGCAAGGAATTTCACTTGTGATTACGTATTGTGACAATAATTTTTTTTATACACACGTTCATACATGCTTTCTCATCCCTCGTTAAATTTTGTACCTTGTGCAAGAGAGCGTCACAGGTGAATGCAATTTCTTGTTTTTGCTGTAAATCATTTGACGGACGAAAGGATTTTTTTTTTATGACACAATCACGCGTGACATTGGGTATCATTTGCATTTGCTCATCGTATCCTCGTATTCGTTCAGCCACAGGATAATAAAGACGTATATATTATGGAAAAATTATACGCAGATATTCATTATGAGCTCACCTCGACGTACTTTTTTTTCTCAATGGCTCATAAAAGTTCTCGTTCACATCAGACATACCACCGGTTTTCAACTTGAACCCAAGCAAACGAAACTTTCCCAACCGTGCGATTTTCACTTTTGGCAATAAGGTGGGACACCGCAATGGTAAGTGAAAAAAATCGATTTCTTTTGTGCATTTTCTCAGAGTATACATATTTGAAATATGTGAAGAAATGTTCAAGTTGAAATTATGAAAATTGACCAAGTTACAGACGATTTAGGGAAAGCAGGTAGCACAACGAATACTGACTTTCAATCGTGTTTTTCTCAAACTGTCTTTTGAATGGGGTGATCAGCATACCCTCTGGACAAATTGGATCGGAATAAATAGGCACTAAAATGAAATGAATGCTTTACTGCATTTTTCCTACGTTCATTTCACATGATACGATCTATTCAGCGAATTTATCAGTTAAGGGGTCTTTTCACTTTAGACGCTAAAAAGGGCTATTTTCATGAATTTTTTTGATAGGTTTATATTATAGATATTGATATAAAAGTTGTTACACTTAATAAATACACTTTCGAAATACATTGAAAAAAATATATTTATTTAATTCACTATTTATAGACGAAAATGGTAGTTAAAACAAAGTCCTAAAAAAATTGTAGGTCTGCGCTGTTGATGAAATCTCGGAGATGGATCATCCGAAACAAAAAAAATCATTTTCGAAAAAACAAAAAACGGGTTTTTCGACCATTTGTGGGTAAAAAAAAATAGCAGAATTTACAAAAATCCTTGATCTGCGCTATCGCTATAGTTGTAAAGAATATGTGGTTAAAATTTCATAAGGATCGGTTCAGTTGTTTCGAACATTTTATCAACAAGTCGTCGAAAAACGTTGTTTCGAGAAAAACGCGTTTAAAGTTTGTTTGGGTTACATAAATACATCGATTTTTTTAAAAATATGTTTCGAAAGTATATTTATTAAGTGTAACAACTTTTATATCAACATCTATAATATAAACTTATATAAAAGTTCATGAAAATAGCCTTTTTTAGCGTCTACAGTGAGAAGACCCCTTGAGGCAGGACACCATTGTGACGGGTGAAAAAATCGAGTTTTCTGCATTTTCTCAAAGTATACATGATCAAGATAATGTGAAAAAAATTTCAAGTTATAATATTAAAAATTGACCAAATTAGAGACGATTTAGTGAGAGCAGGTAGCGCAACGATTTACGTATATTAAAAACTTCGATTGCGTTTTTCTCGAAACAACTTTTCTCGTCCCGGCTGGAATCATAACTCTAGTTATACTCAATTGCCCGATTTGCCATAAAAAAAAGATGTCCGCTACGCAGTAGCTAATATTGTACGTAACTGTTTTTTTTTTGTTGAGAATTCAGTATTTTTAAGCCCCTGAATATTCATTAAATAAGAATTTCACAAACGTACACTTTTAACACCCGCCGAATAACGCGCGGGTAAACTTTGTTCAGCCTACTATTCGACGGGAATGGAAACAGAATTTTAAAAAATGATTCGGCTTATTAATAACAATGCAACATTCTCAGCGCAGCTATCGTAGGAACGTTTAAATAAAAAGTTTTACAATTGTTGCATGATTTATTATATGTTTTTGACACACATGAGCGAAAATTATTTTGCAAAAACGTTATTGGTTGTCGATGAATGAATTTTCAGGGCTTATCGCCATTTACATGGTTTTTGAGTTATCGCCTCAATCCACTAAAACAAAAGAGTCTCTTCAGGCTAATGGTAATCAGCTAATATAAATAGGTGTAGAAATGTATAGTCCGAAGCGCTTTTTGGATGTGACAGATTTTGCGAAGATGCACGCAAATTTGTGATTCAACTATGTGATTTGGACACTTGTCTTCCAATTCTTCATTGTAGCCGTCAACTTGATATTTTTCATCTTCAGCATTGAACTCGTCCGGTAGAATCAGAGCGACTTAGTCGTTAATATCATTCGTAATGAATTAGCCCAGCATCCCAATCTGCCATAAATTTGTCGAGTACGATACGTGTGCACTCCTCCCATTGCTGTTCCTTTATTAAACAAATAAAGGTAAAATGAATTTCAGCATCGATACAGTGATTTGTCGAAGAATGATTTGCACGTCTATAAAAACTCAGTATAAAAAAATCAGTTGAACGAACTTACGCCGCATGACATGGCAGTATCTTGATCGACGCAGTAAGCTGACGGTCCCTGGCTGCATACAGCTGGATAGGCACCCTGTCGAATTTTTGTGTTCATTTGTCACATTGGTTATTGCATTTTATGGATTTTCATAAAGATTGTTATTGATTCACGTGTAATTTGCATAACTCACGTTGTTGGGATCCGGATGAGCACGAGCATGGACATTACCAAACTGAACAACAGCGAACAATAACGCCAAAGCGAAGATACAGAAAGACTTCATAGCGACTGTAACTGTAGTGTAGAGGATGATTCGGTGATCGAAGTCAGCGCGGTAATGCCTTCTGCTTCCTGTGTCCGCTTATATAGTCGTACATCCCATTGTGATCCATGTTATTGTTGCAAAATGCCATGTGATTCTTACGAAATTATACGAAATACCTTGTGCCATTAGCTTCGTTTCCGGAACATATTGGAGAACACTTGTATCCACACTCGCATGGTTGCCCGACTTCTTTTTCGACTATGAATATGAAGCATTTTAGGTCCTATCATATTCGACTATTTTTGGCACGAGCAAATAATGTGTAAAGCCGGTCACTGTTTTTTCCGGTTCACAGTCAAACAAATGTACGTCATACCCGCATTTACAATGAAACCGTAAAAACTTCGAAGAGCGAAAGAAAACTTTGATCAAATTAATCAAAGTAATAATATTGAAAGATAAATTAAATTTTAATAAAATAAGTAGGAGGAACATAATTTTAAAGATTAATTAAAAAATTCTACTTACCCTTGTCACATAAAATACATAAATGCATAGTCTTCCGTCCATTAAGGGGCTATACCAGTGTGACACTTTCAAAAAATCGATTTTTTGCCGCTTCCGACAGTTTATACTTTCAAGAATATCCTGTAAAAATTTCAAGGCCGTATCTCTAATCATTTTATCTTGCAAAAATCGATAGTTAAATCGTTAAACGCGTTTTTCTCGAAATGAGATTTTCCAAATTTGCTGACATTGTAACTCAAAGAGCAATTATCCGATTGACTTGAAATTTGAACTGAGTACTCTTGAATATATTTACTCTACAATGATGTAGGATATTTTTGATTGGATGAAAATTGACGATTTGGCATTGAAAAGAACGACCATTTTATAGGCAATAAAACAGAATTTTTTCATAACTACGCCATTTTGTTAGATTTTGATATTTTTCGAAAATCCTATATCATTGTATGCGAAGTATGTTCCAGTTTAACGATATTTTTTCCTTTTTCGGTTTCAGCTACTCAATCGGCCGGAATCATGTCAGCAGTGGAGGAACTTTTTTTTTGGCGCCTCCGAAGGCAGCGTATAAATCGCTTGGATCTCAATATTTTTCTATGAAAAAATTATGTAATATAGCCAAATATATTCTTAATTTTCCGAAACATTCAATTTAGTACTTTTCTTGCAAAAAATTCCCGAAAATAACCCAAATTTTCAGCAGTCACACTGGTATAGCCCCTTAAGCACTTTTTCTAGTATGATCTAAAGTCAAAACTAGTATTCAAAAAATATCCGTTTCCGCTCTTCACGAATGTAAAAAATATGTAAATAAAATAACGAAAGATATGAACTAATAAAAACACTCACTTCTCTCAAATTATACGTATTCAAGAATATGTGAAAAAATTCAGGTTTAAATATTGAAAATTGACCAAGTTACAGACGATTTAGTGGTGTATGCAGTGATTTACGTATACCTACTAAAACTACTAAAAATACCTACTAAAACTTTTAATCGCGTTTTCTCGAGACAACTTTTCTCGACTTGGCCGGAATCATAACTCTAGCTATACCTGTCCGATTTTTTATTTCAAAACGCCAACATTTCTGTCGCAAACGCCAACATTACTTTAGCTATCGCCGTACGTAGCCGTTTTTTTTTAATTTAGTAAATATTTTCCATCCCCTCGAATATAAGTAAAAATTTTGCCAAAATTACACTTTTTTTGGACCACCCGCCATTTTGTGATTTTTCCCGAAAAAAATGCTACGTACAGCGAAAACTACATTTATATAGATTATAAAACTTTTTTATTTTCCTTCTTCGGACCAACCATTGATCGTTGATCAACATTTTTATACAGAGAATCCATTATACCTTAATAACGTTAATAATTTTTTATTTATTTTTTTTTAACAAAAATATACCCGAAATGAGTTCAATGTATGTTTAATATCATATATTTTCTCCGAATGCCAAATGAATAATCTAGTAGCCAAAAAAAATTCGGAAAAAACGGCCTTTTTCGGCCCGTCACAGTGGTGCCCTCCCATAAAGAGCCGAGATTTCTGGTCCAATTTACTTTTGAATTCGCGAGTTAATTCAGTTAACGAATATTCACGAATTATTGCACACATTTGAACAAAAATATCCGTCTCTTCGACCCGTTCCACATTTGGGCTTAATTAACAAATCACGTGTATCGCGATGGTTCGTATCATTATATCTTCGTTAAAACGAGGCTCTTGTCGAGAACTCGCGCATGGTGTGTGCGTGTCGCGAGTTTATTAGTTTTGCTCGCATGTAAAAAAATAACAATAATAATAATAATTCGGCTTGCCACGGCAACTCAAAAGAGGGGATCATGCGAAAAAGAACCTCTCTTGGGAACGCGCACTAACTGAGTTACCGTATGGGTGTCTACGTAACGTCATGTAAATTCTGCCACCGTTGAGTGCATCGTTCCAATTCGTGAGTGCGCGCGCGCGAGTGACGTGCTTGCGTGAGCGTAATTGGTCACAGCCTTGGCATTGGGACTTGCTTTTGTGGTGTTGGAATGGCCTCTCCTGAGAGAAATGCTCTCGCTACGGGAAAAAAAAAGAATAAAAATCAAACGCCGCGAGAGTCCTCTTCGGGGCTTTATTCATTCGCCTATGAACAAAAAGGTTGTAAAAGTCGAAAAATCATTGTTGTAAAAGTCGAAAAGTCGAAAGTCGAAAAATCCTAGTTGTAAAAGTCGACTGATCATATAGGGGAGACCGGGGCAAAATGGTATAGCGGGGCATAATGGGACCGGGGCAAAATGGGACCGGGGCAAAACGGGTTTGGGGCAAAATGGAATAGTGAAAATCAACACTGCTGGAAAATACGTCATTGGGGCAAAACGGGACTGGGGCAAAATGGGCCGGAGAAAATCAGGCTCCTCAGAAAGAGGCGGTTGGGGCAAAATGGGACAGTAGAATAATTCGATGCAGAAACGAAAGAAATGCAGGGGTAAAAAACGAGGGGTAATAAATGAGTGAAAACAGGTTTTATTTAATGTTACACGATATTTGGGTCACACTCTACTTACGATACTATAATTTAACGGTGGCAATGTTTAATTTTCATTGCTTGTTTAACTAAGCTAATTTTTATCGGCACAATTGTCGCAAACGTACTCGATTAAGTTATCGTCAGCATGGGCACATGAATAGTGGGCCCATTTCTCGCATGAATTACAACGAATCTTTTAGATTAGATTAGTTACAAATATAAAAACGACTCACAATGGACGCGTATGGCGTCTCACTGCTAAACAAAAATAACATTGACTAGGGTTCAACAACAATAAAATGTACCTCATGATTTTGTTGCGAAATAATGATAGATGAATAAATACGTAATCGTTTAGATAACGAATAAAAACATAAGACATTGATTTCATGAATTGAGGATAGGAGTTTGGAATGAAAAACTAAAAACTGAAAATCCAATATGGCGGATGAAAAAAAGTTCTATTTTGTGGAAATAGTTATTTTTTCACGAAACTACGGCCGATGCATTCAATAAAACAATGGATATGTTAATTGAGCTTAACAATCCAGGTGATACGATAAGTTTGTTGATATTTATCGTTTAACTAAATTGCATTAATTAGCATATTTTTAAAGACGTATTTTGATATCGACTCATTTTATATCGTTGAGATTCGATTACGCGTAATCATTTATCAATATTAAAGACTGCAGCGGTTTTCATTTGTTAATTGAATTGTTCAAATATTTATTCTTCATTCAAATTTCTTGGAAATTGTTAATCGAGCGTAACAATTCGATTCGAACAGTTTAATTGTTAATGAAATTGTTTAAATAATAATTTTTTATCATTCGGTTAGAATCTTCGCAAGTTTGGTGTAGTCTATTAATGCATTAATGACTATTAATGCAGTCTAAAACTTCAATTGATTTTTTGATATTCATTGTTTGACCAAATATAATGATTGGACATGCGGTTAAGGCAATGTTTCAAGGTCGACTCGTTCGATTTCGTTGAAATTTGATTAATCGTAGTAATTTAACATTAAAGAAGACGACAATTTTTATTTGTTAACTCAATCGCTTAAACAATTATTATTATTTTTGACTTTACAACAACAGTTCGTGCTCGGCTCGTCAGGATTCGTTGAATCCAATAAATTTAAGTACTTCAACATTCAAAAAAATACTAATTTTTCATTTGTTATTAAAGTTTGTTAAACAATTACTTTTGATTCTGCGGTCAGAACTGTACCAAACTTGACGTAAATTGTTATTTGAGCCTTCTTATTCGATTGGTACAATTTCTTTGTCGTTATTAATTATTTAAATAATCAAGTAATTTTTATAATCTGACGCGCGCAATTTATGGTTTTTTTTAAATTTTTATCTTTCTTTGTTTTTTTATTTATTTATTTTCTGCCAACTGCACGTTACTGATACTGATTTTCAAGCCATTGATGAAAATCTAACTCTTGTCAATTTTTACGTAAATTGTTTTATGAAACTAGGACCGCCGCTCCCCATGAAATCGACGGATATGTGTCGACAAATATATCGGTCAGTCCGTATTATCTGCGTATATGTGGACTGAAACGAACCACAAGCACCATTTAGATTAGATTATGTTTCAACAGCTCTTTCATAGAGCCGAAGCATGAATTTTCCTGTCATCCCATTTTGCCCCAAATTCAGCGGGCTGCGACACTTCATTTTTGTGTGTCCCATTTTGCCCCTATCCCATTTTGCCCCAAATCAAGCACCCAAGAAACTTCATTTTTTGCTATCCCATTATGCCCCGATCCCATTATGCCCCAGTGCCGTTTTGCCCCGGTACCGTTTTGCCCCGCTATACCATTTTGCCCCGGTCTCCCCTACTGTCAAAATGAAAATATTTTGACAGTATATGATCAGATAAATGTTCCCTGAAAATTTCAAGGTGATCGGATCAAAATTTATAGATTTATAGGCTATGTTGACGCCCGTTGAAATTCCTGCCACCGCGTCGCCACCATGCGCTACGGAAGAGGCGCCACCTGGATTCCGATAAGGATACCCCTGCTCGGGAATCCACATTATATCCCGATCGGAATCTGACCGGAACTGAGGTTCCCCTGAGAAATTTCTGCTCGGGGAGCGTCGTTCGAAACTTTAAGGAATGATCACAGTGTAACATTTTCAAAAATTGTTTTTTTTCATTATCCGATAATATAGACGGTTATAAAGATGCTGTTCAATTTTTGGGGAATTCGAATAATTTCGGTCGCTACAGCCTTTCTTAGAGAAAGTGATTCGAGCAGCGACGTGAGACCTGGCGAAACTTTAAACGCGTTTTTCTCGAAATGTCGTATTTCAAAACGGTGTACACTCTCAAAGGAAGAGTTCTCAAGCTATCTGTCTCAAATTTTGACACAACATTCTTTACTCCAGTCTTTATCTTGCTATGGACGCTTTTTTTTAATATTCATTTTTTTAACAAAATATTGTGGAAAAAATGAGCTAAATTCGATACTTTTCTTCAAAACGCCGCCATTTTGTCAATTTTTATTAAAAAAAAGAACCTCCATGGCAAATTAGTGGCTTTCACACTGGTTAATAATCTTTTTACAAATTTTGTTTCAGATAATATTTACGGTCACAACCGTGTACTCCGTGAGGACCCTTTAATTCGAAGACATTTTCAACCGTTAAAAAAATGTAAAAAAATCAAAATAAACGTTTAAACATTTATTTTCTGTTCTTCATGAGTGCTTTAATTTGACATAAAAACATCAGACCGATGGTGTATTTTAACCATAAAAAAATAGCGAAAAGCAGCTATTTTTCGACCCGTTACACTGTGTTGATCCCCTCGAAAGTACGTTTTCAAAGTTGGTCGGCAATATATCTCAAAAACGACTGCATCGATTTTCCTGAAATATTTCGGGCTTCTTCTAGATGTAAAAATATAGTATTTGATCAAAGATTTTTTTCCCGTGTATACTTTCGATTTGTTGAACCAAAAATGCCCACTTTTTGCAAAAATCAAGACGCTAGGTTTGAACACGCGCCATTTTCTTTAAATTTGATATTTCGGAAATTCCTTCGATTAATCATCGGATAGACTAATATAGTAACGAAATCTGTTTGATTTATTGAGATTAGATTACGTGTTTCAAAAGGGCATTGTTTATTGCGAAAGGCGTTTTCGAGAGGTGCTCCCCCGGATCAGCTGTAAATCGATTATAATTAGATATTTTGACACAAAAAAATACAGTGTTCCTAAAATGCCTAATTTTCGTAGAAATTAATCATCGCGATTTTCTTAAGGGGTTACATGGGTTTCAAAGCCAAAAAAGCATATTTTCTCCATGAAAAAAAAATATATGTATAAATTATTTTATTCAAAATGTTGAGCATATAATTTCAACACAGCATTTCAACAATATTACAAAAAAAAATCATTCGAAAATTTGGGAAATTTAATCGGTGGGACCTGGTTTCCAGAGACCCCTAAAAAAAGTGTCCTCGTGGTGGTCAGCATGACTCACAGCTTTATCTGAAATTAAAAAACCTAATTTTTTCTATTAGTAGATGGCTACTCCCGATTAGAAATGGCTATTCGCGATTTACCCGTCCCAGTGGTATTTTTCTATTAGTAGATCTCAAAGTATAGCTCGCGATTGAACAAAGGATTGTTCAAAAAATTGAAATTTGAGATTTTGGCAGAGTTATATGCAAAATAGTTCAATTTTTGGTACAATTCACACTACGTATAGCCTCGTAAAATTAGTTGTAATCGAAAAAAAACCTTTGGTTAATCACTATGGTCAATGCTATTTTGAAGAAGTGTGAAACATTTAAAAAAGATCGGTGCAATCGTTTTTAAAAAATCGCGTCCACCGACTTCAAAAATAGTGATTTTGAGGAAAATGCGATGTACCTGCGTCGCTCCTGGCCGGTCTTTCCCAACGGGGGGAATTCCAAAGGCTCTCTCTCCTAGACTTTTACTCCGATTTACTTAAGGGGTTAGGCCACAGTTACGGGTATAAAATCATGTGTGAATTCAACAATTTTTTTCGTATGAAAAAGTGATTCACTCATAAAATTAATTACACATCTATTTAGTATGAATATCAAGCTGTTAGAAAATATATATATATTTTTTTTATGTAAAAAATGGCCGACTACTCGAAACTTCTCGAAACAGCTTTTGCTCCAATTGGCGTGACAAATAACTTCAACAATTTTCACTCGATTTACTGCAAATTGAAAAGTTTTGTTCCTAATTGCATTTCGCAGAGAAGTACGTACGGAATTTCTGATTAATAGAAAACTTCATTTTATGAGCAGTTATAACGAAATTTTTCACTGAAAATTCATTTTATAAGTTCAAATACCTAAAACCTTTGAATAAAACAATATTTTTTAAATTTCGTACGTCCTCCTCTGGGTATTCTAATGTAGATTGACGAGAATTTTTGTTTTTTGTCCTAGGTGAAAAATTGTGTATGCAAAATGTCATGCCGCGGGGCGCCTAAAAAAAGATAACAAACGAAAATATTAGTAGTAGGCCATTTCGTACATCGAAAAAAAAATCTAACAGCTTGAAATTCATACTAAATAGAAGTGTAATTAATTTTATGAGTGAATCACTTTTTCATACGAAAAAAATTGTTAAATTCGCACATGATTTTATACCCGTTACTGCGGCCTAAGGCCTTAATAATAACTTGGACAAAAGAAAATCGTCAAGTTCAACATGAAGCTATTCTCCAGGGCATGATGCTTTTCGTTTCCTGAAAATACTTAACTATGTATGAGAAAATTCTGTTTCAATATTTGTGAGGTTATGTTGACCATGCTCTCACAGCGGAGATGTACCACGTGACACCATTATAGCACGGCCATAGAGTACCTAAAACTTTAAACGCGTTTTTCTCGAAACAGTTTTTTTTTCCAATTGGCGTGACAAATAACTTGAACAATTTTCACTCGATTTACTTCAAATTTGAAAGTTATGTTCCTAACTGCATTCCGCAGAGAAGTACGTACGGAATTGCTAATTAATCGAAACCTTTTTATTTTATAAGCAGTTTATGAGCAGTTATGACGAAATTTTTCATTGGAAATTCATTTCTAAAGTTCACATACCTACAACTTTTGAATAAAACAATATTTTTTAAATTCCCTACGTACTTCTCTAGGTATTCTAATGTAGATTGACGAGAATTTTTGTTTTTTGTTCTAGGTAAAAAATTGTGGATGCTAAATGTGACGCCACGGAGCGCTTAAGGCGTTACCCCCACTTGTAGCGCAAAAAAGGCCTTTTTCATGAATTTTTTTAAAGAAAACTACAAAACTTTTTTAATCGATCAATATACCATCTTAAAAAACACATATTGAAGAACTGTCAGTAATTTTTTGATTGAAAAATATTACATTGTTTAGTGGCAAATGGCCGTCAATGAAATAATGATTTTATATACACGGTTTGCGGTGACCAACATTGCGGCGAAGTGGATCATCTAAAAAAAAAAATGCGGATGGATTTAGTCAAATATAAGTATAAACTAGTCTTTAATCGAAGGATTTTAAAAAATATTCATTTTTCACAAAATGGCGGACAGTCAAAGTTAATGGTTCGATTTTAACGAAAAAAAACGGCCGTTTTTTGGCTATAAAACGGCCATTTTTTTCGAAAAAAAAAATAGAACGATTAAAGACTACATTTTTATGTATTAAATAAGCCTGCAAAATTTCAAGAAGATCGGTTCATTAGTGTTCGAGTAATCTTGGTCACCGACTTCAGAAATGCCATTTTGAGAAAAACGCGTTTAAAGTTTCTCTTTCAACGCTCTTTCAACGCGGATTCTTCTCTTCCAACGCTCATATCTCAGTCAATTTTGTTCGGATCGACTTGAAATTTTCAGGACATATTCGCAGATACTTATACTTCAAAAAAATGCAATTAAAAAAATCGATTTTTTCAATATCGCAAGTGGGGGCAACCCCTTAAAAAAGATATCAAAAGAAAATATTAGTAATCGACCATTCTGTACATCCAAAAAAATATATATATATTTTCCAACAGCTTGATATTCATACTAAATGGATATGTAATTCATTTCATGAGTGAATAACTTTTTCATACAAAAAAAAATTGTTCAATTCGCACATGATTTTATACCCGTTACTATGGCCTAACTTAAAACTTTGGGAGAATATTTTAGACCTAATGTGCCATTAGATAATAAGAATACAAAATGACCTTTCTGAAATTTTCAAACCCACGTAACCCCCTAAGGAAAGAATTCCCGTACGACTCACTGTCTCAAGCGATGGCATACGAAGATTCATTGCGAAAAAAAAAACAAAATCTCAAAACAGGTTTGATTTTAGTAACGTATCAGCAACGATTAGTAATTGGAGACTGGTGTAACCTAAAGCCATGAGTTTCTATGCTCACCAAAGGGTCGGCCTCGATCAGCCCACGAAAAAAATCAGCGATAATTTCTCGAGACGTAGGAAAAATGACCGATAAAATTCTCGCGTACAACGGAATTGTCAGTGAAAACGCACAGCGAGGAGGTGAAGAGTGTCGAAGTTTTTCGTCGAGAAAGACGCCCGTGCAGCCGAGCTAGAGTAGTATAGGCTCTCGTGCTTTTTACGAGCACCCTTTACGGCACGGTCGCTCCTGAAGCCATAGGTGTTCAGCCATGCAGGATCCGCACGACGAAGAAATGTATATTGCGAAAGAACTGAGAGGGAAAAGCAAGCTCTGCGGGGTCAATCCATTGGAAGTTTGCATCGGCGCTTCACGACACTGACAAAATGTTTTTTTTTCAAATTTTTGTTTTACACACGATAACGTCCCCGCTCTGCGTTACAAGAAATAAAACGACGCGATCATTACGTCCCACGTTTATATCCAATAACTGGATTTGCTCTTTCGATTGTAAATAATAAAGTGCATAAATTAATAAAATGATAAAACTCGCGACATTGATCACCGCGGTATTTCCCACGAGTCGACGCAAATTTTATTGCTCGAAACTGAAGAAAGGGCATAAAAAGTGCAGTCTTAGGTTTATGAGAAATTCTCGTAGAAATCGTGGGCGAGAGGAGTCATGTTTAGGTCAGGTAGGATATCGTTCGGACAAACGAAGCGAATCTCATCGTTGTATGCATGTACGTGAGATATAGATCGCGGCAGACGAGAGATACGATATGTAGGTGAGATTATAGCAGAAGGTTTGCAAGATCGGCTGAAGAGACACGAGACACTAGTCGCTGCATGGACATTACACGTGTGTGTGTTTATCGTGATGATCGAAAGATATATATATTTAGAATTGAAAAAAAAAGAATTGATACTGGCTGGGAGGGATGGGACTTGAAAGATGGAAATGATTATCGAGGCATTCAATCAATTTCACGTGTATACGCTTCTCCGAGCGCTATGGTGAATGATACTTTCGCTATTGAGCGCAGATCGCTCAACCACCACTGATACACTAAATGATCTATTACGGCAATCCTATCGCTTCACACTAGTCATACCACTGATCATACCTGAGACTTGTACAATTTGTATTTTTAACATGTGCAACAAAAATAATTTGTGACAATTAAAAATTTCCATGTCAAACTGTTTGATGAATGTTCACATTTAGTTAGGAAAATGAAAAAATAGTTATTCCAACGATTCGCGCAGTATTTCTAGGGTTGATATTTGGCAACATTTATCTCCGTCTCTTTTTACTTAACCAGGGGTGTTTAACATTCGTGCTTTTCAACGTCCACTGTCAAAACAATGTCAGGTGCGGGAAATATAAAGCATTCGGGCCACTACTGCCCATGTAGAGGTTGCCATGAGTTGCCCAATGATACGATCAGGCCAATATTGGGACCATCGTATAAGCCAACAAAAGAGAAATAATATTGGCCCATTACTGTTCCGCTCCAAACTGAAAACTGGCACAATGTCGGCCCATCCCAAAAGCCTGTCCTGGCCCATCTTTAAAAACTAATAAATAACCGTGATAGTTAAACTAAACTTGCCAATTTAAAAACTGGCGATACTAAAATACTGACAATTCCATTGGCCCAATATTGTTCCGTTATAAATTGAAAACCGGCACAATATCGGCCCATCGTTTAAAACCAATAAATAACCGTGATGGTTGAACTATATTTGCCAATTTAAAAACTGGTAATGCTAAAATACATGCAATTACATTGGCCCATTATTGTCCCGTCATAAATTGAGAACCGGCACAATATCGGCCCATTACTAAAGATTATCCTGGCCCATCTTTCAAAACCAATAAACAGCCGTGATAGTTCATCGAAATTTGCCAATTTTTAAACTGGCAATGCTAAAATACTGGAAATTATATGTAATTAATCTAAGCCCTTTATTGGCTAAGTGGGTCAGCACATACCTGCTTTTATTTTATTTAAGCCTTGGGTCATTCACTATCTGTATATTGTGCCAGAATAGGCAAATAACTGGCACGTCATATATTAATCGTCTATATTTTGTAGTTCAGTTTTTGTAATCAAGTCTTGGCCTATTATTGGCATTTGTGAATAACCAACATAAGTAAGTAAAATATGCCAATTTTGAAACCTGTCATATACGCAAATCACAATTTATTTCAAGGTTATTCCATGAAATATGTATCCATAAGGACCAATTTCGGGCCAATCTTGGCCCGATATAGGTTGAATATTTATCACGTACCCAAACAAACCCAAACAAACTCACGGCCCAATATTCTAGATAGACTAACTTCTAGATAGACCAACTGTGAAGGCCCATCATAGAGCCAGTGGTCAATTTCTACATAGGCCCTTTAAGAGGTTACATAGGGCAATCACCAACATCGGCGCTACAATGAATTAAATCATTGGCCCAATAATTGCTGGCTCTGTTGGCCGATATCGGGCCGTTCTTATCATTTCTACAAAGGCACATCATTGGTAAACACCCACGGCCCAATATTCTAGAAAGGCTAACTGTGAAGGCCCGTCCCAGGCCCAATGGTCAATCTCTACTTGGGTGGCAAAAAGCGTGGAAAATTTGTGTCGGCGAAATATGTCGGTTAAAAATGAAATATGTGTGGAAATTCGAATGAGTGAGATGAGGTTAGGACTACAGTCAGCTGTTGCCTTGCTGTGTCTTTATCGTAGCAAGTGGTAATAAATCCAATACAGGAAGTTGAAATTAAACTTGATATTACATAAGAAATAGGTCAATAAGCGTAATTTTTTCTGAGAGCATTGAAGTACTACAAGTGTTAAGTGTGTAAATCTGATTATTTTTAAGAATCTGACGGATTCCCACTATTATATACACTTTTATAGCGACCGGAAATTGGCTTTTGCATGTCGTCTCGGAAATCCTTCGCAAAAATACGCAATTTTAATATTTTTTTTATCTGTAATTAGGTCGATATCTGTAATTAGGTCGATTCATGAACATATGTTCATGAAACTTAATTTTTGTTACGTGAACCACGTAACAAAAATGAAAATCCTATGGATTGAAGCCTGGCGATTGGATTACCTTAAGGCCTTATATACTTATACTGTTCTAGACCCGGTTGAAAAAAAATGACGCATATATTGACAACATTTTTTTTAAAGATCATTTATGCACATTGTTAAGTAGTATATGTAAAAAAATCTGAAATATTCACAAATGGCGGAGATATAACATAATAAAGCGATGTATTTTTTTTTGCGCGCGCCTTGATGGTGAAAGGTCTCGACATGGATGTGAGTGACTGAAAAAAAATAAACATATTCATAATTGCATAATGAATGTATCTTCAGTGTGAGCCAACAATATTATCTAAAAAAGATTATTATAATAAAAATTCGAAACTTAAATTTTTTTCACGTGATTCTCTGTCGGTATTTTATTTTTTATATTTTTTTGTGTCATTAAAATTTTTGTTTCTGTGGTTCACCCGATAGGTGATGATACTAAGAATATGTTGTAAAAATTTCGAAGCGATCTGAATCTTCGTTCAAGAGTTAGAACTTCAACAAGGTTCATAAAAGTTAATCGTGGAAAAACGGCTTTGAAGTTGGCGGTCGGACGCACCGCGCGGTATCTATTAAAAATGCAATCTTACCTCATTTGATAGCTTTACAGAATTTTTTAATTCTGTGAAGCTTAAAATATTGCTAACCCTTCAGGCTAATGGAATCAAAAATAAAAATAAAAATGAAAATTTTCGCGAACATAAGGCCTTAAGAAAAAACACGCTCTTGCAGTGAGCAGTTTCATTGAATAAAAAAGTGGGAGTTCATTTCATTAAAATGGACTAATATTTAGGGGTATGCTGTAGAATTAAATTTTTACTTGACCGTCTTTGGTTTTTTACCGTCACGTATATGGTAGAGGGTTAAAAACTGTTAGATATGTATATTCTTTAATCGGTGGAAAAAACAGTTTCAAGGGTCGAAATCACCCCTTAGATCGAAGCTAGTCAAGGGCTGATTTTGCTGCTTTACCCGCAAGCACCCCACCGATGACAGTGAAACAGAAACGAAAATTCTCCTAACGCAAAACGATCCGAAATCCACTATGCGTCTGTCAACTGGTTAGGCTACTGTGATGAACCGAAAATCAGGGTTATTTCAAAAAATTGATTTTGATCGAATGGGAAAGGCGATTGAAAAATCGTTTGGACATGTATTTGTATGTACATTAACAAAGTTGTGTACCAAATTTCATAATCGAAGAACTTATAAACAATGTTGTGAAGGATCATTGAACGTAACCGGCTCAACGGTGTACTCGATTTTGGCCACCCGGTTGGTCTGAAACAAAAGTAAGAGTTTTTTTCTTAAAATAGATTATATTGGCTAACACTTGACCGATCTTTTTTTGCTTAACGAGTTTTAATCATAAAAAAAAAATGTTTTGCTACTTTTTTCGATTTTTCGATGAAACATGACAAGATTATTGTTAATAACTGATGAAAAAAAATGTTAAGCAGAAACACGTCGTTCAAGACTAAACTACTATTACACTGAATAAGTGCACCAAATTTCAAGTTAATCCGTTCATTAGATGGCGAGAAATCGTGTACACCGTTTTGCAAAACATTATTTCGAGAAAAACGCGTTTAAAGTTTTCCTAGCAATTCGATCGTTGTAATACTAAATTTACCTTCAATCTGCAATTCCGGCACCATATGTTGGACCTTCCACTTTAATTTGAGTTGCCTCAAGCGACGATTTTTTTTTATTTTCGCAGTAGCTTAACCCATTAAAAAAAATTAAGGCATGAATCAATCATTGATTTTCTTTCTCTCACCCGCATTTAAAAGCGGTACATTAAAGTGAATAAAAGATTAGGTATTTTTTTATTTTTGCCGGATAGCAAGCTTAAGGGGATAATGACACTCTGTTCAATTTCGACGATTTTAAGTAATAATTGAGAATTTTGTGAGAAATAAATAGTGAATTCGTATTCAGGGGCCGAAACATTAATGTCGACTTACAAAAAATATGACGAATTCATTTTTCTGCGTCTTGATAAAAATTCGCTGGCGTTACTGAATTGCCCGTCATTATTGTTTCTACTTCGATTTGAGACTTCGCTCTGCGCCCATTCTTCCTCAATCGTATCTTCTATAAAATGCCGTTTGATTAATCGCGCTCCAATGATTTTTCGATTTTTGGCCGAATTTAAAAGTCGGACCATCGATTTTCGTAACTTTCTCCAAACCCAAAAACCTCAGGAGCTATATCCGAAGAGAAATTGAAACCAATGTAGCCTTCTGATATACGGAAGGAAATGCGTGAAATCACACGGTCTCTTAACGCCTCAATAGATATATCAAAATATCGAAGGACCGTTTTTTCACATGCACGGCGCTCTCATTCGAGATGAGCTAGTGTGTAGCGGCAACAAAGAGAGGGAAAACGCTCGCGATGAGCACCCCGATAAATCCTACTAATGCTGACGATTAATCATGGACCCTGTAACTCCTGACACCCGCGGCGCGCCGCTCGAGCTTCCGGAATGGATATCCACATCACGAAGCATTCACCAGTGCATCCTATGTACGCTATCTATGGAATATACTAATATTAATAACAGCAATAATAATAAAACAAAAATAAAGTGAAAATAAAAATAAAAATAAAATAAAAATAAAATAAAAATAAAATAAAAATAAAATAAAAATAAAATAAAAATAAAATAATAATAAAATAAAAATAAAATAATAATAAAATAAAAATAAAATAAAAATAAAAAAAAATAAAAATAAATAAAATAAAAATAAAAAAAAATAAAAATAAAATAAAAAAAATAAAAATAAAAATAAAAATAAAAAAAATAAAAAAAAATAAAACAAAAATAAAATAAAAATAAAATAAAAATAATATAAAAATAAAATAAAAATAAAAATAAAATAAAAATAAAATAAAAATAAAATAAAAATAAAATAAAAATAAAATAAAAATAAAAATAAAATAAAATAAAAATAAAATAAAAATAAAAATAAAATAAAAATAAAATAAAAATAAAATAAAAATAAAAATAAAATAAAAATAATATTTAAGAAATGGTATTCGATAATACTTAAGATCGAATTTGCGAGAAACTGTGCTAAAAAAATAATAACAATGTTAAAAAAGATAATTCGATAAGATGTAGTAACCCTGTGATTGCTCGTTTGGTCGGACGAGAAATTTTCCACGGGATTCTCGGCGTTACTCTGTGAGAGCGTAACAGCGAGAAAGAGTACATATATCTAAGTCACGATGAGCTCGCAAAACGACGAGGGATTCAAAGGAATGTTTTGTATTCGGTGTTCATTTATCTGCATCGTGTGCCCGCGAGAGAGTGTACGAGCACTCAGCGATATGCAACGTAATCTTGGCACAGCCTGGGAGCAAGACAACCCGAGGATGCGACTCTATCCCGTGTATTCCGTAGATAAATTCATATACAATAAGGTCTCGTCCGTTAACTTTACTGCTCACGATCTTTTTTCATACAGAATCTCTCGCATTTTTCCAGATGAAGGAAATCGGGGAGAAAATGCTTATTGCTGAACACCCTTTTGTCCATGATTTTCGCGATATGTTCCCATTTGCCAGGTGTTCTTCGATTGATACGAATACGAAAGATGCCACTGTAATCGCTTCTCATAATTGCGTGGCATTAATACGTTTCTCTCTCACGTCGCGGCTCTTTCCTAACTTGGCGAACGGTTTGGAAGGCTCGTTCTCTCGAGATTTTCCATCCGCAACGGAGATGGGCTTCGTAATGGCACGGCGACGTATAGGGGAAGTCGGGGCAAGATGATAACGCTAAGGTCATGTTCAAATTAAACAATACATATATGAGTCACTCAACTTTAATTATTTTTTAAACTAATCAACATTTATTGATCTTTTGATTTTGTTTAAAAAATCAGTCTTTCTGATTTGTACCATACAATGTATATTTTTAATTAAACCTTTAGTTTTCCCATCTTACTCCGTAATTTAAAAAGTAATGTTTTATTCAAAAATTGTAGGTATTTGAACGTAAGAAATGAATTTTCGGTGAAAAATTTCGTTATAATTGCTCATAAACTGCTCATAAAATGAAACGTTTTCGATTAATCAAAAATTCCATAGTTACTTCTCTGCGAAATGCAATTAGGAACATAACTTTTAAATTTGAAGTAAATCGAGTGAAAATTGGTGAAGTTATTTGTCGCGCCAATTGGAAAAAAGCTGTTTCGAGAAGTTTCGAGTAGTCGGCCATTTTGTACATCGAAAAGAAAAGTATTTTCTAACAACTTGATATTCATACGAAATAGATGTGTAATTAATTTTATGAGTGAAACACTTTTTCATACGAAAAAAATTGTTCCATTCGCAGAGGATTTTCCATCCGTTACTGTGGCCTAAGGCCTTAAGGCAGTAGTCTGCTTTAGAAGCCAAAAAAAGCGTTTTTTTCAGCAATTTTTTTGAAAGGAAAGAAAATGATTGCGGTAAACGAAATTTTGAGACGATAGTGTATTATATTCAAGCTTTGAAAAACAATTTTTATTATTAAAAAATATTGCAATTTTTCAAAGTTGTAACGATTTTTCTGGGGCGCCTGGAGTCTGCACTTGTAAATCGGTGCCGGTGATGGAGGACGTGCGATGCATCTGAAACAGTCGAACCAATTTTTTTTTAGTTTTTATAAGTTCCTTTTCTATATGAACTAAAAAAATACCGAAGAAATGATGAAATTCCAAATTTTTTCGAAGTTTGAAAAAAAAATTCACTTTTTTGAAAAAAAAAATTCACTTTAAGTTGCAAAACAAGTAATTTAAATAGTACTTTTGTCCAACTTTTTTAGTTCAAATAGAAGATAATTTAATACTGAAGCTAGATCACTTCGATTTTTTTCGATCGGACATATATTGTTTTTGCTATCGCCGGCACCGTTTTTTAAAACTTGTGAAAATGAAAACTCGAGAAAACGGGCTTTAAAGTTTTCGATCCAAAAAAATATAAGTTTTTGGATACTTACACTAATTCGATGTTAATCAGCTATCCCCGGACCATACAATAATCCTTCCTCTTCTTCAAATCGATTTTTTGAAGCCTGTAAAGCAGACTACTGCCTTAATTTGATAAGCCAATCATCTAAGTTCTGTAGGATACGTTCGAATAATCTTGCTGCCATATCATTTTGATCATTTGTCAATTATTTTTCTTCACCTGGTAGAAACACCGGTTGAACAGGAACCAAATGCTTTACTAGTTTCATTTCACCCTTTCTAATGTAAATAGTGGTACTTTGTAAAATATTCTTCGTTTGTGATAGCTTGTATTTATCTTGCCTCATTAGACGGTTAACGAATTAAGGGGAGATATACAACTAGATGGTCGAAAAAATCGATTCAGAAGCTATGAACATTCCGTCGACCGTAGAAGACCTACACTATGGGTCTGGTATCGATGATTCCAAGTAAGTTGACAAATTTCATGATTTATTCATTCCCAAATTTTCAAACGCGTTTTCCTCAAAACCACGTTTTTCAAATCGGTACCCAAAATTTCTCGAAAACCAATGAACCGATTGCCTTGAGGTTTTTTGTGGTTATTCTATTCACCATTATCTAGTACTTGTCATAGGATTTTTTTTCCGTTACTTAGTTTTTGTTTTATAGGCAAAATAATAAATAATTTTTGGCCCAAAAATGTTCAAACGTCCGCCATTTTGTCATAAATCGATATTTTCAAAATCGGCTATGACAAGTACTAGATTATAGTATCTAATTTAATAATCGTTTTGGTTTTTTTTCAGATGATTTTTGAAGAAACGCCAGTGGGTACCGCATACGCAGATTTTTTTACGACGCTCCAAGGATCATACAATATCCTTGTATATTTTTGATATTTTTAAATATAGAAAATTAAACATATTTTTGAATGTATATACTTTTCGATAATTAAAGCCCCAATCCGAAATTTCAAATAGTTTTCCTTGAAAAAAATTCCCAAAAATGACCTTTTTCCGGCTCCTAGGTGTACCCCTTAACAAAAAATCACGCAATAACCTTGAAAATTTCTGACAACCGTTCGTATTATATTAATAATTAGTACTTGCATTACGTTTACCTACCTGTCTCTAACCAATATCAGCAACTCAAATAAACTGAAACGATGCTAAATTTTACCAAAAATTACATCGTTTCGTCAAAAAATTGATATTGTTTTCTTACTCGAGTCGCGTGCTTCCGCCACAGTTGATACTCATTTACCTCACCGCCAACCCTCCAAACTCCAACCGAAGCACTGTGCTCGCACATACTGTTGAGCTGGATAGGCTTATGATTCATCTTACCCCGCGTATTCGTCTTGCCCCGAGTTCCCCTATATCTTTTAAAGGAGTAAATGTTTCATGTAAGACCAAAACGTTCAAGCCACTGACGGAGGAGTACCCGATAAATTGCGTCGATACGCAATTCGGATGAGTTTCGAACATCGACAAATTACACGTACACCAGAGTATCCACGCTTCGTCTTTACCTTCCCAATTGGAAAATTGTAGACTTTGAACGGAGCTTTGTGGAGGAGAATCGGCGGCGAAAATTGCAGCGGTGTGTCGTACCTCATTTTTACGGATGTGCAGATTTGAGGACATTGGTGAAAAAAAAATCGAAGATTGTCACGACTCGACCGATTTTTTCAATCTTACGGCTTGTTGTCTGCGATGCTGGGAGAGTGGTAATGCGCAGGTAAACTTCGTTCACCCCACTATTCGGCGGGAATGGAATCACAATTTTTTTATCGTTGGCCGATTAATTTTGTGCTGCTTATTGATAATAATGAATTATTCTCAGCGCAGGTATCGTAGGCGCGTTTAAAGTGAAAGATTATACAATTGTTGCTTGACATATTATATTTTTGAAACCCTCGAGCGAAAATTGTGATGCGCAAACATCATTGGTTATTAAGGCGTTACCCCCACTTGTAGCGTTAAAAAAGGCCTTTTTCATGATTTTTTTAAAAGAAAACCACAAAACTTTTTTAATCGATCAATATACCATCTTAAAGAACACATCTTGAAGAACTTTCAGTAATTTTTTTATTGAAAAATATTACATTGTTTAGTGGCAAATGGCCGTCAATGAAATAATGTTTTTATATGCACGGTTTGCGGTGACCAACATTGCGGCGAAGTGGATCATCTGAAAAAAAAATGCGGATGGATTTAGTCAAATATAAGTATAAACTAGTCCTTAATCGAAGGATTTTAAAAAATATTCATTTTTCACAAAATGGCGGACAGTCAAAGTTAAGGGGGGATTGTCTTTTTTTTCGCAAAATTTACCGCTTTTTGGGAATTTTTTTGTGAAGAAAGTATACAACGGAAAACTTGTGAAACTTGGCATATAGTTTTATTGATCTGTTTACTACATACAAAAAATTTTTTAAACAATTTCATCAAAAAATCCGCCTCCCACCCCCCTCGACGCGCGATGGTCCTTTTTTGATGGTGTGGACGATTTCTCAAAAACTATTCAACCGATTGCCTTCAAATTTGGACAGAATGCTCAGCTGACATCCTTTTATCGTTTGATGAAGCAAAAAAGCAATACGTTTAATATTTTTTTATTTATAACAAAACATCGATCAATTTTTTTCGAAAAATCGATACTTCAAGTTCAAAACGTCACCAAATCGTCAATTTTTTTCCCCTTCATCAAACGGTAGCTATATGTGTCTAAAGTAAAATGCTTTTTGGGTTTTTGTTGCAGGATGAACGTGAAGGCTGTAATCGTGCACACCATCAAAAAAGGACCATCGCGCGTCGAGGGGGGTGGGAGGCGGATTTTTTGATGAAATTGTTTAAAAAATTTTTTGTATGTAGTAAACAGATCAATAAAACTATATGCCAAGTTTCACAAGTTTTCCGTTGTATACTTTCTTCACAAAAAAATTCCCAAAAAGCGGCAAATTTTGCGAAAAAAAAGACAATCCCCCCTTAATGGTTCGATTTTAACGAAAAAAAAACGGCCGTTTTTTGGCTATAAAACGGCCATTTTTTTCGAAAAAAAAAATCGAACGATTAAAGACTACATTTTTATGTATTAAATAAGCCTGCAAAATTTCAAGAAGATCGGTTCATTAGTGTTCGAGTAATCTTGGTCACCGACTTCAGAAATGCCATTTTGAGAAAAACGCGTTCAAAGTTTCTCTTTCAACGCTCATATCTCAGTCAATTTTGTTCGGATCGACTTGAAATTTTCAGGACATATTCTCAGATACTTATACTTCAAAAAAATGCAATAAAAAAAATCGATTTTTTTCAAAATCGCAAGTGGGGGTAACCCCTTATTCAATTTTTCACACCCTCGAGCGAACATTATTTCACAACATCATTGATTGTCGATAAATCAATTTTCACAACTGACTTATCGACATTCACGTGTTTTTTTACTCGTCGCCTCAAAACACTAAAACAAAAGAGCTCGTGGGTCCCTTGGAGCCCATGTGACTCTTCTGTCTGATGATAAGCAGTGTGCATAAATGTCTTTTGCGAAGATGCCCACAAATTTGCCGTTCAACTATGTACCTTGAATACTTCTTATCTAATCCTTCGTTGTACCGTGCAGTGTCATACCGTGCATCTTAAGCATTGAACTCGTCGTATGAAATCGGAGTGACTCGGATTCGATAATCGTTGAAGTCATCCAGCGCAGCATCATCATCTTACATTTGGTCAAAGATGATACTTGCGCACTCCAGGAATGTCTCACGCTTCATGAAACAAATAAAGGTGAAATGAATTTCAACGTCAATACAGTGATTCATCGAAGAATGCTTTGCACGTCTAGGAAAATTCGTGATGAGTTGAATAAACTTACGCCGCACGACTGGGCAGTTTCTGCATTGACGCAGTAAGCTGACGGTCCCTGGCTGCATATAGCTGGATAGGCATTCTGTCGAATTTTCGTGTCATTTGTCACATTATTGCATTTCATGGTTTTACATGAAGCTTGTTATCGATTCACGTGTAGTTTGTATAACTCACGTCGTTGAAATTCGGATGAGCACGAGCCTGGACATTGCCAAACTGAACAACAGCGAACAATAACGCCAAAGCGAAGATACAGAAAGACTTCATAGCGACTGCGTGTCAAGAAGAAAAAATCAAACTGTTGAAATTGTGTTCAGAGTTACAGTATGTAACTGTGGTGTGGAATATGATTCGGCGATCGAAGTCAGGGCGGTAATGCCTTCTGCTTTGTCTGTCCGCTTATATAGTCGTAGGTACATCCCATGGTGATTCATGCTACTATTGCGAAATGCCATGTGTTTCATACGAAATCATGCAAAAGGCCGTGTATTATCACCTCTTTTTCGGAAAATATTGGAGAACACTTGTGTCCACATTCTCATGGTGGCGCGACTTGTCTTTGTACTCTGAATTTCAGGCATTTTAGGTCGACTACTTTTGACACGAACAAATAGCGTGTAAAGTCGTATACCACTTTTTCCAGTTCACAGTAAAACTAATGTACATACCCGGATGCTTAAAGAAGCCATAAAAACTTCAAAGAGCAGATGGAAGAGTGATAAAATGAATGTGAGTGATAACATTGAAAAACAAGTCAAAATAAAAATAAATAAATAGGAGGAATACAATTTTTTAAAGTAATACAAAAATCGCATAAAATTCAGGGGATTGCGTATTTCACGATTACATTTTTGCCATGTTTTGAAAATTCTACTTGTCCTTAGTCCATTAATCATGTGAGGCTCTAATAGGGGGGGGGGGGGGGGGGGGGGTCGCTGTGCACATATCACGTGTGTTTTTTGTGTGACGGCGAGGACAATGACATTCAAATACATTAACAATGTATATTATTTTGTTTTCCACAATAAAATACCGTACTCCCTATAGCTTGTGTCAGACGTTCCTTAACAAAAAAAATACACGTCGTGTGTTGGGGCCGGGGGGGGGGCAACCTAGAACCTCGCCACGTATGACCAGCGGCGGGGGGGGGGGGGGCTCGAAAAGTGGCCTAAAAAACTTCACGTGATTAATGAACGACCCCTTATCACATAGAATAAATGTCAAGTTTTTCGTACATCAAGCCCTTTCTCGCAGTGTGACCATCGTGTTCTATGGAGGCCCCCTTTTCTCTGTCGTCAAATGAAAAAATATGCAAATAAGATGCCAAAAGTTATGAAATAAATATATTCCAACCATAGTTTCGTAAAATAAACACCAATTTATTCATTAAATAACTTATATTATATTCACTTATTAATGATCAAAGTAACTTATATTATATTCACTTATTAATTCAAAATTAATTCACTAATTAATTCAAAATAACTTATATTATATTTACTTATTAATGATCAAAGTAAATACATATCAATTCATAAATATTGATTTATGCACATACATTTCACTTATCAATAAAATAATTGCAGTTATGTCAAATCCGACAAAAGTGGTGTCGACGATCGCACAGTCATTATTTCATTATAACGGGAGATCAATTGCTACTGAGTAGTTCCTGTGCAAAATCTAGAAAACAATGGCGTCCATGGAGTGGGAGTGGAACGACATAAATGAACCGGAGAATGCACGCTATTGTGAGACCCAGCTTGCAAACTTTGAAGTAAATTATTGAGCGAGGAGTTTTTTGCAGGAGAAATCGCATATTTCGTTTTATGTAATTATTGCACCGATAAATTGTAGTTAATAAATCTTCAAATAAATAATATGTTATTTTAGTTCTATCTATACGAGCGCGAGAATCGCGAAAGAATGTCCAAAACGTGTGTACTTCCGGCAAAATGAATGCTACATTTATCATGGATGCCAAAGACGGGTTCCGGTATAAATTTTGGTAAGGGGGGTGTACCTTTAGTCGAGAAAAAAATTTGTTGTTCTTCATTATTTTTGTAAGGAAAGATTTCCTCGCCATTTTTTAGGCTAAGGATGCATTTTATTACTACTTCTGGCTATTAGATGCTATTTTTCAATTTATTATTAATCTTTAAAATGGCAGAGGTATGGCACGGTCTTCTAAACTGCATTTTCAAAACTGACGTGACGTATAGCTAAAAAGCTAATCGAATGATTCCGATGAAGTTTGGTCCACATCTTTCTAACCTTATTATCGAAAACATGACGTTAAATGTTTTTGAAAATTACGATAAAAAGTTTTTTTTTTGCAAAGTGTCGCCATTTTTTCGGAAAATTCAATCTTTTTGCTTCAAAGCGTACCATATATTCCATCGATTTTCAACATTTCTCTCCTTTTCTTGGTTTATATTCTGCGTATGGGTGTTGGTAAAAGAAAAATCTTCGTTGGTTTTTGTTTCAGACTAGATCCGCCGACGCTACGTGTCACGCCGTCTGACAAGACCCGCCGCAGTCTATTTAGATGACCGTGCCATACCACCGCCATTTTTAAAGATCAATGAAATAATAAATACAATGTCACAGCCAAAAGTAGTAATAGTGAAAAAAAATATCGTTTTAAAAAAATATCATGATCAGCAATATTTTCCATGCCTAAAGGTATGCCTCCCCTTAAGTATTCGCACGTGCTGGTATAACAGCAGGTTTCCCTCGCCGTGGAAGAAAACTTTAAAAAATTTTGGCTCCTCATTCTAGCCGCTCAAATTTCTGATCGACGTTTGACGGAGAACTTTTCTCGCAGGTGTCCCAATTAAGGTATTCTTTTCACAAACTCGAATATTTAACTATTAATTGATTTTCATTTACAATTAAGTAAAAGTACGTCCCAGTATACCGGTAAAATTTCAAGCCGAGTTACCAAACTTTTAACGAAAAAATATGACTTTATAAGTCGTTCAATATAGGCTCTTTATAGAGATGACATACTGGCCATATTCTATTTGGTGATTTATGTACTACATAACTACAGATGTCTGATATAAACTGCTCTACGCATGTAAGAAGATACTGAAGATTCCGTCACGACAATAAAACAGGGTCTCACCGAATGTTTCAAGAAAAGATTAATGACCAAACTTACAAAAATGTGAATAGTAGAAGAATTTCCGCAACCGTGACGTTTTAGAGAATATATCAAACTGTATTAATCTACCATATGTATGCGGAATTTTTTATTCCAGTTCATCAATGGGTATAATAATTAATTGTAATTCATTTTTATTGAGCGCCTTTGCAATTTACTAACGATTCGGAAGGGTCCTGCTTATGCGCCCTTTGAATACGACCCTCCGTGAAAGGAATATTTTAAAGATCCGATGGGAGAGCTTCGAAAATAAGGAACGGAGAAAATGAACATATATGCCAAATTTAAAGGAAAACGCACCAACGAATTCGTTCATTTTATCGTAAAACCACAGCTATGACAAGCTGCAACGATAAAAAAAAATTCTAAAATTCATGCACGATCAAATCATCTTTCTCAAAAATATAATTGATCATTGAATTTTAAAAAGTCACAAAGGTGCTATGATCAAATACGTCCTCCAAACGTTCACGGGTCAACATTTTCTCCCAGTAAATCGAAGCACCTCAAAATTCATTCTGCTTGATATTTGACAGATCATGACACCTCGAATCAAGTGATTTCACGCACCTGTGAAATTATCTTCCAGTATAGAAAGAGATACAGAAATCGAGATATTTGAGCATACTCATAGCGAAGTGCATTTTTGACTAGCTACTGTGCTTGTGATTCCGTGAATCCCCGCTAATGAGAAATCTCTCAACATGTTGCTACAAATTCCGTGGGTATGTAAATCACCGAGTAGGCCGGCGAAACGAGGACAGCGAAACGGGAATACGTACAAGCGCAAGGGTGGACCAATTAATGTCTAATAACTGGGAAATTCATGCCATACCAATTACACGTCGATGATGAGGGACGCCCGAGTTGGCTCTCACGTGCTTCTGAAGCGCACTGCATGTGTACTTTATTGCTAATATGCACGCGTGTGTGTGGTTGCATATCTGCATGAACGAACGAGGCGAGGGGCGATAAAGACCCAACTTTCGGGGGTTTCCTAATAGGGAGAAATCAAAGCAATGAATCCGATGCCACTCTTTGATTCTATAAAATTAGTTAATTAGAAGGTAAATTATAGCTGATTTAAAAATGTCAATTTTGGCAAATTGACGGACTTTCTTACTGTGTTCAAATGACTGAAATACATATTCAATTGTTTTTTAAAATTATTTCCGTGCCAACGGTGTCCATCGCAGAACACCACGAAATAAATTACCCTAAAGATAATCGTGGTATTAATCGATTCATAAATAATTCCGGGCCTGTGAGGGGTCAACAAGGTCGTTTTTCCGATTTTTTTGTGTGCTGGATTATTTATTTGGGATTAAAAAAAGGTGCCTTATCAAGCATACAATGAACTTTTTCCGTGGAATTTTTTATTTAAAAAAATAAAAAATTTAATAAATCGTTGCGCTACCAGCTCTTACAAAATCGTCTGTAACTTGGTCCATTTTCAATATTCTAACTTGAACGTTTTTTTCACATGTTCTCGAATATGTATACTATGTGAAAATGAAAAAAAAAATCGATTTTTTCGACCCGTTACGGTGGTGCCCCGCATCTGTGTACATGAGGAGTAAAGAATTGCTGATCATTTTTTTTTGTGATATACATAGGGATATAAATATGAATGTGTCCATAAAATTACCAACGTAGATAAATGTATACGTTTGCCCCGAAATGTACACGAGGAATATACATGTACTGCTTCACAAATGAAGTATATATAGGTGTATACAACGCTGAGAGAAGAGCACATACGTTTGCCCGAGAGAAGAGCATTCACGTTTGCCCCGAAATGTATACGAGGAATATACATGTACTACTCCACAAATGAAGTATATATAGGTGTATGCAACGCTGAGAGAAGAGCACCCGGTAGTAGACGCGAGCAATGCACGATAGGTGCACTTAGAACGTCTAATAAAGCAACCTACAAACACTGTATATCGCGCTATTCATGATCACTCGCGGGAGTCCATGGAGAGTCTTGATATTGAGATGTACGATTGAAACTCGCGCGAAAGAGAATTATACAACACACGGCGAGTGTACGTTCGATGATAAATCTGCCATTTTACACTTTCGCAAGATCTATCGAGACATGGAATAAGATATTAATTCCGCACGCTCGTTCGCGGTAGTTATCAATAATGCATTCGTATAGAATTTTTTCGATTGCAAAACTATCGCGATTCAACGAACTTTTTGCCGATGCCGCTTGGGTTTCTGCGATGATGCGTGGGAAAAGTAGGGACATTTGTATAGACCGTTATACCCGCAGCCAAATTCGATGTGCACTTTTTATTGAGATTGTTATAGTACAAATTCTTTCGAAACATTGAAGAAAAAAAAATACGATTTTTTTTTTGTACTGTACGAATTTTTCGCTAATACTTGTATTAATTTCATATACCTGACGGAATACTTGCACATCAATAGTATAAGTATGTTCCAAACGAGTTTAGTGATAATCGCTCAAACGATTTTAACGGGCTACATCTACCTAGGTGGGTAAAAAAAATTCATTTTGCAAAAATATTTTTGGAGATAAAAATATAATATATAAATTATTTAAAAAAAATATATAATATATAAATTATTTTATTCAAAATGTTAAGCACATCCAAGAGCAGCATTTCAACAACAACAAAAAAATTCATCCAAAAATTTGGGAAATTCAGCCGGTGGGACCTCGGTTCCGGAGACCCCTAAAAAGTGTCCTCGTGGTGGTCAGGATAACTCATGATAGCTTTATCTGAAATTTAAAAACCAATTTTCTTCTGTTAGTAGATAAGTCTAGCTCGTGATTGAACAAAGGATTTTTGAAAAAATTAAAAATTGAATTTTTGGCAAAGTTGTATACAAAATAGTTCAAATTTTGGTACAATATTCACTACGTATAGCCTTGTAAAATTGGTTGTATTAAAAAAAAACCTTCGTTCAATCACTTGTCAATACTATTTGGAAAAGTGTGCAAAATTTCAATGAGCTCGGTGCATTAGTTTTTGAGAAATCGTGTCCACCGACTTCAAAAATAGTGTTTTGAGAAAAATGCGATATACCTGCGCCGCTCCCGACAGGTCTTTCCCAACGGGGAGAATTCCCGAAGGCTCTCTCTCCTAGACTTCTACTCCGATTGACTTAAAACTTTGGGAGAATATTCTAGACATATTGTACTATTAGATAATACAATTTTAAAAAATGGATTTTTTAAGTTTTCAGACCCACGTGAGCCCTTAAACGCGATTTTCTCATTACGCTGTTTTCAAAGTCGGTGGACATGATATCGCGAGAACCACTTGATGGATTGTTTCCAAATTTACAGGCAATACCAAAAGAATAATTTGAAGGTCGTTGACGATCTCACTTTTTGAAAATCATTCTTTATTTTTTAATAGTTACGTAAGAATGATGACCTTTTTCATAAATTTTGTATGCTCGAGTTTCAATTCGTCGCCACGTTGTTTGAGTAAATTATTATAAAAATCGAAGATCGTCAACGACCCCTATTTATTGTTAACTTGAATAACCCGTTTGGTTTTTAGATTTCGGATGGACCGTGTAAACTGGAGAGTGTCCACCGCCAAATGTTGCAAAAAACATTTCATCTGTCGGCGGCCATGTTTTTGTTGTTTTTCTGTATTGCTTGGATTTTTCAAAGGCCCTCAATATATGTGTCACTGTGTTTAAAAAAATGCGTTTCTTTTTTACCAAACATTTCCTACGAAAAAAATGCATTTGGCAATTTTTTCGGGCCTTTAGGTAGATGTAGCCCCTTAATATCGAGGTAATGTAAATGTTTAATAAAATGATTATCGCCGCTGAAAATATCACTGATGTTGGATTAACCGAGTGAACGTTGTTGATTCATTCGATCCAATGGCAATCGTGACTATCTCGTCCATACTTCTATGCACCCGTAGCTCTCGTCCTGTTGAAAATAAAAGGGCGTAACTCAGATAAGAATTGAGGCAATGAATCGTGCGGTGTTCAATATTTTATTCGTTGCGATAGAATTGCGCGTGTACGAGACTAAATTTCGTTGCGGACAGGAAAAATGCAATGAAATTATGAGGGCCGAACATCGATGTAGCTCACTACGGTGCAATATGGATATTTTTTTCAAGCGGTTGGTTTTATCTCTCTATTCCCACGTTTCTTCGCTCATATCTGACACAGTACACACGTTACCATTTTGCGAGAAATTAAAAGCGCGTCTACACACACCATCTCTCGTACACTGATAGAGGCTATCGCGTAATTGGCGCGTTACTAACTTAAATTGCGAGAGCAAATGGGAAACGAGAGAGACGGAAAGAACTAGCGCGTCGGGCGTTCGAGTCTCCCGTTCGGAACTCCTTTACGTACCTACAGATATATGCATATGCGTGTAAATTTATCGGGACTCTCGATGAATGGAGCTGAGAACGTTTGACAGAAAAGGCCAATAATGCTGATAATTTTCTTGAGAATTGATCAATAACGACGAGGGACACAATTGCAGTTATGCGCAGTGCTAAAATTGTATGCATGTAAATTAAATCGAGAATATACCATTTTCTGATCGATAAAAACGACTGGTGGATTTTTCGAAGCTGTCAGATAATAATGTGCACGATGCAGTTTGCACCTTTTTACTCGTATGAAAAGAGATCTTTGTGACGGGTGAAAGAAATCGATTTTTTTGCATTTTCTCAAAGTATACATATTTAAGAATTTGTGAAAAAAAATTCTAATTGAAATATTAAAATTGTACAAAATCACAGTCAATTTAGTGAGAGGGTAGCGCGACAATTTGAGTATGTTGGAACTTTCAATCGCATTTTTCTCGAACCGACTTCTCTCGATCTGGCCGCAATCATTACTCTAGCCATAATGATCCGATTTTCAATTTGAAAAATCCTAGATTTTCGTAATTGCAGGAGCTGCCGTTGTACGTAGTCGGTCTTTTTATTTAGTATTTTTTAAGCCGCCGAATATAAGTAAAAATTTTGCCAAAATTACAATTTTTTTGAACAGTCGCCATTTCGTGCCTTTTCTTTCGAAAAACGGTAACGTACAACGCAAACCACATTTATATAGATTTATAAACTTTTTTAGTTTGATGTTTCAGACTGACCATTGTCAAATTATCGATCCGGCCGTTGGACCACATTTTTTATATACAGAGGCTCTATTATACCTCAATAACTTTGTTAATTTTTAATTTTTCTTAACAAAAAATTGCACGAAGTAAGTTTAATCTATGATTGATAACATACCTTCTTTCCAAATTCGGAATGAATAATCTAGTAGACAAAAAAAATTGGCCTTTTTCGGTCCATCGCAGTGGTGTCCTCCCTTTAAGCGCTCCTCTCACTTTAGACGCTAAAAAAGGCTATTTTCATGATTTTTTTGATAGGTTGATATTATAGATATTGATATAAAAATTGTCACACTTAATAAATACACTTTCGAAATACATTTAAAAAAATTGTTATGTATTTATGTAACCCAAACAAACTTTAAACGCGTTTTTCGTCGGCTTGTTGATAAAATCTTGGAAACTACTGAACCGATCCTTATGAAATTCTAACCACATATTCTTTACAACTATGCCTATGGCGCTTATCATGGCGTTTTTAAAAAAAAAATTCGGACAATGTCCGCCATTTTGTTATTTTCGCATATATGAAAAATCGTATGATATACGCTATAGCCATTAACATACCGAATCTAAAACCGTTTGATTTTTTTGTTTCGCATGATCTCCGACATTTCACCAACAGCGCAGACCTACCATTTTTTTAACTACCATTTTCGTCTACAAATAGTGACTTGAGGGGCCAGTCCACTTTGAAAATTTAAAAAAAATCGAAAGCAAGCAAGACTTGAAGAAATCGATGATGATGAGCAATCAGAATGGATTTTGTACGGTGCAGGAATTGCCGATTGAGTTTAGGTGAGAGTTTTTCATAGTATAAACTTCAAACGCGTTTTTCTCGAAACAACGTTTTCAAAATCTAGCTCCATCGTATCTCTAAAACTAATAAACCGATTCTCTTGAAATTTAAACTACATATTGTAAACACGATTCGCAACAAGATGACCCTCGATGGTTTTGAAATTTTGATTTTTACTCTTTTTTTTGCGAAAAAAGGCGAAAAAACGCTTTAAAAAATATTTTTTCGTTTTTCATCTGCCATTTTTTTATTTTTTGATAAAACTTTATATCCGAGGGTCATTTTGTAGCTGGTGTCATACTGAATCTAATGGATTTGGATTTTTTTGTTTCAGACAAGCCGTTGCCGAGTTGTGATGGAGCTACCTAGTCCACCTATTTTTGACGCGTTACGTTAAACTATAGTTTTTGTACTTAAGGCGTTACCCCCACTTGTAGCGCAAAAAAGGCCTTTTTCATGAATTTTTTTAAAGAAAACTACAAAACTTTTTTCATCGATCAATATACCATCTTAAAGAACACATCTTGAAGAACTTTCAGTAATTTTTTTATTGAAATATATTACATTGTTTAGTGGCAAATGGCCGTCAATGAAATAATGTTTTTATATACACGGTTTGCGGTGATCAACATTGCGGCGAAGTGGATCATCTGAAAAAAAAATGCGGATGGATTTAGTCAAATATAAGTATAAACTAGTCTTTAATCGAATGATTTTAAAAAATATTCATTTTTCACAAAATGGCGGACAGTCAAAGTTAATGGTTCGATTTTAACGAAAAAAAACGGCCGTTTTTTGGCTATAAAACGGCCATTTTTTTTCGAAAAAAAAATCGAACGATCAAAGACTACATTTTTATGTATTAAATAAGCCTGCAAAATTTCAAGAAGATCGGTTCATTAGTGTTCGAGTAATCTTGGTCACCGACTTCAGAAATGCCATTTTGAGAAAAACGCGTTTAAAGTTTCTCTTTCAACGCTCTTTCAACGCGGATTCTTCTCTTTCAACGCTCATATCTCAGTCAATTTTGTTCGGACCGACTTGAAATTTTCAGGACATATTCTCAGATACTTATACTTAAAAAAAATGCAATAAAAAAAATCGATTTTTTCAAAATCGCAAGTGGGGGTAACCCCTTAAAATGAATACATTTTTTAAAATGTATTTCAAGGTTTTATATATCAAGCCCAACAACTTTTATATTCATATCTTTTATAAAATCCTCAAAAAAAATCGCGAAAATAGCCTTTTTTCGTAGCTCAAAAGTGAACTATCCCCGTAAATAAATAAAAAAATGGTTTTTTAAAATGTATGTTGAAAGTGTGTTTATTAAGTGTAACAACTTTTATATCAATATTTATAATATAAACCTTTCAAAAAAAATTAATGAAAATAGGCTTTTTTAGCGTCTAAAGCGAAAAGACCCCTTAATTAGCTCCTCGTATTCAAAATTGTTTTCCTCTTGCAGCGAACATCTTTAGGCTTTCGAAAAAATGAATGTATCAATACAAAATATTGTCGTAGATTGCCAATAAGAACACCATATCGTTTTTATTTTATTGTCCCGGGACATCGTGTCGCGTTCTTGGACACATTTTTTAAATACACAATTATTTAGCGCAACACGTACACTTCTCATCGAAGCACCTGAGATGTCGTCTATTCATGAATAATTCCGGACCTGTACTTAACCCATGTACGTAAGGGAATAAAAAACTGATCATCATTATTATTTTTGTGATATACATAGCGATTTAAAAAACTAGTTCGTACATCAAACCACTTATGTAGATCGATTTCCCCGAAATGTATACGCGGACCCGAAATGTACCGCTTCACAAATACATATACGTATATATACCCACACGCGTATATAAGAAGCACGAGAAGACCAGATGATATTTCGTAATGACCGACACTCTCCTTCGTGAATCGCTTTCAACGATGACTCTTTATTGGCGTGCTTATTTTTAATTGCAATTTACTGAGGGTATCAATCTGGGAATCTGATATACGAAATGAGCACAGACCTGTGGAGGAATGCGGCGAATCAACTTTTATATAAATATTGGTCGCTTCTTTATTCGAATACCACCGACACGACGACATATTTCTAGCCTTTTTCTGTAGCAACAAATTTCATTAATATTACCACCAATAAATCTCTAGATGTATGAAATGTTGATTAATCAATTAAATTGACACGCCGCGCTTGTCGTTGCGGAGCAGCCCGCTAGTTCAAGAGACTCAGAGAGGACTTTGTCCTTTCGAAATTCGGCCCCAGATCTTCCGGAAGGTTCACAAATTTAGATTAGAAGAAATTTGGGCCGCTTTTTTTATAACTCTCTTCCCATTTAGTACCGTGAGGCTCGGGCTTTTTTTCGAGCTGCATCGTGATGATGATCACAGTAGAAAATTAAAACCTATTACGCGTACGTAGTTTGAAAATTATATAAAACCTACGCGTACGTAGTTTGAAAATTATAATGTAGTACTCTAGAATCGTTCGATTTATCTCCATTTATTCGACAATTTTTGCTTATGCAAATTTTCACCTCACGATGGCGAATAGTATTCAACCATATTTTTATTTCCTCAAAATAAATTCACTCGTAAAGTACGTCTGCTTGATATTTATAGCTTAATCCATATGCATTTCTTCCAGCTGAATTAAAAATTGCTCATTCAGAAATAAATAACGCATATCTCATTTGCCTATTAAACGAATTGAAAACGCTTTCGAGAGAAAAATTAATGCTCATTGAGTGCCTCGACTACATTTTTGCTATACATGTCGGTAGACTTTTGCCAAGTAGATTTGCAACAAAGTTTACGAATCGGCAATCAGCCAGAATATTTGGCGACTCATTTCGGGGCATTGAGGCCCCGGGTCGGTATGTAAATGTGGCCAGAAACGACGTTTGTTCGAAAGACTCGTGCGCCGTTGAAATCTATTTAACATTTTTTCAACCGTCGTTGGCTTTGGTTTTTTCTCACCTAATGCAAATAAATTGTGTTCGATGTCAATTCGAGTCCTCTCATGTGAAAAGAGACAAGATCCCGCCGGTTTAAGATTCTCTATATATCTAGGAATTCTTGTTTTTCGTTCGAGACGTTCGTTTCGATGAACGGACATTTATTCCGATCGGTCTCGACTGTTAACAAGCTACCGCGGCGTTGAAATGAAATTATTCTTACTCATTTTTTATCTGCATACGAAGTGCCTTTTGTGTTTGAAAAAAGACCAAAAATGTTCAGATAGCGAAAAAATTCTCGTAGGAAAGACAACCTCATCAATAAGCCCAGCAGATTTATAATTGATCCGCAAACAAAAGATAAGCGAGCCTGAATATCCGGAAATTTTTCAATTGCCGACAGTGTCCGTAGTTTTAATGACATCCATCGTTTGACGAGCGTAGAATATCAAAGACTTGGGCCAAATAAATATTGACATTTATTTTCAGCTTTTGTAATGCATATTTGATGTTTTTCAAAATGAAATATTGTATCTGCGGATAATTATCTGAATTATTACATTATATGATAATGGGGAGTGGGGCCATTACTGTGACGGGTGAATTTTTTGTAGTTGTATTTTCACAAAGTATATATACATTTATTTAAAAATATGTGAAAAAAAAATTCAACTGAAAATATTGAAAATTGACCAGGTTACATACGCCGAATGTAAGTAAAAATTTCGCCAAAATTACACGGCTACGTACAACGAGAACTACATTTATTTAGATGATAAAACTTTTTATTTTTATTTTTCAGCCTAACCTGTCAAGTTATTGACCCGGCCGATCGACGACATTTTTTATACCGAGGCTTTATTATAACTCAATTACATTGTTAAATATTCAAAATCAAAATTTGCAGGAAATTAAAAGTTGAAAAAACGACCTTTTGTCGGCCCGTCACAGTGGTATCCCCCTTAACTTAATCAGTTAATAATAGCAAACTACAAATTACTTTGTAAAAATATTTTTTTCCTTATCATTTAATAATTAAATTGTTCCATTTTCAATCTTCAATTTTCTCCGCGTTTTCATCATTCTCGTCCTAGAAGTTACGTGGTTATTCTTTATTTATCTCTGTATTCTTCTTTACTAGAAAAGTGTGCGAAAAATATCGCTAAGTCAAATATTTGTTGAACCTCCGATGACTTTTGACATTTGAAATATTTGTAAAACAAAACGTACGAAAAGGGTACGCCGTTGCTTAATGACGATGAGTCATCGAATTACCCATTATTTTTTTTGCAAAAAAAGTTTAAAAAATTGTGTTTACAGTATAATATTGTGACATGGAGATTCTCGGGTCCGTCGAATATCATCACTGATCGCAGTGTCAAAGCTGTTCTCACGATCTGTTCTCCGCGGAGTAAACTATTTGAAAAATCGACGCAGTCGAAATGACCGAGGCACGCCTGGGGCCCTTGTATGTTTTCAGTGGCCTTCAGGTCGGCTTGTCGAACTTGTACCAACAAATCTCGATGTAGATAGTGACGTTCTGACACTTGACCATCAAGTCCCAAAATCACCTCATCAACGCCAAACGCAAAAAAAAACACGCAGCTGGGAATCCATTCGTCACGTTTCGTGGAGAAGAAAGATGTCCAAGTTCACACATAATTTACCCGTCCACGATGATAAAACTGACAATTCTCATTATCATTATTCGAAACATGCATTCACATTGGGTGATATATTTTTAGAACCTAAAAAAAAATAAGAACCATCCTTTGTAGGCATTCAACATTACGGCCTTTTAATTTTATCAATCTATTAATTCATGCATTTTTCTCTCGATCGGTTTTCTCGGATGAAATTCCATTGATACAAAAAAAAATTGATACTTCATAATTCAAGGGTTCATCAAAGCGGAGTCATTTTCTCAGAAATGTTATATCCTAAAACTATATATTTTGTATCGATTTTAGCCTAATTTAATCCCCAGTCTCTTTCCCCGTGCACGATTAATCTGTATGACGAAAGAAATGTATGAATTTGATATAAATAACCTTTTCGTCCCGACTGCCGTTAAATCGGGCAACTTGTAAAAAATCTGGACAATACAATTTGATACGCCTCATCTGGTTTTTTGCCGACCTTCGCTTTTACGAATGACAGGATGAACGTAATCTTCTCTTTCTCTTGTTTTTTTAATCTCTTAGAAGCCCTGTCGTTAAGATCCAGTTAGCCACATTGGACGCCATGTAAAAACGACATCAACGCTACAAACGGATTTGTATATATCTTACAAACGGGACGACTATATACCTTACGGGACCGTAACCGTTGTACGGTCAACTCTTCTCTTGGATATACGAAAAAGAAAGTGACGATATATATATATATATATATATATATATATATATATATATATATATATATATATATATAGCTCGGAAGGACCATGAACAACATTCAATACAGGCGGGTTACAAATTTCATCAAATCTTTTTTTTTTGTCAAGACGTTTGTTTGGGTTCAATTGAAGGCTTCCTTAACACGTCCTACCTGCACTTCTGCTAAAAAGTTCGTCCTAAGATATTGCAATGAAACATCGAAAGAAATACTTACATGTAGGAAACACAGCAATTTTCCGTTGAATTCATTATTTCAAATGGCAGTATATAGATTGCCAATGCAAAGAATAAATCAGGGTACTTCATTTTCAAAAGAGTACAGATTTTTATTTAAAGCGGGACACCACTGTGATGGGTAAACATCTCAAAGTACACATATTCAAGAATATGTAAACAAATTTTCAAGATAAAATATGAAAAATTGACCAAGTTACTGAAGATTTAGTGAGAGCAGGTAGCGCAACGATTAACGTATACTAATAATTTCTGTAACTGCAGTAGCTATCGTCGTACGTAGCCATTGTTTTTTAAAAGTATTTTTTAGCTCTCGAATATAAGTAAACATTTAGCCAAAATGATATTTCTTTTTGAACATCTGGCATTTGGTGATTTTTTTTATCTTTCTCAAAACGGCTACGTACAAAGAGAACTATATTTATATAGATGATACAACTTTTTTATTTTCATTTTTCAGACCAGCCATTGTCGACTTATGGGTCCGACCGTCTGACCACATTTTTTATACAAAGGCTCTATTATACCTTAATGACGTTGTTAATTTTTTATTTTTTCGAAATCCCAAATAAATAATCCAGTAAAGAGCAAAATTCGGAAAAAAATACCTTTTATCGGCCCTCCCTTAATTCGTAGAATTGTATCGAATATTCAGTAAATTCGAATAATTTCGGTGTATCAAGCCAGAGTACAAGAATGAACACTTTTTTTCTTCTTCTAATAACACAGGATTCATCGTTCATTCAACCGTTAATTTCAATCAAAGAAAATTCTCAGAAAACATGGGAATTAAGTATCGCGTTTTCCTCGACTACTCTTCGGGCCGAATGAAAATTAATTCACCAGGCGCGAATCGTAATCCGCCAAGAAAATTCCCTGTGCGTGTGTCTCGGGTGTAAAGACTAGTGTCGTGTGGGGAACGCGACTCGACCCTTCATTCCCTCGAGATGAGTCTTTGCGGTGTAACTTGTGTTACGTGCCGACGTATAGTCACGGAACAGTTATAACACGTGCAATTGCTACCCACGATGCTTATTATTCAGCTTTGTACATGAAAAAACAATGTTGCAATTGCCTCTAATAAATAGATCGCGAGTATTCCCGAGTACAAATTGGAAACACTCGCTAGCTCGAAAATCAAGCGCTTTTTGATTCAGGGGATGTACACACGAGTCAGCTCAATTAAATTCCTGAAAAAAAAGGTTTTTATTTCTTCGTAGCACATGACAGAGTCAATGGTATTTTAATCAATTGAATAATAATTCCAATAAATCAATCAATTATTCTCCGTGACGGCAAAATTACAGTCGCTTTCGCTTATTCTACCCAGACCAAAAAAATTTTTGCCCCTCTCCAGGACTTTTATCAAAATAAAGCTGTCATTAAAAAAATCATGAGTGCAACTATTTTGTTCTAATCGAAGAAAAATGTTCGCCACTAAACTATACCAACCAATATTTGACTTCAACATTATTTTTTGCAATTTCGACATGTTTTTCAAAAATTGTTGAATAGCAGGCTATTTTGGAAACGATGTCTGTATCATGGTTATTGAAGCCTGGCATTTGGACGCTTTTTATCGATCGACAGGCTTCGCTTAATCCCACTTTTTAATTAATTACAGTTTAATACAATCGCTCGCCTTCGAGGAATTGGCGCCGTTTCCAGTTTTCTACAATACTAAGTTCCTTCGGTAGCCAAGGCTTTGCCAGTCTTCTTTTTTTATACCTCTCCTTGCCGTGCTATGCGGCGCTTCTTTCACTCGTACAGTTCTCCACTGTTCCGATCAGAGAGAGATTATGCTTTTATCTTAAAGTCGCGATCTTTCACGACTACGGCGCGGTGTCGGATCGCCTACAGAAACGCGTATTATACGCTTATATTAGGGAATATATATATATATATATATATATATATATAAACCAAGGTATGGACCAAGTTGTATAAAGGCAGCGAAGCGTTCGTTCGTGAGCTTTCGCTCGCAAAATAGTCAGGCGAAAAATCCTCGCGACACAAAAGTTTTGCCAAGAGAGTAATTCTGTGTATACTGACTAGTTGGACACGCGTGTATGGATGCATACCTCTATTCAAGGCTCTGCTACACAGTGAAATCTCCCATATCTCATTGTCAATAAAATTAGAATTCTCATTCCGAAGGTCGGGCGCCTTGACTATAGAAGTAGCAAAGAGGAATGAGCAAAAAATGTCTGTTTATAAAAGTGATTTGAATGTTAGCGTGCAAAATAAAAATTAAGGGGTTACCCCCACTTGCGATTTTGAAAAAATCGATGCTTTTTTATTGCGTTTTTTTGAAGTATAAGTATCTGAGAATATGTCCTGAAAATTTCAAGTCGATCCGAACAAAATTGACTGAGATATGAGCGTTGAAAGAGAAGAATCCGCGTTGAAAGAGCGTTGAAAGAGAAACTTTAAACGCGTTTTTCTCAAAATGGCATTTCTGAAGTCGGTGACCAAGATTACTCGAACACTAATGAACCGATCTTCTTGACATTTTGCAGGCTTGTTTAATACATAAAAATGTAGTCTTTAATCGTTCGATTTTTTTTCGAAAAAAAATGGCCATTTTATAGCCAAAAAACGGCCGTTTTTTTTCGTTAAAATCGAACCATTGTATTTCGCGCCTCTTCCTCGTGATCAAGGATCGTAGTACCCCCCTCTCAGTCCCAGTGTCCACCATTTTAAAGCTCAAACAAGCGACGCGCGTGTCGCCGCCGTCGCCGCCCTTCTGGATCATTCTTCGTCTTGGTGCCAAGGCGTCCACATGCTCAAGATGGGAAATAAAAGAAGAAGAAGCAAAAAATCGGATAGGAAAGCGGAAAAGGAGAATCGTTGGAAAAAACGAGCTAAACATCTAGAAGAGGAACTCAGGAGACATCGGAAGAAAGAAAAGGAAACCCGACGTTCGAGATACTCGAGACCGTCATCGAGCGATTCAGCTTCGTCGCGATCCTTGCGTAGTAAGCATGAATAATTTCTTTTCATTTCCTTTGCTTGCGTGCATTAACGCACACGCAACGCAGGCTCTAACCTGTGAAGGAATCAAAAACAACGTACGCAGGCTCTAACCAACGTACGCAGGCTCTAACCTGTGGAGGAATCAAAAACAACGTACGCAGGCTCTAACCTGCATCGTTGGCACACAGGCTCTAACCTATACGTGCAACTACGGAGAAGCGACGCGGCGTAGGCCCTAACCTACACCGTGCGCGTTTGGGGCTTTGGTTTGCAGCCGTTGAGGTTAAGTAGACAGACTCTAATCTGTCGTAGAAAAATCGAATATCTTGATTACCCAACAAGAATTTGCCTAGGCTCTAACCTAGAAATGAAAAAAAAAAAAAAAAAAAAAAAAAAAAAAAAAAAAAACGCCTCGCACTTGGTATTATAGGCAATAGTAGCAGCAGCAGAGGCAGCAGTAGCAACAGCGGCTGCAGAGACAGCAGCAGGAGCAGCAGATCATCGTCTGGGAGAGATGCGCGGCGCACACCAAAGCAGACTGAGACACCCATCGAGACTGCGCTAGATGAGGACATTCTGAACGTAATAGGAAAACGTTTCGCGGAAGAACGGACTCTATCCGAGCCAATACACAGCGACTTAGTCGCTAGATGGGAAGAAATTCTCAAGCTAGGACTCCCAGCAGAGGAGCGAGCAGAACTTCTTAAAAAGTATCCTCCTCCTTCAAATTGTACGCGAACCGATCCTCCGAAGCTCAACCGAGAGGTGAAAGCTTCGATGCAAGAGGCTGTCTGGAAAAGAGACGAAAGGATTGTCGCAAAACAACAAAAAATTTGCGCATGCCTTGCGGCAGTGGGCAAAGCCTTATCGACATTAATTAAACATAAAGGAGAGTCACAAAATCTCGCCGTGATTGAAGCGCTCGGAAACTCAAGCAGACTTCTGGCAGATTTACATCACGATGAATCATCGATTCGGAGAAGTTTGATTTTGACAAACATTAACGCTGCGATGAAAGAGACGCTAAGCTCGACTGATATCGACGAATGGCTTTTCGGCAAAGATCTGTCCGAAAATGTCAAGGCAGCGAAATTGATCGAAACTTCATCAAAAGATTTGAAGCACTCAAGGCCGCAGGGGAAAAAACAGACAAAAAACCCGAAGTTCCCGCCTCGCCGACAACCAGCTTCGGGGGGCGGGCATCGACAACAATCCCAGAGGAATTCGAGACTGTCTCAGCACAGCAAGCCTTCGTACAAGAAGGAACAGAACGAGAGACACGGGAGGAGGCGCACATAATTCCCGTAGGTAAACCAGCCGGTCGGCTGCGATCGTTTTTGCCCCGATGGCAGGCGCTAACTAGTGACAAATCTATTTTGTCGTGGGTAAAAGGGTATAAAATACCTTTTGTGCGCAAACCATTCCAAATAAAACCGCCGAAGGATACCCATTGGTCGCGAGAGGAAGAAACCCATACTCTATCAAAAATTACAGAATTATTGACAAAAGGGGCTATAGAAGCGGTTGAGCCGACTCGAGACCAATTTATCTCGACCATCTTTTTACGGAAAAAACCTGACGGCTCGTATAGATTAATATTAAATCTGAAAAACTTAAACGAATTCGTGGAAACACAACACTTCAAATTGGAAAACCACAAGACAGTGGCAAGATTATTAAGCAAAAATTGGTTCATGGCCTCAATCGATCTAAAAGATGCGTACTATCTTATACCGGTCAGAGACTCGGATAGAAAATACTTAAGATTCAAAATTGGAGCAAAGCTCTTTCAGTTTTCGTGCTTACCTTTCGGCCTTTCCAGCGCGCCCTATGTATTCACAAAAATTGTAAAACCAATGATTTCAGACCTCAGGCGAATGGGGTTCCTTTCGGTGGCATATCTGGATGATTTCCTGTTACTCGGAAAGTCTTATAACGAATGCGTATCGAATGTCTCACATACTCAGATAATGTTAGAGGAGATGGGATTTATAATTAATCGAGAAAAAAGCCAGCTCCATCCCGTCCAGAGATGCAAGTATTTAGGCTTTATATTCGATACTAATCGAATGACGATTGAACTCCCGAATGAGAAAAAAGCAAAAGCATTAGAATTGGCAATAAAATTCATATCGATAAAGAAATGCACGATACGAGAGTTTGCTCGGACGGTAGGCTCAATTGTTTCGTTCTGCCCAGCAATAAAATATGGATATGCTCACACAAAGGCTCTAGAAAGAGAAAAATTTTTAGCTCTAGAGAAAAGTAACGGAAATTATGACGCGATCATGACCCTGAACGATAACACTAAGTCAGATCTGCTTTGGTGGAAATGCAAGGTGCAAAGGTCATGTTATTCGTTGAAGGCATTAGAATTTCAATTAGAAATCTACTCGGATGCATCGCTGACGGGATGGGGAGCAGTCTGCGGGGACGAAACAGCACGCGGCTCATGGGATGCATCAGAACGCTCAATGCATATTAATTGCCTCGAATTACAAGCAGCGTTTTTCGGATTAAAATGTTTTGTGAAACACTTGCGAAGTATAGACATCCTTCTCAGGATAGACAACACGACTGCTATCTCCTACATCAATAGGATGGGCGGAGTGCAGTACGTCAGTCTAAACAGGATAACCCAAGAAATCTGGCAATGGTGTGAAGAACGGGACATTGTACTATTTGCATCGTATATAAGTTCGAAAGAAAATTTCGTTGCTGATGCAGAGTCAAGAAAGATGGAACCGGAAACAGAGTACGAATTGGCAAACGAAGCGTTCGAAAAAATTGTTACGAAGTTTGGGAAACCGCGGATTGACCTGTTTGCCAGTCGTATTAACACAAAGTGTAAACAATATTTTTCATGGTTCAAAGACCCAGACTCGCTTTCGGTAGATGCGTTCACGAAGTCGTGGGAAGATCTCTGTTTCTACGCGTTTCCGCCATTCGCCATTATTCTTCGGGTCCTCCGGAAAATTAAAGACGAGAGAGCGGAGGGCATCGTGGTCGTCCCCGAGTGGCCTGCACAACCCTGGTTTCCGCTCTTCAACAAAATGCTAGTTTCAAAACCTATTTATCTAAAATCAAATGTTAATCTGTTAACCTCGTGTGACAGGGAGCCTCATCCACTATGGCGACACCTTACCCTGGTGGCAGGAAAATTATCAGGGAAGGATTCGAACGAAGACAGACACCGATCAACACCATTGAGATAATGATGGCGTCGTTAACAGAATCGTCCTTAAAACAGTACGATTCCACCTTAAAAAAGTGGTGGGCTTTCTGTAGCGCGAACTCCATTAGCCCGTTTACGGATTCGATTCGGGACATACTCGCAGGCTTAACGGACATATTTGAGAAAGGTGCTTCATACGGCACTTTAAATTGCCTACGTTCGGCAATATCACTAATAGTCGGTCACGAGATCGGACAGGATCCGAGCATTAAGAGGTTTTTCAAAGGCGTCTTTAGAAAAAGACCTTCCAAGCCCAGGTATGATTGCACCTGGGATCCTAAGGTCGTCCTTGATTACTTATCGGCGCAATCGAATAAGGAAGATATTGCCCTTAAGGCCTTATCCAAAAAACTAATTACTTTATTAGCGTTAACTACGGGTCACAGATTACAGACCTTCGGTTTAATAGATATAAGAAACATACGCGAAACAGCGGAATTCGTTGAAATAAAAATCCCGGAAAGAATAAAAACGTCAGGACCCAATAGGAGGCAACCTTGCCTAGTCTTGCCGTTTTATTTGGAAGATATAGAAATTTGTGCAGCGTCGACGTTAAAGAAGTATTTGGAACGCACAAAGGACATTCGTGGCTCCACGAAGTCTTTGTTCATTTCTTTCAAAAGGCCTTTTAAGGCAGTAACGTCTCAGACATTAAGTCGATGGATAAAGGAAGTTTTAACAGAAAGTGGAGTAGATACGGGTATATTCACCGCTTACAGTACTCGTCATGCCTCAACTTCAGCGGCAAGAAGACACGGAGTCGATTTAGACATCATCCGGAAAACAGCCGGATGGACAAGTAACTCAGAAACATTTGCAAAATTTTATGATCGAGAAATAGTGAAAAGTTGTAACGTGTTTGCAAAAGCGGTATTAGAATCGCTATAGAAATAGCAGAGAACAATTGTTAACGATTTTCGTATCGGTTAACCGCGTGTAAACCAGGATGACAATAAAAAGTCCAAGTCCTTTTTCTGGTGTTACTATTCGAGGTGCCGTAACTAGACTTTAAACATCTACGATCCTTGATCACGAGGAAGAGGCGCGAAATACAATTATAGATTAAACGAACTTACCAAGTGAAGTTCGATCATAATTGTATGAGCGCCTCTTCCGAAGTGATCACTCCCGCCCTCGAACCTAGGTCTACGTTACAATTAGACCCTTCTCCCCCGAGAAGTTACGGCACAACCACGGTTCCACCGTGGCACAGCTTTGAAGAATGATCCAGAAGGGCGGCGACGGCGGCGACACGCGCGTCGCTTGTTTGAGCTTTAAAATGGTGGACACTGGGACTGAGAGGGGGGTACTACGATCCTTGATCACTTCGGAAGAGGCGCTCATACAATTATGATCGAACTTCACTTGGTAAGTTCGTTTAATCTATAATTAACTTTGACTGTCCGCCATTTTGTGAAAAATGAATATTTTTTAAAATCCTTCGATTAAAGACTAGTTTATACTTATATTTGACTAAATCCATCCGCATTTTTTTCTTCAGATGATCCACTTCGCCGCAATGTTGGTCACCGGAAACCGTGTATATAAAAACATTATTTCATTGACGGCCATTTGCCACTAAACAATGTAATATTTTTCAATAAAAAAATTACTGAAAGTTCTTCAAGATGTGTTCTCTAAGATGGTATATTGATCGATTAAAAAAGTTTTGTAGTGTTCTTTAAAAAAATTCATGAAAAAGGCCTTTTTTGCGCTACAAGTGGGGGTAACGCCTTAAGGGGTTATGCCTAATTGTAAAACTAGAAAAATCACTTATTGCAAAACCAATATATTTTAAGAAGTATATCATCTTATAAATGTCCCCTGAAAATGTGAAGGTGATCTGATCAAAATTGACAGATTTATAGGCTATTAGCTTGACGCCCGTCGGAATGCTCAAAGCCTCGTTCGAAACTTCAAACGCTTTTTTCTTAAAAGTACGTTTTCAATGTCGGTGAGCAAAATATCTCAAAAACGACTAGAAGATCGAGTGACATATGAGTGCGAAAGAGATAGCTGACATTTTCGATGAGAGATTTTGCAGAGATGCATAGTTTTTAGGGCAAAAGAAAATCGTCCAGCTCTGGCGTCAGGGAATTCTCCAGAGCCTGAAGCTTTCTTTTTTCAAAAAAAATGTAACCATCTATGAGATACCTTGCGTCGAAAATTTGTGAGGTTATGTTGACCTTGTACATGGCCTCAATCTTAAAGACAGGCCTAAAGCTTGTCGCTTAACTTCTTTCACAATAAGTCGGCTTTTCTGGACACACCAATTATATTCGTATATTCTCCACATGAGATACAAATGATTGGTCAAACACTTTTGGGATTTTCAGAATCACTTTCTTTCACGAATCAATCAATGTTCAATGTTTATTTATTGATTACTTTCGATTATCAATTGATTATTTATTGATCAATTTTGACTATCAATTGATTATTTATTGATAAATGTTGAATATCAATTCATTATTTATTGATCTATTTCAATTATTAATTGATGATTGATTGATCAATTTTGATTATCAATAAATTAAGAATCAATTTTTGATTATGGAGAAAGCGAAAGTTTTTCTTCAAGGCGAGCCCCCCCCCCCCCCCCCCCGCTAATCTTGAAAACAAGTGTGCTGATTGTAAGAGACCAATCGTGCACGTCCCACCCCCTCTCCGAGTACTCCCTCTCTTGTAGCTCCAACGAATGGCTTCACTCGTACTCCCACCATCGCGACTTCTATACCTAACAAGAGAGCTTTGAGTTATGGGAAATTCCACTGTACAGTATTTAAGGAATTGCCCGTGCGTGAGAATCTTCGGTCACCCGTGTAGGTACAGTTCAAGGCGAGTACACGTAGTGAAGATTATGGCAACAAAGGGGTGATCGAAAGACCACCTCAACGAGACGAAAGAAATAGATAGAGATGGAATATGAGCTCTTGTATGGAGATTCGCGCTCTTTGGTGAAAGTAACTCCGAGCGCCTACCCGCTTGCGTTCCTGCCTTTTTCGCCGTGGAAATTATACGGGCGGGTTTATTATAATTCAACGTGGAGATTCATCGGACAGATGAACGCGTGGCTCGTCCCGCGCGTTCACCAACGGGCAAAGGGATTGATGTCATTTTTTACGTGCGCTGTGTGCATCCGGATAGGCCTCCAAAGTTCGTGTCTTCCTTAAATTCTGTCCCGTATGTTTTATAACTTTTGCGATTAAGGAGGGAAATTCCTTTCGGCAGCCGAAAATATCCGAATCTTCGGATTTTTTTGTGTCGGAATGATTTATTCTACTTAAAATCAATTTGATGTACATATTATTATTACTTTAAATTTCCAATTTTTTCTTCATACTTTTGAATGGCTGCTGTACGACACTTGCTTCAGAGACGGTTGCCACCTGAGTTCTTCCACGGCGTACAACCTAGCGTCCGGTCCATTCATCTGAGACGCTAGAGCCAAGACGTTTTGCAATCCTAAGACCCACATGCTCTATGTGAACCTAAAAAATCCAAAGAAAAGTGAAAATTCGATAAATGACATGTGTATGAAAAAATGTCCAATTTTTAATGAAATGTGTACTACAATTTTTGTTAACGAGAAAGTAGTTTTGTAAAATAATTTTCTCAAAAAAATCGAGGTTCAAATACGCGATAAGTATGTTATCTACAAGTGTGCAAAATTTCAAAACGATCGGTCGAATAGTTTTTGAGTTATCCTGTCCGAGGTTCACGAAAAAGTGGTTTTCAGGAAAACGAGTGGAATTCATTTAGAGCTTCTTGGTGTACAGTTGGTTTTCAGCTTCCTCGTAGAGTTCATTTTCGGCCATGGGCTCTTCCTTACGTTATAAAGGGATCTCCCCCTTAATAACTTTTTCTGCCGGTTGATCGGTGATTACGGCTCGATCCTTTTGCTCGCCTAGTCGTCCCTCTTATCCGATCCATTGTCATTGGAGACGTTGGATCGATCTCCCTTCGCGGTGTCGTGTGTATATAGTATGCACGTACCTCCATCGGTCGTGCAATGACATTTTTGCGCTCGTCCTTCCACAATACGCGCTCTCGAGTGGAGCGTGCATACGATTAATAGAACTTTCTCCCTCGATGAGCGGCTGTTGTTCGTCTGCTTTTAACTCGCTGCTGTGGATCCTTTGCTCGTTGGATATTGGTGAACTCGAGCTCTTGCAGTTGATCGCTTATCGTCGTGTCCTTTTCCTTCTCTTCCTGCTCCTTCGTTCCTCTCGCTTCTTCTCCCCCTCGCAATCGTCGTCGTTTTGTCGTCTTACAGACTCGGAGCTTCGCGACGACGCAATATGCAGCAGCATCCTCCATGCGAGGAGAAAGGGATGAGAGAGAAAGAAGGAAAAGAATCATGACCTCTCGAGCCTTGTTCTATTAATCGGGGCACTGAAAAGTATCAAGTGCGCATTAACCCTTTCCCTCGCAAGTAAAGCCTTGCCCCCACCTCACAAACTGTTTCTCCACACAATTTCATCTATTGTTAAGAGGTGGGATACCTTTAGGCGAGAAAAAAAATTTGCTGATATTCATGATTTGTTTTTAGAAGGCAAGATTTCTTTACAATTTTTTAGACATTGGGTATGTTTCGTTACTACTGTTGGCTGAAAAGTATAGCGGAAAAACTGATCGACCGATTCCGATGAAATTTGGTATAAATCTTTCTAACCTTATTATCCAAAACATGACCCTAAATGTTTTTGAAATTTTTTTTAAAGTATTTTTTATCGCAAAATGTAGTCATTTTTTTCGGAAAATTCAATATTGTTGTTTCAAAGCGTACCATTTCATCGATTCCCAACATTTCTCACTTTTTCTTGGTTCATATTCTGTGTATGAGTGTTAATGAAAGAAAAATCTTCATCGGTTTTTTTTCAGATTAATCCCGTCGACGCTGCGTGTCTCGCCGTCTGAGAATATCCGCGTCAATCCGTTTAGAACCACGTGCCATACCTCCACCATGTTCAAAGATTAATAATAAAAATAAAAAATACCACGTAACAGCCAAAAATAGTAACAAAACATACCCTAAGTCTCAGAAATGGTTAAGAAATCTTTTCTTTAAAAAAAATCATCGCCTAAAGGTATATCCCCCTTAACAATCCATTATATCGGTATACACTTTATATACGTCACACGTGTCTTCAATGTTTCGAAAACAGGTCTGTTGGCAGTTGTTTTAACTTCCACGTGGTCTTCTATCGGGCCAATTGTTCACGGGTCGATGAACATAGGCTGGGCGAAATGCTGAGCATCGATTATTACAGCAATGACACGTCATCAAATGAGGCCGACAAATAACATTGGAATCCCCCTCACTAAACGGTACAAAAAATAGCGTCACACAACTGGCTATGTACCCAATGAATCGACACATCGCAAATATTCCTGATAACGGTAAAACACATTCCTAATAACGTGCTAGTCAAAGTTACACAATCGCACCAATTGCGTCATCTCATATATCGCGACTCTTTCGAAATTGTACACAGAGACAGTCTTGATACCTGAGCGGTCTTGTGTACCGTTGATTTTCATCGAGCCATCGAGTCATCGTCGTCATTAGAACGGTGGACTTTTTTTCCTTGTGAGTTCACGTAGAGACACGAGGTCATACGTCGATGACTCGTGGAGCGGAGATCGCTGAGAAGAGACACTGACCCTGAAACGTGGCCTTTTTGCCCTGTCAACGGCAACGAACATAAAAATCGTTCGATCAGAGACGAGAACGAGCGAGGATGATGCTGCTCACGTGGCGACCAATTCGCTACGTAACTAGTTCGAACATACGAGCATCTCGCTCCTCTTACTCTCTTTGCCGCCTACAACTGTCACAACGGTGATCACTGGCGCGGGAACTGAAGAATGGGAAAAAAGCATCTAGTTCCAGGTTGACTGACGAGGCTGCAAAACGGTCGGAAATTGCCAATAACTGGGATTATTAGTCCGATTATCCAAGGAAGGTCAAGCTTTGTCTCAAGGACTTGTAAGTCTCGGACCTACCGATGTTTTTGTTTGGGTGGGAGGCGAAATGAGAGGAAGTCCATTAGTTTGTTTGGGATTGTCTGGGTGGGAGGCGAGATGGGAAGAAGTCCATCAACACTTGAAGAAGGTCGGCGACGATGAATAAGTGGTGGTCAATTTCTGTATTAAGAGGGAATGACACCTCATCGCGGTCGGTATGGTAGAACAATTATAGATTCCCAAAGATCTCTAAAACGGCTCTTTAGATCCCGTCGAAACTTTGCCAAACGACGTCAAATAGATAGACGAACAGCTGTCTGCCCCTCAAGTTTTCTGAATTTGAGAAGAAAAAACTATATTGGCCTATGATAAGCCAATCTACATTTTTTTTTCTCAAATTCAGAAAATTTGAGGGGCAGACAGCTGTTCGTCTATCCATTTGACGTCGTTTGCCAAAGTTTCGACGGGATCTAAAGAGCCGTTTTAGAGATTTTTGGGAATCTATAATTGTTCTACCATACCGACCGCGATGAGGTGTCATTCCGTCTTAACGGGTCATATGGTGTTGAAGTTTGCATCGTTGCAATGCATCGAAAATTATTCTTTATATTTTTATTTTCTCACTTACATCATTCTACAAAATTATCTTTGCAGATTCAAATCATCAATTTCTAAATGAGTAATTAAAAAAATTGTCGAGGCATTTTCGTCGCTAAAATATGCCAAAAGATGTTTGATCAATTGAAAGAGAATCATTTCGTTGCATCCCAACGATGCAAACTTCAATCTCATCGGGTTATGCCTAGGTGCACCAGTCGAAAACAGCTCATTCTTGGGATTTTATTTTAGAAAACCGTCATGATAGATTTGTACAAAAATTGGGTATTTGAAAAAGTATCTGAAAAACAGTTTGCATTTTTTTGTGCTAAAATGTTTAATTGAAGTCGATTTACAGCCGGTGTCCGGGGAGCACCTTTCGAAAACGTCTTTTACGGTGAGCTCTTCTGAACCCGGTTATGTAATATCAAAAAATCAAACAGATTTCGGTAGAACATTAATTTATCCTATGATTAATCAAAGAAATTTCCGAAATATCGACTTAAAAAGGTGACATGTTCGAAGTGAGAGTCATGATTTCAGTGAAAAAAATGGGCATTTTTCGTTCACCAAATCGAAAGTATTCATCGAAAACAAAATCCTTCGATAAAATACTATATTTTTACATCTAGAATGAGCCCTACATCTTTTAGGAAACGGGTTTAAAGTTTCGAATGACGCTCCGAACGTTCCGAAGGGCGTCCGAAGGGCTTATAAATTTGTCAATTTTGATCCGATCACCTTGAAGTTTTCGAAGAACATTTATAAGATGATATACTGTCAAAGCAGGTTGGTTTGAAGAAAAAGTGATTTTTCGACTTTTACTACTAGGTATAACCCCTTAAGAATTCTCACAACGTTCTAAAGGCCTTCTCAGTCTCTCATTCTCAAATATCGAGCAACATTTTTTTATCTACCAATCAATTAGGTATCATCAATGGCTTATTGTATCGAGTTCACCTATATTAGAGTCTCTAACACTGAACAATTCTGAATCTTCAACATATGCAGAACACCCCATAACCTCAAATTTCGTGACATCGGCCGTTTCTTTCATAAACAGAGTAGCATGGAAGGATGATGGAAATAAATGAATCGTGAGAATCAAAACCTTGCACATAGTTCTCCCATTGATTTATTCTACTCGCGAAGCTTCCTCTGTATAGAAGCCACCTTCGAAAAATGGTTTGCTCATAGGGGAACCACTCAGGTTATCCATCGACGTAAGTATTGTCAAAAAATGCAGCTGCGTGAATAAAAATGTGGCCGAAAATTTGAAGGGCACCACCACAGATAATTGAAAGAGATGTCATTTGAAAACTTGAACGATTACGTAGCAAACGAGCCTTCATTGGGCTTACAATTTCTGCAGGACGCAAAATTGCAGTTATTTTCGCAATGTAGTACGCCTGTTGTAGGTACCTTCTCCTCTAGTACATACGCATGACGTTTTCGACCGTCATTCTTGGTGTGAATGAAATCTCGAGCCACTTCTCGATTCGGATCCCATTATAAAACGTTTCACCGGCAGCTGTGAACGTTCAGCGTGAAATCCACCGACGTGTAAGGGATTGCCTGAGCGATATCTGACAGCGAACATAGACGAGAGCTCGCTTATATATATATATATATATATATTATGGCCGAGACAGGACGAGAGGATGACGAGGACAAGAGAGGCGTAAGACAGCGTGAGACAATCGAGCTGGTTGACGAGGGAAGCAAGTGAATTGAATCTCTTATATGTAATTTAGTGGGATTGTATGATAAGTACTTTTGTGTGTGTGTGTATACACAAAGTTTTGTTTATTTGTCCGGTACATAAAATAGACACTCTATCTTCCAGGATCACATGATATATATACATGCATACATAGATATGTATGTATGTATATATATATATATGTATATGTATATGTGTATATATATATATATATATATATATATATATATATATATATATATATATATATATATATATATATATATATATCAAGTGATGCGGGAACACAGTCTCTACTCGATTCACCGTCACTCGAAATAAAGTAGGATAATTGGCAAATCAAGAATGCACCATAGTTCGTAAGGCTCACTTCACTGTGAGTTGTGCACACTTTACGATTGAATATTTTATTTCTCAATTTCTGTACATATTTCGTATTTAAAAAATGTAGAATTTAAATTAAAACGATGCCTTTTGTTGATAAAAATAAAAGTTTTGAATCAGCTGAGGAAAATCATTCAATTGATGCATCAATTTTTTTCGGGAGGAAAATAACTCTTTTGGCAAGTTGTTCGTACTTTTGAATCGTGGAGTGCGACTGATACGTACTTTTACTCGAATAGGCGGACAACCACACCCTGTGTATCGAACTCTCTATAAGAGAATAAAACATTCCGAGCGTTGGACAAATATATGAATTTCCTGACGTACAAATATAATTATTCTATTTTATGGACTCTCACATCCACTATACGGGGAATCTATGATCTTGATAACATTTATAACTCTTGAGATATCATGTAGAGCGAGAGAGTATCAAGTTTCGTCACCTTTGCTCGAGACACTAGAGAGGTACACTTCCCATACAAGTGTTGTTATCTCACCGTAATTCTGGCAGCTTTATTTTGTTTGTACGAAGATAATTAGATAAGTGAGACTCGTAAATAAACTCGACTTTGAATCGAGTGCAAAGGCGGAGGAAAGGAGAGAGCGAATTTATAGAGAGTATTTAGTACAGGAAAAAAAATCGACTGAGGCTAAAACAACGTACGTGAGCTTAAATAGTTTGTTGTTGAATTGAAGAAACAAAAAATAAGGTTGAAGTTCCTATGAATGATCTAGGATTGACTTTTTTCCCAAATTTTCACAATTTCAACAATAACAATTATGCTTATCGATGTTAGTTTTTTTCAAGGCGGGCCACTACTGTGATGGGTTACAAAAATTATTTTTTTGCATTTTCTCAAAGCATACATATTTAAAAATATGTAAAAATAAATTCAAGTTAAAATGTTGAAAGTTGACCAAGTTACAGACGATTTAGGGAGTGCAGGTAGCGGAACGATTTACGTATATTAAGACTTTCAATTGCGCTTTTCTCGAAACGACATTTTACGACGTCGCCAGAATCATAAGTCTATTTTCCGATTTTTTATTTAAAAAAAAACAAAATTTCCATAATTGCAGTAGTTATCATTGTGTATCATAACCTTTTTTAAATTTATTATTTTTTAAGCCCCGGAATATGAGTAAAAGACTTGCCAAAGTTACACTTCTTTGGACACCGGCGATGTTTCGAAAAAAATGTCTTCGAAATACGACTACGAACAACGAGAACTACATTTATATGGATTATACAATTTTTTTATTTTTATTTTTCAGACCAACCATTCTCAAGTTATCGATCCGACTGTTGGACCACATTTTTTCGTACAAAGGCTCCATTATACCTATACGTTATTATGTTTTTATTTCTTCAATAAAAATTTACGCGAGATAAGTTCGATATATGCTGAATAACATATTTATTTTCAAATCCTAAATCAATAATCTCGTAGACAAAAAAAACAGAAAAAACAACCGCTTTTCAACCTGTTACAGTGGTGTCCTCCCTTAAGAAAATTGCTGAAAAACGCCCATTTTCAGCCCGGCTCAACTATTGCGATAGGTACGTTCATGAAATATTAGTTCTCAAAATGTATCAAGAAGTTTAAAAAACTCCGATGTATTGTGACAATTTTTCTTGTCGACGTTACGTTTTTTGCAAGCTTTTATTTAACTTGACTTTCTGTGGGATGCAAAACGGGAAATCGATATTCCACCCACTTCCCGACTATTTAGAGCCCTGAAATTTTGCAAACATGCATCTAAAAGATGACAATGCATAATTTAAATTTTAAAAGAAAAAATATATATACATGAAATGTTCTACTTTTTATGTAAAATTAGCGCTATCTTATCATCCGTATGAAAGCTTACTAACACATACAAACAAATTCGTAGCCGACTGTGTTTGTATGTGAAAGTTTATATGCAGCAATTAGTCGTAAGTTAAATCCCAATTGCAATTTTTATTTTTTTTTTAAGCATTCCATGTTCCTAACGTACAAACTCATAAAGTAGTTAACTACTAGTAACAACTAACTAGTAAAATCAATCAACGACTAAAAAGTCGAAATTAATTTATATGTATTTTTAAAAAATATTTTTAAAAACAAGGTTTTAGTGAATGTACTAAAAAGTAGAAAATAATTTTTGTTACCAAGTCACCTATATGTGACTATAAATAAAAGCTTGGGGCGCTCTAAATTTGGACATTAAATCTTTAATTTACATAAATCCATTAACATATCAACTGTATTTCATTTACTATAAAATGACCTTAGATTTCTTAAGGGGTTAGGCCACAGTAACGGGCATAAAATCATGTGCGAATTTAACAATTTTTTTTGTATGAAAAAGTGATTCACTCATAAAATTAACTACACATCTATTCAGTATGAATATCAAGCTGTTAGAAGATGTATATTTTTTTTCGATGTTCAAAATGCCCGACTATTAATATTTTCTTTTGTTATTTTTTTAGACGCTCCGTGGCGTGACATTTAGCATCCCCAATTTTTTACCTAGAACAAAAAACAAAAATTCTCGTCAATCTACATTAGAATACCTAGAGAAGTACGTACGGAATTTAAAAAGTATTGTTTTATTCAAAAGTTGTAGGTACTTAATTAAGGTAGTACCTCCACAGAAGAGTTGAATTAAGAAATGGTTGAAATTTGACATATATGTTATTTAATACATTATCGAAACATCTGTGCAATTTGAATAAGTTTGACCACCCCAAACCTGAGATAGTTACACTTAAAGTTGGCTTGGTTTACACGTAACAAATGCGTTATGATGGGCAAACAGAGCATCATTAATTCTACCGTCAAAACTAAAATTAAGAAATTAATAAAAAAAACGAGGATAAGCTAGAGTAAGATATCACGAATAATGTGAAAAAAAATGAGAATGATTCGCCATCTAGTTTCCAAGATATAACCATGAGAATCCCTCACAATTTTGGTGCAAAGCCTGGAAAAAAAACAATAGGGGCAAAGCCTGGACAGTCCCGGCAAAAAGTTTACTGGCAATGGTAGATCAAAAACACAATATAAAATATATTTTACGGCAATGAATTATATCCATCGTATTATCTACTAGTACCGAGTCAATATTGCGTAGTTTTTAATTTTATTTATTACTAATTGAACCAATTATCAATCTTTTACACATGAACATAGTATGTAAACTTTTGGTTGAGATTTTCGCAGAGGAACTACCTTAAACTTAAGAAATGAATTTTCAGTACAAAATTTCGTTATAACTGCTCATAAACTGCTCATAAAATGAAAAGTTTTCGATTAATCAGAAATTCCGTACGTACTTCTCTGCGAAATGCAATTAGGAACATAACTTTTAAATTTGAAGTAAATCGAGTGAAAATTGTTGAAATTATTTGTCACGCCACTTGGAAAAAAGCGGTTTCGAGAAGTTTCGAGTAGTCGACCATTTTGCACATCGTAAAAAAAAATATATATTCTAACAGCTTGACATCATACTAAATAGATGTGTAATTAACTTTATGAGTGAATCACTTTTTCATAAGAAAAAAATTGTTAAATTCGCACATGATTTTATATCTATTACTGTGGCCTAACGCCTTAAATAAAAATCCTGAAACTGAGTATAAACGTGTAATAATAATTTCTCTAACCACTATTCTGCCAAATTAAATACGCTTAATGAATTGATCAAATTTATTAAACATTTTCAAAGTTGAGCGCCCCAAGCTTTTATTTATGGTCACATATAGGTGACATGATAAAAAAAATATATTGTCTACTTTTTAGTACATTAAATAAAAACTTGCTTCTTGAGAATATTTTTTACATATGAATTCTAACCAAACGGATGCTTTTGCAAAATTAAACATTCTTCCATCGCACGTATTTTTTCCCCAATAAGCATCACAAAGCTCAAAGTTCCTTTGGCCCTGAAACTTCTTCCCTACTCACACATCGTTACGTATGCACAAGAAAAACGCTGAGACCCTCGCGTATGTAAATCCCGCTGGAGCCGAAACCGATCGTAAAACAAGCCGCGTACCTGAATACCGACGTAGAAAATCTCCGGCTTATAGAGATTGTCGAGTTGGAAAATCGTGCGATATGCTGATGAAGTAGCGAGAGGGAAATTGTCGTGTGCCTTCTCGCTAAACTCAATATACACATACACATGTACACCCCCGTTCTTCAGACTGCATCTCCTCGAATACGTTTCTCCTTCAAGAAATTCCGGAGGAAAAGTTTGTTGCTCGACGATCGCAATAGAATATTCCCGGGTGCTATGACTGTCAATGCAAAGGCTGCGATCTTACTCGAACGGCGCGCTCTCGTATCCATCGTCGTACACACGATATTGCAGTTTCAGTGGACTCTCTGAGCGATTCCACCTGCTGATTTTGCGAGATCTGTTTTACATACTGAGATAAATCCACCTGCCCCCCCATCTCTCTTTCTCACTTTTATCGTCTCGTAAAGCAAGCGAAGGAATTGAGAGATAGGAGTCTCACGAATATTCGTGTGTATACGATACGTACTATGCCATCGATATTTTTCACGAAATCTACGTACATTTCGTTTTTGCACATTAACCGTTATTTCCTTTGGAAAAAGACTGTTTCTATTTATGGGAAATTTTTGCGATTTTGCAGTGCTTGCTCGATCGTGATACGATGTTCTTATTCGTTTTGATAAAATCTGCATACCGAACGTCAACTTTTCAAAAAAATCGTGGTCCTTTTCCATCTTATAGAGGCCTACGCGAAAGCTGAAATCGACATGAAAATTTAATTGGTCGAACGAAAAAATGAAAATTTTCTAACTTGAGTGGGGTCTATTCGGAATTCTTTGAACAAGCCTAGATTGATGATTGGTGAAAGTGAATCGGTGAAAGTTTGTATGGTATTCTCATAAATCCAAAAATTATGAAAGTTTGAGGACTATTAACGTTTATAACTGCGGTGTGACGGGTTTATATATATATATATATATATATATATATATATATATATATATATATATATATATATATATATATATATATACACACACACACACAATGATTTCGTATTTACGCTTTTTTGCTGATTTTTTTTTCATCATTGATTATTTTTTTATATTCATTGTTGATTTTGGTAGAAAAATATCGTTCTTATAGTGATTCCCACAGACATTGTAAAAGTAGGGGGATCGAGTCGACGAAAAGATTGTGAATCGCAAAAGTATTTGAGATTCAAAGTACTACGAGAAACGGTTGTGTTATGGAGCATTAAAGACTCGCCAGGACAAACGTTAAAATAGCTAAAGCACGTATTTAGAACGAGCAGTATCGGTATCGTTTGGGAACATCTGCATACTCGATGGAAATCTGAGATCGTTCGAGCGATAGGAGCCCAACGAAGAGACGCCGCGTGCACATTTGAAAGAATAAAACCATATACGTTTATGTGTTTGAAAGGTACGTCAAAGAATTCCGGGGATGGCTATCTCCCGTTAATAAGTTAGTAGCGCAATCCCAGATACCCTCCAGTTTACACTGCTTCAGCACTATCCCCATGCAGAGGCTCTTTCATGCCAAAGAACATTACCGCCAGTCATTTAATTTGCGAAAAAAAATTATTCACGTTTTTGAGCATTCGTGGTGGTTGCTAAATATCGTGGTTTTAAATATCGATCTCGAAATGACGCTTCGATGGTGTCGAAACAATGTACAGTGTTCTCAGAGTGCAAGTTACTAAATAGTGTGGTTGACAAAAAACAGTGGGCCATTACGTTTTTTTCCTATAAGAGTATTCAAGAAAATTTGTAGTAATTCAAAATGCATTTGAAATTAATTTAAATAAGTGGGATGCACCTCCCACTTTTTCGAAGGCTTTTCGGAAGCCTTTTTCGGAATTTAAAAAAATACTACTGAAGCAATCGTAACGAGGTTTGGAGGGTTCATCTTACATACCAGTAGGTAGTCAAATCAATTTTTTATTACCAAAAAAAATACAAAATGTTGGCACAGTAGCCGGTAGAAAGAGAACGCCTTTTTTTAGGCCCTCCACGGGCGGACTCGTTGGAGACTCACATGAGCACCCAGAACTAAAAAAAATGTCATCATCTACGTGAGTTTTTCTAGCAAAGTATACACAAATATTATAAAATATTAATTTTTGCAAAATTGGCCCTATTTGGAAAAAAAGTCGCATTTTCGGCTAAAAACGACTTTAATTTGTTTATAAAAACCGTAATTGTTAATCGATCGTAAAAATCGTGTGTACTTAGCTAGAAAATCCATCTAAGAGGCTACAATTGAAATTTGAAGTCGATCAGTTGAAAATTGTAGGAGCCACAATTTCGTCCGATTTTGAAAACATGATTTCAAGAAAAAGGGGTTAAAAGTTTTTAAACAATTTTTCTTCAGATCATATCATTCTTGGAATGTTTACACATTCCAAACAAATAATTCTTGGGATGATAATACATCATTGAAGCCAATTTAAAAAAATGAATGTTTTCTTAAAAGGTATATAAGGCCTTAAGGAACTCGAAAAATTGAAGTGACAAGTAACAACAAGAAGGATGGAATCCTAGAAGCCCGGAAATATATACGAAGGAATATTATATAAAGACGTTAATTGATTGAAAAATCAATAAATCAATTGACAAGCATTTTTTTCCACTGACATAATATTTTCACCCACATGTCAGTCCTAACTCCCTCTACTTTTGAAAGTCCCACGATCACGTGATGGTCCTCTTCGCCCCAAGTTCCCCGTGCATTGCGGTACCACGTGGATTTCTTCGGCAGTGCATTTCGTATCGCGAAATCCCGTGCGGTTCTTTACTATTCTCGTAGATGTCCGCGAAAAAGGCGTATATACGCGTACAGAGCCATTGTCACGTTCATTTATATATTAATGTTTTATGCTAAATCGACTGGAGTATATCGTGTGGGTTAACACTTGTTGCGTCGGTCAGGAGGAAAGGCCATTGTGCGAGGTGCTGCGCTGCCTTCACCCATTTTAGTACCACCTACACGACACATTACGGACTCTCCGTTGCATACACCGTAGTACGTATGCAATAATACACTATACGCCCTATAAGAACAGTCCGCCCGTATAGAACGATTCCTAGGAGACGAAAGGACCTAAGAAACTTGAATCCAGTAGCCTTAAATTCTACTGCGTACGCCATATTGCTTGGAAGAGGCTCAGGTGAGAGTTACAGGCCGAGGTAGGTGCATAAAGCCTGACAATGTATATGCGCGGTCTCAGAACTTTGTTGTGTTGCGCGAAAGAAAATGAGGGAGAGAGACAGAGAGGGAGATCGTAACCCCTTAAGTGCAGGGTGTAATCTCCGGAATGGCGCTCTTGCGAACTATTCATCGGTCTAGTGGCCTTTCTGCCTGTACAGAAATATATTCACATGGCTGGAAAGCAACGAATATGGACTGTTGGGTCGCAAAAATGCCACCTTCCTCTTGAGCATCTGAGAAGGCGATATATCTTTCCATGGCTTAGAAAGTTTCGACGTTTTCGAATTATGCGCTGTATAATAGATGTGCGTTTAGCGCTGTTAATTTTTTGCTTCTTCCATTATAAAGTTCAGGCTCGACTTCGTGGTAGACTCGCACGATCGAATATTTTCGCTATAACATCGTTGGAAAATATAATCCGGTAATTGGCGAAGCTTCTATGAGATTTCGAAAAGTTTCATTACGGATTTTTGCCCGGCAAAAATGAAATGAAGTTGCACTTTCTATAAACGACAATAACTAAGCTCTCTCTGGGAGTGGGTCGATGGGTGATCATCCCTCAAATGGGGCTAAACATTGAATTTTCAACCATTCATTTTCGAGTATCAACCACCCGTGCAGAAATTTCCTGGGGAGTCCCCAGAAACTACCATGTTCCTGGAGGGATTTAATAGGAACGTTGCACCTAGGAAGCCCACATTGGAATCCAAGAAGATTGAAGATTCCGGGCTTTTTCCCGGTTGACGTCGTTTGAGAATTTTTATTTGGAATTCTCAACCGAAGTTTGTTGGATGTCCGAAAAAAAATATCCTTTCGTGATCCCGCGCACAAGTTTATCGGGGAATACCCAGATGCACCCTCATCTCTATGGGGATTTGTTAGGGACACCGCACATAGGAAGTTTTCATTGGGATCGAATTGCATTCCGCACTGTTCCCCGATGAACGTCGTTTGGGAATTCTCATCACGTTCGAATCGAAAATGTATAAAAAGTTAGCGTGTACGTGTGTGGCGATATGATGTCAAAGTGCAGTCAAATAAATAACAATAATAATTACAGTGGATTTACTGTGATGTGATTAAAATCGATTTTTAAGATATACTTTTTAAGCGATTTATACTTTTTTTAAATCCACTCATTTTGTATATCTACACTGCGACCTCCATTACCGGCACACGGCGGGACTGGCTCCACATCACACCTGCAAAAATGGAGGTTGCGCGCCATCAAGCCAACTCTGCCTACCTGACGTAGCTGATAGCAGTGCCCCTCAAAGCCCCGAAACATGCTAGACTCTTATTGTCTAGCATGTTTCGAGTCTCACGCTAGGGCCTGGTGCTTCTCCCACCATACGTTACACTGATCAACATTCCGCACATAGTGGGGGGCTGTTGCATCTGTGGAGGTCCCGATAATAGAGGTCGCAGTGTATATATACTTTCTCCACAAAATTCAACGTACAGAATATTGGGGAGTCCATCAAGAATCGTAACGGATGCTCTTCAATGATGTGGGAATTCCTGAGGATTCAAATTATTTTCATACATTGGATTCCAATGGCGGGTTCCGATTATCCAAACAATGCAATGACCCATTGGATCCCTGTCGAATATGGGGACAAGTATCGGAGTTCAATTGGATCCCCACGACAATTTCTGCACGGGGATTGTGCGTCCGTTTTCAAATATTCACCCATTTGAGGGAATCTATACACCGTTTCGTTAACTCCACAGCCCAAAGATTCATCGCGATTTGTATAACTCTCTGAAACGAGCGCAGAAAGGAACGTATGCCTATAAAACCTTGTATGGACTTGATGTGAACTCTGTGACGAGGAGTCTCTGTGGCTCCTGGGAATTAGCATCGGATAGCGGTAGCGTAAGCTTGAGGCAAGATTCTATACGGTCCCCTTACACACCCGCGGTCTTCGGGGTCTTTAGCTCTCGCTTACGACGACTATACGCCGATCCTTCTAGCAAACAGCGCCGAGAGCAACATAGCAGGGTATTATTATTCAGAGAAGCTTACATAAGTAGTCTTGAGTTACATCTCGTTAAGAAAAACGACAACGAAGACCCTCCGTACGACTTGAGTTACTACCGGAACCGCCAGACTCCCGACCATCTCTTTTCACGCTTCTTCTTCCCTCTCGTTCATATTCTTCGTCACGTTCGTACACTCCGAGATTATCGTACCCGTGTCTCTTTACCGCGAAACACGTAATGTTCACTGGAAATCGCTTGAAGACTCGAAAACACCATGAAGTATTAGCCCTTCGTGCAAGTCAAAAACCTCTTAATCTTGATCGCGGTCTGGACATTCCGTCAAGAGCTTCTGCAATGAAAGGAAAACCGGGCGTGAGTAGTAGAGAGAGGAAGTTATGCTGCGAAGACGTCTTCTTGCATGCGTATGAACCGTTTCACAAAAGTTTCAATCATATGGAACGGAAGCGTTGTTGCAATGGTTTCGAACAGGAAACCATATTACTCGTATGGTTTCTGATTGGAACTCATCAACGGATGCGATATGATGGTAGATCCATCGATTATGCATTTACCGATTGCCGCAATCGCCAATCTTGATCGACTTCCGGCAGACATGCTCCGGTCGCCAATACCTGTCATTGGAGGCCTGTGTACGTGATACAAGAACTTGGTCCGACCACTAGTTTCTAACTACAACTGGAAATACAATGAAATTCCCAATAAGATCCAATCTACGTAAAGGAGAACTTGGACCATGGTTTGGATCGCACTTGCTAGTAAGTTATAATTAGCAGGTAGTCAAACTTCTAGATTCTAGAAGTTCAGTAACTTCTGATGACAATTAGCTGGACTTCGAATTTTATTGGTAGTAAATTCCTGTTGGTGTCTGAAACTCGGACCAGATTCTTCGTTCATCGATGGAGGCCTTACAAGGAACATCACTTAAGGGAAGCTTCTGCCTTGTTGGGCTAAAGAATGTTCGATTTTTCACCAATTTTTTATGCGAAAAGTATTAAATATAGAATGTTGATGTTTAGTATGTTGACTAAGCGGTCTTTATTGAACATCAAAATATTTCTTAAAAAATGACACAACATCGTGGGGGGAGTGGGAGGAGCCACGTGTGTCGGCCCGCGGGCGATGACATTCTTCGCTTGCGGAAGTCCCAAGTCGCGGACAGGTGATCTGAAGCAAAAAAATCAAACATATTTTTACCTTGTACAATATTGTGTATAAGTTGACCTAGAATCAAGAAGAAAAATTGAAAAATAGTGAGCGATCGAAAGGAACTTAGTTTTTTTTTCCAAAAACTTTCGCAGTTTTTTGCTCACTATTTCTTTATTTTTTAATTTTTCTTGATTCTAGTTCAAATTATACACGATATTGTACAAAGTAAAAATATTTTGGATTTTTTTGCTTCAGATCACCTGTCCGGGACTTAGGACTTCCGCAAGCGAAGAATCTCATCGCCCAGTTTAGTCAAACTTTAAAAAATATTTTGATGTTCAATAATCCAGTATGTTGACCGCTTAGTCAACATACCGAATATCAACATTCTATATTTAATACTTTTCGCATAAAAAATTGGTGAAAAATCGAACATTTTTTGGCCCAACATGGCAGGACCTTCCTTTGAGTGTGCGCCTTCGATTTTGTTGAAACTCATATATGTGATAAAGCATTGAAAACTATTAGACACTTATTTTATTTTATCGGCGGAAAAATGGGTTTAAGGGGGAAAACCACTCTTCGAAAAAAGGCCTGTCACCCCTTAATTAAATTGCTTGTCAATACTTCTACAGCGAATTTTCGTCGCTTTACATTAGAAGAATTTTGGTTTTTGTTTCGTTCAGATTGGTGGACTGCTTGTGGCTGGAACTGCAAAAGCACCCCTTGACACGCCTTTCTCTGAGGGGTGGTATCCCCCCTTAAACTCATAGTTCCACCGATTAAAAAAATACGTGTCTAATAATTTTCAATGCTTTATCACATAAATGAGATTCAACAAAATCGAAGGAGGACACTTGGGTGATGTTCCCTGTTAGTGTATGAAAATTTGAGGAACGAAGGTAGTAATCACGCAGGTAAACGATAATAGATTCTTCCTTAATATGGGAAATATCGTACCACTATAAATAGGCGGAAAAATCCGTAATTTTACTGCAGTTTGACAGTATGTACATTTTTGCCTCGAACTTTTATAACTTCTTAACCTTATCGTTAGTTTTCCATTAAAAGTGAACGGCTCCTTCGCACGATCGTATTTCATCGACGCGACTGGCATACGGCAATACTGGGGCAAAAAGTTCAATTACGCCCTAAGCTTCTCAAGCGAGTTAACGATCGTTGCCAAGAAGAATTAGTAAAATAATATTGTTACCGTAAACAACGGCTGAGCCGCAGCAATAAATAATAATCCTGGAAGTGAATATTAAAGGATTTTTTTATACTGTTGAGTTGAGCGTAAAAATTCAAGTCATGCCGAAATGTATTTTGCTGCAACCGCGTGCAACTCTCAACTAAATATAAAATGTATCAACGGTGCAATCTCGTTCTTTTAGCGCTCCTTTTTCCTCTTATCGCCCTTTTGCCCCCTCGCTCTTTCTCGCACGTATATGTTGTCCGTGTATGTGCCCCCTGGGTTCTCTTGCTCCATTGCGGAAGCGGGCAAGTGGGATTTTGTCGCAATGCGACGCTCTCCGCGGAAAGAGAAAACGAGAGGAACAAAAAAAATGGCGAGAGAGAGAGAGAGGGAGGCGGGGTCGACCTGCTGGTATACGTGAATGGGAAATGGCCTGCAGCATTAAAAAAAATATATATGTCTATTTATCTTACGTATTATTCACTATAATCTTGCTCTCTCATTTCCGTCCCTCGCGTGCGTCTACGTTTACGTACGTAAGCAGACCACGGCGTGCAGATCTCAAGTGGCATCGGGGCCTCACGGGGACGGCACTAAATGTCAACGAGGTTTACTCCCGTTTCGCTTTACCAGGTTTCGTTGCATCGTTGCGCCATTGTACTTTCGCAGAATGCGTTCATATAATTGCCAAGTGGCTTCGCGAAAAACAAAAAGGCCCAGAAGCGATGAGGCCGATAGCGATCCTTTCCTACCTGCAATTGACGCAACGAGAAAATTCAACCGCAGAAATTTCGTGCCGCATAGACATTCGTTTTAATGGAGATCTAGGGCTGGATTAGTGGAGCACTTGTTAACAATGAGAAACCTTGAGAACTGCGACGTTTGAACGATCAAAGATACATCACTTTTTATTGGGTGTGCACTCTCTTGTTCTCTATGACGTAGACTGTATTTCCTGATCCTTGATTGTATGTGGAATCTCCTTCTTGAGATTGCATGTATATATCCCTTTTTTAAAAAGATTCATTGCAAGCATGTCGTTAAAAGAAATAAAGGTGTAACTGTGACACTTATACTCAATTTTTCTCAAAGGCGAGGAAAAAATTAACGCGTTACCCCCACTTGTAGCGCAAAAAAGGCCTTTTTCATGAATTTTTTAAAAGAAAACTACAAAACTTTTTTTAATCGACCAATATACCATCTTAAAGAACACATCTTGAAGAACTTTCAGTAATTTTTTTATTGAAAAATATTACATTGCTCAGTGGCAAATGGCCGTTAATGAAATAATGTTTTTATATACACGGTTTGCGGTGACCAACATTGCGGCGAAGTGGATCATCTGAAAAAAAATGCGGATGGATTTAGTCAAATATAAGTATAAACTAGTCTTTAATCGAAGGATTTAAAAAAATATTCATTTTTCACAAAATGGCGGACAGTCAAAGTTAATGGTTCGAGTTTAACGAAAAAAAACGACCGTTTTTTGGCTATAAAACGGCAATTTTTTTTCGAAAAAAAAAATCGATTAAAGACTACATTTTTATGTATTAAATAAGCCTGCAAAATTTCAAGAAGATCGGTTCATTAGTGTTCGAGTAATCTTGGTCACCGACTTCAGAAATGCCATTTTGAGAAAAACGCGTTTAAAGTTTCTCTTTCAACGCTCTTTCAACGCGGATTCTTCTCTTTCAATGCTCATATCTCAGTCAATTTTGTTCGGATCGACTTGAAATTTTCCGGACGTATTCTCAGATACTTATACTTGAAAAAAATGCAATAAAAAAAATCGATTTTTTCAAAATCGCAAGTGGGGGTAACCCCTTAAAGATTTTTTCACCATTTTTGAGACTTAGGGTATGTTTTATTACTACTTTTGGCTGTTACATGGTATTTTTTTATTTATTAATTTTTAAAAATGGAGGCGGTAGGGCACGTTCTTCTAAACGATTTGCGGGCGATGTTGTCAGTAAAAAACCACTGGCGATTTTTCTCTTATTAACACTCATACGTAGAATATGAGCCAAAAAAGTGAAAAATGTTGAAAATCAATTAAATGGTACGCTTTGAACGGAAATACTGAATTTTCGGAAAAAATTGCTACATTTTGCAAGTGATTTTTTTTTCGGAAAAATTTAGCCTTAATTGTTTAAGTATGTAACACAATAAGGTTAGAAAAATTTGTACCATATTTCATCATATAAGACCGTGCTGTACCTTCGCCATTTTTGAAGATTAATAAAAAAAACCATGTAGCATAAAAAAAGTAGTAATCAAACATACCCTAAGGGATAAAGAAATCTTTACTTTAAAAAACAAAAAATCATGAAAATCAGCAAAAATGTTCCAAGCCTAAAGGTCTCCCCTATTATTTCAACATATTTTATGCGTATTTTTGGTCGAATAAAAAAAGTCCTCGAAGTGTCATCGATTTACATAGCATATTTTTCACCATCAACATCGATTGCACCGTTTTCTCAAATCATATTTTTTCCTTGTTTCCGCCTTTATAACTCCTGCAAGAATATAAATGCAAGGTTGATATTCGTAAGATTTATAATCCTATAGGCACTCATATATGCTGGTAATCTAGACTTGATGCGACATTCTGCGACGAGATGCAATGTGGAAGTGGAAAAAAATTAGTTCGTGAACGAATTAGACCCTGAAGCATAGACAGTGGACGCATTTAGAAACGGTTGGACAGGTTTAATTGTCTACGCCTTTCCGCCTTTCTCACTGATCTTGAGGACACTCCGTCAGATAATCATTGACAAGGCCGCCCGAATTGTGGTTGTGGCTCATTGGCCAACGCAACCTTGGTTTCCGGTGTTTACCGCGCTGCTTGACAAAACCGGTGCACAAATTTGTTGGGAAGTCCCCAAATCCGACCATATCCCTATAGGGATTTAATAGGGAAGCCGCACATAGGGAGTCCTCATTGAGATCCAATTGGATTCCGCGCTCTTTCCCAATTGACGACGTTTGAAAATATTTTATTTGAAATTCTCAATCGGAATTTGTGGGATCTTTTGTGATCCTTTTGTGATCCCGTCCAAAAAAATTACCCTTCGTGATCTCGTGCAAAAAAAACTCTTTCGTGATCCTCGTCCCAAATTTGTTGGAGGGTCCCAACATGCACCGACATGTCTATAGGGATTTGTTAGGGGGATTTGTTAGATTTACATCATTTGAGAATTTTTTACTTGAAACTGTGAACCAGAATATGTTAGATCGCCAAAAAAAAATATCGTTACGTAATCCCGTGCACAAATTTGTCGGAGAGTCCCAAGATGCACCGCACATAGGGAGGCCTCATTGGGATTCGATTGGATTCTGCACTGTGTCCCAATGGACGCCGTTTGAGAATTCTCATCACATTCGAATCGAAAATATGTGAAAAGTCACGAGGTAAAACTAACGTGTTGAAACATAACCTACATGCTTCGTGAGCGTGTCTGTGTGTTGAATATTATGTCAAAGTACAGTTAAATAAATGACAAACGATTATTACAGTGGATTTTCAGTGATGTGATTCAAATCGATTTGTAAGATATATTTTCTTGCGAATTATACTTCTTCGAAATTCACTCATTTTGTATATCCATATATTTTGTTCAGAAAATCCAACGTGCAGAATGCGATGGGATCCATAAAAAAATCCTATCGGATTCTGTTCGATAATGTGGGAATCCTATAGGATTCAAATTGGATTCACACATTAGATTCTAATGAAGAATCCCGATTGGATTCGTACATTGGATTTTGATGGAGAATCCCGATTGGATTCGTACATTGGATTCTAATGAAGAATCCCTATTGGATTCGTACATTGGATTCTAATGAAGAATCCCTATTGGACTCGTACATTGGATGCTAATGAAGAATCCCTAATGGATTCGTACATTGGTTGCTAATGAAGAATCCCTATTGGATTCATACATTGAATTCTAATGGATAATCCCGACTGGATTCGTACATTCGATTCTAATCGGGATTCCCCATTAGAATTCGAGGTACAAATCCAATCTGAATCCTAAAGGATTCCCCCGTTATCATTAAAACATCACGCTCCTAAAGAGTTCCCACCTTTAAATTAAAACGTCACGCTCGTGCATTGGATTCTAATGGCGAATCCCAATTAGAATCCAGTGTACGAGTGTGACGTTTGATTATACGCACCCAATACGATGATCCATTGGACCCCTATCAGGAAGTGGGAACAAGTATGGGAATCCAATTGGATCTCTGCGACAATATCTGCACCGAAGAACTTGCATTTTTTCAAGCTCCATTTCGCCTCCTTTCATCACCCTGCACGGCCCTTGCCATAAAATTTCAACGACTATCATTGTCAAGCAATATTCCCCGTGCATTCGTAAGTCAGATACAAAAAGTGTAAATCTTTTGAAATGCCCGAACGATCGGCATTGAGGTTCGGCGCTAAAGTGCCGAACCACGGCGTGTCACGGAGTTCGTCGAACCCGGAGAACACAGCAGTAAAATATATCATACACGGCGAGGAGAGCATGGTGATTCGTTCGCGAAGGATCCAATGAGAGAGGGACACAAGTCCATAAGGAAAGGTGATGACCGAGCGATCAACAGGCAAGGGTGGCGGAGAACATACCGCGAAAGGCCAAAGGGCCGGAGGACCACGCGTCCCCCGTCTCGAATGGCGCCCGATCCGGCGAACAAAAAAATCTTCCGCGGACTAGCCCCCCACGGTGAATTGCGTGTACGGGAACGCTTCTCAAAGTTGTCCCAAGGTATTTTTAAAACTCGTTCGGCGACGCCGGACCATTTTCGGCCACGCATAGCGACGAATAAGTGGAGGAGGAAGGCATGGAAAGGAAGAACGATCTTCCTTGAAGACGCGGTTGAAGAGGAATTATATCAGCTCGCGAGGCAATGAGAATGAAAATAAGCCAACAATCGAATCGCGCCGCTACTATAAATGCGAACCAGGGTATGTACGGTTACTCCGATATACACGTACACGAATATCCTCCTCTCGTGATACACCCTTTTCGGTATACGTCCCTCCCCACACAAATGAGCAGTTACCAAACAGCAAGAAGACCAGTAGAATTATTCGTAAATTTTTTCCCCCCTTATTTATCTCTTTGCCCTCCCTATCTCCGGGCCTCTCTCACACTTGTCCAAATTAATTTCAAGCGAGAGTTCCTGCGACCGAAATTGGCGAAGGACTTTTTGAAACACGTTCGCGGGATCGTCCGATCCTTGTCGGGCTCTGGCGCCGTCTCCAACGAAATTTTCGTCTCGCCGAGATTGCTGATGAGTTTTGATGACCGACGGAATCCTCCGCATGAGACGCTCCTTCGCGTTTCTCGCCCTTCACGGACCAAAGAAATGACAATATTCTTCAGGCTGCGCTCGCAAATTCAGCACAAGTGCAAAAATCGACAGCGATGGTTTTTTGATTCCAATGTTTATACGCGTGCACTGAACCGAAGATAAATCAATGGAGCTTGAGTTTGATCGTAGTGCGGAAAAACAATTCGAGAACTGGTCCGATTCGACGATCGAACTTTTCCACCAATAATCGGCGAGGTCGGACCGTTTTTCATCGGTTTCCCTTGCCCCCCAGTCGCTCTCTTGCTTACTCCTTTTGCCTCGCTGTATTCTTAATTTTTTCACTGCCTCGCAATATAGCGGAGTTTCTGTATTGGGCGCAGGCTCGAAGTTCTTTTCACCGTCCACGACAGGGCCCCTTTCTTGGGTCTCAAAGTCAAGTGCCGTGAAGAGACGTTTTACGACCCACCGTAAATACCTTCGCACGTATATGCTGCAGAGGTTATGCCTTATATATATATATATATATATATATATATATATATATATATATATATATATATATATATATATATGCAGCCCTTAAAGTTGCTTAACGAACGCTCGGAGCGTTACAGCGCGTATAATACGCGAGAGCACGCGGCTTTCCTCTTTTCTTCCTCCACTCAATCTCCGCATCCCCTTAGTCGGAGAATGCAGAATTTTTGGCTACGAAGGAACAGCGAATGAGTCAGAGAGAGGGAGAGAGAGAGAGAGTTGCAAACAGATCGACTACACGTGCGAAACAGGACCCTAAAATATATCATACGAAGGCAGCGGGCCCAGGACTACAGGGAAAAATTATGTACACGCCAGGGGACGTTAAACCTAACATTCTTTTTACACACGCGAGGAGCGTCTCCGTACAACGTTACATTAATACTTTAACGCGTTCGGGCCCGCTCCTATTACGATTTAAAAAATACTGATTTTTTATATCACAATACATTTTTTTTAATCACGATAAAAAATACCGATTTTTTTTTATTACGGATTTTTTTTATTTAATTACAATGAAAGTTTATTTAATTATGATTAGAAAATACCTATGTAAATATTTGTTTTCGTCTTTTCTGACGTGGGAACCGAATCGAAAGTTGAAAACGTTGGGGGAACGATTTAATCCGAATAGTAGGAATGTAGAAAACATAATCGAGGAAGAATAAATTTCAAATTGCCCAGTGACGCAAGTATAAAATATTGGCACTTTGTATAAATTACTGTTTTTTGTGGAAGATGTTCACTCTCAGTCGGCTAGGAATTTATCTTATTGAACATCGATGCTGGGATTGTTTTGTGTCATGCAAATTTTTTTGAATTTACCAACTTATAAATTTTATTGTCCACTGTCTCGTTAACATTGGGTCACATCGTAGCGAAATATCGAGAGTCCTCGCTCATTCCTGCAAAGTTTTATCGACTGTACTGTCTCGCGTGATTCTCGAGGTGGCCACTTCCTTTCCGGGCTATTGCCGAGCGTCTTGTCCGTCAAGAATATTTTGAGTGGGCAGTTGGAATACTTGGCATACAAAGTCGCCCATTAAGAACGCTCAATAACACTCGTAATACATATTTTTTTTCTTTCTTTCCGAGTCCTCCGAGAGTTGCAAACTTCGAGGATCCTCGAGACTCGCCGTACGTGTATGGCTATGAGAGCTTGGTCTGAAGAGCAGCGCTATCACGTTCACGGGCTGTGGCTACCAGTAGGATCAGCCATTGTTAGTAGAATCCATTGACCATACACACAGAAAATTATGTCATCGTTGCGAATAAAAAAAAAATCCTTTAGAAAGTCGATTCGAGCAAACAAATGTTCGCGAATAAAAGACTTCGTGGGCGAATGTTACATGTTGTTTTCTGATCCTTTTCAACTTCAGAAATGTAATCTTCCAATATGGGGGAACGGTCCCCGAGGACTTTGTGTGAACTGAAAAAATAGGAAATTCGGAACGCAGTTGGAGGTCCCGAAGGATGGTGCGAAAACTTTTGCGAAATGGTTTTCTGTATTTTTCTCTTATTTTTATGTTGACAGTTTTATATGTGTATATATATATAAATATATATATAAATATAAATATATATATATATATATATATATATATATATATATATATATATATATATATATATATATATATATAAGGGTAGCATAAATTTAAGTTCTATTTTTTTCCTTTTTCTCACCACCCAATTATCTTCTTTAGAGAAAAAAAAATTGTCGCCGAAGCTGCGAGCGGTCAGAAAATATTTAGAGGTCGCTCAAGCCTCCCAAACATTCAAATTTTCATAAAAAATCATTTTCTTTTCGTCCGCTTCTCATCCATGAATGTTACGCTTTAAATTATTTTAATTAACCTCGCGAAACCTCTAGCCGGCCAATGAATATTTTGTGGTCGCTCAAGGTTTTCGAAATTTACAATTTCCGCCAAAAAATAAATCTCGCTTGCACTATAATTCCTTGTAGCATAAAAACCAAATAAACAGCAAAGTTTTACATGGTCTGAATAACTTATTATAATAATATGTAACAAACACCAATTAGAATATATGTGTTATTACATATTATTATTTTCAATTTTACTTTACATTTCAATTTTACGAATAAAACGACATATAATTTTGTTTACGGACAAGAAAGCTTTAAAGAATTATTTTATGAGAACAAAAATTACAATTCTTTGATTAGAAATGTGAGGTAAACTTGGAAAATCTGTTTCTGAAGAAGAAAGGATTAATTGTTTTGAAGATTTTACAAAGCGTCAAATTTATGAGCGAGAAGAGACAAAAAATTGGCGAAAATTGGCAATTTCGAAGCTTTTGAGCGATCACTAAATATTCATTGAATGACTAGAGCTTTCGTGAGGTTAGTTATAAAATTATAAACCGTAAAATTCATGAGTGAGAAGTGGACAAAACAATTTCGATGTTTTAATGAAAATTTGAATTTTTAGGAGGCTTGAACGACCTCTAAATATTTTTGACCGCTCGCTGGTTTCGCGGCAATTTTTTTTTCTTTGAAAAAGATTATTGAACGGTGAAAAAAAAACGAAAAAAATAGTGCTGAAATTTGTGCCACCCTAATATAAATATATAGGTCGAAAGTGTACGATCTACAGGAATTTGACGGTAAAAATATAGATTATAAATCGGAAAATTCAAAATACAAAAATGTTAACATAAAAATGAGAGAAACATACATATACACACACACACACACACACACACACACACACACACACACACACACACACACACACACACACACACACACACACACACACACACACACACACACACACACACACACACACACACACACACACACACACACACACACACACACACACACACACACACACACATATATATATATATATATATATATATATATATATATACATATCGAGATGGTACGTGCGCAAGCTGCCGCAATGCATCAACTAGCCCAGAGCTCGAGACGCCTCGCAGACACGATGGCCAGAAAAGGCTTCGCAGCTTGTACGAAGAGTTTGCAAGACCTCGAACGAATCGCCCTCGCCGTCGGTATCCGCAAACAAACCGCGAAAACCGCACTTCTCGTGATCAATTCTCTTCAATCCTACTATCTGTTTTCGCGAATACGAGAAAAATAAAAGTCTCAGCAAAGTAACGAGTCGAGAATTGTTACATTGTCGTCACTGAAAGCACACAAGGAAAAACCTTTGCTAGCGACGGTAATAAATAATTAAATAAAAATAATGTCAGTGGTACGTTTGTCGAGAGATCTCATTCTGTGTGATTTTTTATCTCGAGAATTTTGGATTTTGAAAATATTGCTATACTTTCGACATTCATTTGTACGTGTAAATACGTCAATAAAAACATATGCATACATATATTTATATACTCGCCAACGGTTTAATAACAATGTCAACGCGAATGTAATTGTTGACATTATTTCTATTTCTCCGGATATGAATACAGATTTTTTAGCATGTAGGTAACGGGAAGTCTCTCGAGAGCAAATACTGATTATGACGACTGACCCACTATCTTCAATTAAAAGCGATATGCCACCATACGTGCTTGATGCGACGGCAGAAGACAAGGGAGCAGAGTAATGGCCGATATTGTAAACATTATTCGCCTCAGAGTCGTTGCAAAATGATTTTGCTCGCTCTCGCACACTGTCTTCAGAATTCCCCGAGGTGGCACAAGCAGCAGGATGAATAAGTGTGTGTGTGTGTGTGTGTGTGTGTGTGTGTGAGTGTGTGTGTGTGTGTGTGTGTGTGTGTGTGTGTGTGTGTGTGTGTGTGTGTGTGTGTGTGTGTGTGTGTGTGTGTGTGTGTGTGTGTGTGTGTGTGTGTGTGTGTGTGCGTGTGTGTGTGTATCCCTCTTGTCACTCTTTCATTGCGAGATTCGAAATTAGGCTAAATCCGTATAAGGTAACGGGGAGCTCGCATTCGCTTTCGTTCGTTTCTCGCGCCAAGCTCTCTTCGGTGGCGAGAGCGCCTTGCGCGAAACTCGATCTGGGCTCTGTCTGCAATTCACTAGAGTAACGAGCTACATGGTAACTTTTGTCGGTCGAGCTAGCGATTGATATGAGGATTTTGGATATCTAACTTCGAGAGATGTGGATGGGTGATATTGAGCTTTTATGAGATTAAATTAGTTCCGCAACATGTGAATCGACGATAAGTCACGAGCGGATCTTTTCGCCGAGGACTTCGAAACGATAGTATCTAGAAGTCTCGAGGCACAGTTGCGAAGTTTCCGGATATAATTCTCCAAATGGATATTTCCATGGAAAGCAGTTGTTGAAGGGGGGAACTACCTTTAGGAGAGGAAAAAATTGCTGATTTTCATGGTGTTTTTTTAAAGGGAAGATTGCTTCTTCATTTTTGAGATTTAGGGTATATTCTATTACTACTTTTGGCTGGGACGTGGTTTTTTTGTGGTTGATCTTTAAAAATGGTGGCGCTATGGAATGGTTTTATAAACGGGTTGCGGCGGATGTCGTCCGACGGCGTGACACGTAGCGTCGGCGAAAATGATCTGAAAATAACCGAAAGAGACTCTTCTTGCATTGATACGCATGCGCAGAATACGAACCAAGAAAAAGTGATGAATGTTGAAAATACATTAAATGGTATGCTTTCAAACGAAAAGATTGAATTTTCTGCATAAATGGCTACATTTAGCGATCAAAAAATACTTTTTTTGTTTAATTTCAAAAAACATTTAGAGTCATGTTTTAGACAATAAGGTTAGAAAGAATTATACAAAATTATATCAGGATCGGTCGATTACTTTTTTCGCTGTACGTCACGCCAGTTTTGAAAATGCAGTTTAGTAGACCGTGTCATACCTCCGCCATTTTAAAAGATTAATGAAAATAAAAAGTCCCATCTAACAGCGAAAAGTAGTCATCAAACATACCCTAAGTCTGAAAAATGGTGGAGAAAAACTTACTTTAAAAAGAATCATGAAAATCAGCAAATGTTTTCCCCTCTTAAGGAAAATCTGATCCAGATGTTAAAGCCAGCACATTGAATACGTGTAATTTCATTTTTTGGATGAATCACGTCTTTACATTTCCTACTGTAATATACTCAATATATTATTATATATATTATATTAAATAATATATTATTGATATCATTATTAATAGTAAGATATTATTGAAGCAATTATTCTTAATTACGATCAATTTTATCAATTATATATTATCAATTTGCATAGGGAATACACTTATTTCGTATTATAGAATGACAGCCTCACCATCCCATGAAGAGATTGACCGTTGGGCCTGGGACGGGCCTTCACAGTTAGCCTTTCTAGAATATTGGGCCGTGAGTATTTACCAATGAGGTGCCTTTGCAGAAATGACAAGAACGGCCCGATATCGGCCAACAGAGCCAGCAATTATTGGGCCAATGATTTAATTCATTGTAGCGCCAATGTTGGTGATTGCACTTGGCCCTATGTAACCTCTTAAAGGGCCTATGTAGAAATTGACCACTGGCTCTATGATGGGCCTTCACAGTTGGTCTATCTAGAAGTTAGTCTATCTAGAATATTGGGCCGTGAGTTTGTTTGGGTACGTGATAAATATTCAACCTATATCGGGCCAAGATTGGCCCGAAATTGGTCCTTATGGATACATATTTCATGGAATAACCTTGAAATAAATTGTAATTTGCGTATATGACAGGTTTCAAAATTGGCATATTTTACTTACTTATGTTGGTTATTCACAAATGCCAATACTAGGCCAAGACTTGATTACAAAAACTGAACTACAAAATATAGACGATTAATGTATGACGTGCCAGTTATTTGCCTATTCTGGCCCAATATACAGATAGTGAATAACCCAAGGCTTAAGTAAAATAAAAGCAGGTATGGTCTGACCCACTTAGCCAATAAAGGGCTTAGATTAATTAAATGTAATTTCCAGTATTTTAGCATTGCCAGTTTTAAAATTGGCAAATTTCGATGAACTATCACGGCTGTTTATTGGTTTTGAAAGATGGGCCAGGATAATCTTTAGTAATGGGCCGATATTGGGCCGGTTCTCAATTTATGACGGGACAATAATGGGCCAATGTAATTGCTTGTATTTTAGCATTACCAGTTTTTAAATTGGCAAATATAGTTCAACCATCACGGCTATTTATTGGTTTTAAACGATGGGCCGATATTGTGCTGGTTTTCAATTTATAACGGAACAATATTGGGCCAATGGAATTGTCAGTATTTTAGTATCGCCAGTTTTTAAATTGGCAAATTTAGTTTAACTAGCACGGCTATTTATTAGTTTTGAAAGATGGGCCAGGACAGGCTTTTGGGATGGGCCGATATTGTGCCAGTTTTCAGTTTGGAGCGGAACAATAATGGGCCAATATTATTTCTCTTTTGTTGGTTTATACGATGGTCCCAATATTGGCCTGATCGTAACATTGGGCAACTCATGGCAACCTCTACATGGGATCAAGTCATCTGTCAACTTTGATTTATAATGATCGAATCACTAGCGGATCCATTTGGAAGAAAACTGGCTATTCACCTGCGAGCTTTTTTCACTACCATTATTTTCCACCAGTATCCCAATTATCCACATTTTCACCCTTGTTCTTATCTCCAATGGGTTCAAATTCCCGCCAATGGTCACCCACGTGTCTTCGACTCACCTATAATTAGAGTTTTACACCGGAGAGCGAAAAGCCTCAAAAGGGAACAAAAAAAGGACCAACGTCATGCTTACATCCTATCAAGTTCTATAGTTACGTCCAGCAGTGTGGGAGAACGACGCGAACGTCTGTGGATATCCGTGCCATTTTCTCCTGGCGCGCGCTATATGTATCGAGAATATCGGGACGTTCGTATATGCACTTTGTTGTTATGTTTGCTACACATATACGTACGAGATACGAATATGGAATATGGTCTTTTGTCGGCGTGCTCTCGGGCTTTCCAAATCGACGAATTAACACCGTTTAATTCATCGGGTAATTTATAGCTCACGTGAGAGTTCCCCTATTCACTTTCCAAATATGCCACACGCGCGGAGAGTTCCCCGATGAACTGGGACAAGGCTTCTCTCCGTCGAGAGTGCGGGCATACATGTGGGGTTCATGGATTCTTTTTTCGCGCTCGTACTCCCCCGTGGATTTCCTCAAGGCCTTCGTGAGGTTCAAGTACGGCCGTACACTCGTGCAGACATAAACACAACTACGTGAGAATAAACAATTGATACGGTTTCCTTGGTGTGAAATGCACACCAAGGAAACCGTTTTCATTGAGGCCACCTTTTTCGCATACAAAAAAAGTGACAACGACGCGATCTCGTGGACATTTCATTTAGCGGGATACATCTACCTACGTGGGTACAGAAAATTGCATTTTTCAAAAATTATTTTTCTACAGTATCTCTACAGTATCAGTATTTCTCACCATACTTTAAACTTTAAGGGGTCTTCTCACTTTGGACGCTACAAAGGGTATCTTCATGAATTTTTTTGACAGGTTTATGTTATAGATATCGATATAAAAGTTTTTATACTTCCGAAATACATTTTAAAAAATCATTAATTTTTTTAAGTCACTATTTGTTGACGAAAATGGTAGTTAAAAAAATCTCTTAAAAAAATGGTAGGTCTGCGCTGTTGATGAAATCTCGGGGATGGATCATCCGAAACAAAAACATCAAACAGTTTTAGATCCAGTATGTTAATGGCTATAGCGCATATCATACGGTTGTTGATATATACAAAAATAACAAAATGGCGGACATTCTTCGAAAAAAAAACAAAAAAAAAACGTGTTTTTTCACCGTTTTTTGGCAAAAAAATTAGTAAACATCAAAGTTAAAAAAAAATCCTTGATATGCGCTATAGCTATAGTTGTAAAGAATATGTGGGTAAAATTTTATGAGGTTCGGTTCAGTAGTTTTGAAGATTCATCAACAAACTGTCGAAAAACGTTGTTTTGAGGAAAACGCGTTTGAAGTTTGTTTGGGTTACATAAATACATAAAAAAGTGTTTCAATGTATTTCGAAAGTGTATTTATTAAGTGTAACAACTTTTATATCAATATCTATAATGTAAAGCTATTTTAAAAATTCATGAAAATAGCCTTTCTTAGCGTCTAAAGTCGAACCCCTCAAACACGTTTTTCTCGAAGCACTGTTTTCAAAGTCGGTGGACATGATATCTCGAAAACCACTTTATGGATTCTCTTCAAATTTAGAGGATATACGATGAAAAATATTTGAACATCGTTGACGATTCCACTTTTCTCGAATCGATCTTCATTTTTCAATAGTTACGTAAAAACGACGACTTTGTTCATAGATTTCGTATGCTCGAGTTTCACGTCGTCGCCACGTTGTTGAAAAAAAAGATTTGAAAAATCGACGATCGTCAACGACTCGTATTCATTGCCAACTTGAATAACCCGTTTCGTTTTTAGATTTCGAATGGACCGTTCAAGCTGAAGAGTGTCCACCGCCAGACGTGGCGAAAAAAATGTCATCATCCGCAAGCGATCGTTTTTGTTGTTTTTCTGTACCTTGGTGATTTTTTTAAAGACCCTCAATATTTGTGTTTGTGTTAAAAAATGCGTTTCTTTTTCACCAACCGTTTCCCAGAAAAAATCCTAACTTGGGCAATTTTTGGGGCCTGTAGGTGGATGTAGCCCCTTAATTTTCCGGTTCGCGATACCAAATGGAAAATCATCGTCCCTATGGTTTGGTTGACGGAAAAAAAAATCGTGTAAATCCGTACCCCGCGCAAAAATAATACGAAATCCCCATAAACTTGACCCGCACAATCCTCATTGAATTCTCATCCAAGCGTGAAATTGCTCATGTATCTACAACCGCAATATCGTAAGTTTAATCAAGTTGGTGGCTGAGAGATTACGCCAACTTATAACGTTAGTCATATATCCCTGCATGAATATGTACGTATACATAGCTATGCACGATGCTGCCTCGAACTCGAGAGAGTCCATTGTTCCTGAGATCTTACTCTCCTGCGTGTGCATTCGCCGTGTAGCCTGGATCCTCGTATGCATGGAGCTGCTGCAGTTCGGTAGATACGTATATTACGGACACACGAGAATCCAAGCCGCGAAACGTCCCCGTGAGCGTCTCTCGGCAAAATATCGCGCGTGGGTAGCTCTATAAAACGCGGCTCGGTCCAGCGAAGATTCCTCTTTGCCAAGAGCTCTTCGCGTAATCGCGTTACCATATGCACGCACTCTCTGCGGTTACGCGCTTGTGTTTTAGCGCTTCAGCGAAAATGCACACGCGTATGACGACTGTCGCTCTGATCTATGATGTAAGATCGCATCTGCATGGAGCGAGCCAACTTTTTATTCATATTCCAATGGCTTTGTTTGTTCCTCGATGCTCGAACGTTCTTGATGCTTTTTGCAATGCGCGTCTCTTATACTCATACGAGACGCACTGCATACGGATTTGATTTGTTCATATGGAGGCAAAATCTTGGCAACTGGTTGATGAAAATTGATCAATCGTAGCCCGACGACCGGCAGCTATTCTTAAGGGGTTAGGCCACTCCAGAAACCGAAAAAAATCGCTTTTTGGGGATTTTTTTTTTCAGAAAGACTACAAAATAAATCGAGATTACATAATAGGGTGTTTATCATACATGTCAGTGACTGTGTACAATAATTCTTTTGACGCCATTAATTTCAAAATGGCGGCTGTGCAGCGTTTATCTCAAAACCGCATTTTTTTAAGTTGGCCAGAAACATAACTCAGGCAATTTTCAACCGATTCACTTGAAATGTTGAATATATCTTGAAAAATACATTGTCTATGAAAGTACGTACGATTTTTTTTTATATTGCATAGGTCATTTGTTGTTAACAATTATCTGACGATTTTTTAGGCAAATTTTTCAGTTTCCAAAAATTTGCCTAAAAAATCGTCAGATAATCGTTAATACCAACTTAAAAAATGCAATTTTGAGATAAACGCTGCACAGCCGCCATTTTGAAATTAATCGCTTCAACAAAATTATTGTATGCAGTCACTGATATGTATGATAAATACCTTTTTTTGTAATTCCGATTTATTTTGTAGTTTTTCTGAAAAAAAAATCCCCAAAAAGCCTATTTTTTGGTCTCTAGAGTGGCCTAAGGGGGGAGCTTTAGTTTCGCTTTTTTACTTCTGACTTTCATTATTTTTTCAAAAGGAAAGATTTCGTCACCATTTTTGAGACTTACTTCCATGGTATTTCTTTTTATTATTCTTAAAAATGGTCAAGATATGGCGCGGTTTTTTAAACTGGCGTGACGTTTAGCTAAAAAAGTAATCGACCGATTCTCATGAAATTTGTTATGAACCTTTTTAACCTTATTGCCTAAAGCACGACCCTAAATTTTTTTGAGGATAAAAAAACTATTTTTTTTATTGCTGATTGTAGCCATTTTTCTTAAAATTCAATCTATTTGTTTCAAAGCGTACCGTTTTATCGATTTTCAACATTTCTCACTTTTTCTTGGTACATATTCTGCGTATGAGTGTTAATGAAAGAAAAATGGGTAATTCTTTAGATGAGTGACTTTTGCGAAAAATTGTTGTTTCCAAACAATCCCAAACAGAACCAATATAGGCGTCGACATGTCCAAAAATGCCCTATTTTACCACGTGTTTCTGCGAAATTCAAAACCCCATAATTTTTTATAGGGTGGGGATTTCAGCTTCTCCGACTGAATTTTATCATTTGTAACCAAATATATAAGAAAATAGCAAAAAAATGGTAAGCTCATTTTTCAGAAAAATCACTTATCCAAAGAATTACCGAAAAATGTTCGTTGTTTTTTTTTCAGATTAAACAGCCAAAGTAGTAATAAAACATAGCCTAAGTATAAAAAATGGTGAAGAAATCTTTCCTGAAAAAAAAATCATGAAAATCAGCAATTGTTTTCCTCGCCTCGAGGTACTCCCCCCTTGATTTATTTTACGACTTTATTTCTCCATCGGTTGTCCCCGTGATTCGACGTACCGGAACTGCGTAAGAAAAGTGAAAGAGGATGAAGGAGAACGGAGAAGAAGAAAGGAGCGCGTTGTGAGGACCTCCTGCCGAGGGAAAGAATCTTTTGCACGCCAATGATGACGACCGGTGATGACGCAACCGCAAAAGCGTTCATCAGACCTAATGGTTCAGGGGACCGACCGCAAAACTAAATGAAACTCGTTTCGCGAGACGGTTACCGAAGCCGCCCCGATGCAATTCGAAAAGTCCATCCCGGGAGAAATGATCCTTACCGGCGTCTCCATATCTGTTCCGAATGCTCGATTTCAAATTCAAGCTCTGTCCAAAGTGCTGTCCAGTTGAAGACGAACAATGATCTTCATAATGATTTTGCACCTAAGCTGGCATTTGTGATTCTTCTTTTTCTATTTTGTCTTCAAAGTGGGCCTATCAAAACCCAATCGAATACGATTCAACGAGCGCTTTTGTGGGTTCGTAAATTTTGGCTTGTTCGAGCAAACGATCTTCGGCATTTCAGGTACCGAACTTTTAAGACGGGGGATACCTTTAGGCGAGAAAAAAATTGGTTGATTTTCATGTTTTTTTTTTAAGGAAAGATTCTTCACCATTTTTGGTGAATTTTTCTTGATTAATCTTTAAATATGGTGGAAGTACGACACGGTCTCCTAAACTGCATTTTCAAAACTGGCGTGACGTATAGCCACAAAACGAATCGACCGATTTTGATGAAATGTAGTATAAATCTTTCTAACCTTATTGTCTAGAACATGAACCTCGATGTTTCTCAAAGCTAAAAAGAAATATTTTTTTATTGCAAAGTGTAGCCATTTTTTCGAAAAATTCAATCTTTTTGTTTCAAAGCGTACCATTTCATCGATTTTCAATATTTCTTACTTTTTCTTGGTTCATATTCTGCGTATGATTGTTAATAAAATGAAAATCTTTGTTGGTTTTGTTTCAGATTAATCCCGCCGACGCTACGTGTCACGTCGTCTGACAATATGCGCCACAGCCCGTTTAGAAAACTGTGACATAACTCCGCCACTCTCTAAGATTAATAAAAATTAAAAAGATACCATGTAACAACCAAAAGTAGCAATAAAACATGCTATTAGTTTTAAAAATAGTGAAAAAATCTTTCCTTAAAAAAAATCATGAATATCAGCAATTTTTTCCGCCTAAAGATATCTCCCCCCTTAACAAAAAGAATTCAACAACTGATGTTTCACTCAGCCGTAGATCAATTATCGAAAAGTCGTCCGTCCACATAGCGAAGTGATCTTTCATAAAAAGTACACGTTAAAAGCCAAGGGCCAATAACTACCTTCCCGTAACTTCAACTCACGAGGTCACTTAAGTGTCCACCTCCGACTTTGTTGAAACATATATGTCATAAATCATTGAAAACTATTAGACACGTCTTTTTTTATCTGCGAGAAAATGTTTTTAAGGGGGGAAACGACCCCTCAGAGAGAGGCGTGTCATCCCTTAGTTTAATTTTTTTCAATTATTTTATTGTGGATTTTTCATCGCTTTAAATGGGAAGGATTTTGGTTTGTTTCATTCAGATCGTGGACTGCTTGTGGGTGAAACAGCAAAACCACCCCGCGATACCCCTTTCTTTGAGGGGCGGTTTCTCCCCTCAAAACCGTTTCTCCACAGACAAAAAATAAATACGTGTCCAATAGTTTTCAATACTTCATCACATATATGAGTTTCAACAAAATCGACTGCGGACACTTAAGGGGTTACGTGGGTTTCAAAGCCAAAAAGCATATTTTCTTAATTAAAAAAAAATAATATATAAATTATTTTATTCAAAATGTTAAGGACATGAAAGAGCAACATTTCAACAAATCTTTTTTTATTTCATCAAAAAATTTGGAAAATTCAGCGGGTGGGACCTGGTTTCCAGAGACCCCTAAAAAGAGTGTCCTTATGGTGGTCAGGATAACTCATGATAGCTTTATCTGAAATTTAAAAAACCATTTTTTTCTTATAGTAGATAAGTATAGCTCGTGATTGAACGAAGGACTTTAAAAAAAAATGCAATTTGAATTTTTGGCAGAGTTGTATGTAAAATAGTTTATAACAATTTACGTTTAGCCTTGAAAAATTAGTTGTAATCGAAAAAACCTTCGTTCAATCACTGGTCAATGCTATTTTGAAAAAGTGTGCAAAATTTTAATAAGATCGGAGCATTAGTTTTTGAGAAATCGTGTCCACCGACTTCAAAAATAGATTTTTGAGAAAAATGTGATATACCTGCGTCTCTCCCGGCCGGTCTTTCCCAACGGAGGGAATTCCCAAATCTCTCCTGAACTTTGACTCCGATCGACTTAAAATTTTGGGAAAATATTCCAGACATTAGGAGACAATAAAAAATTTTCAGTAGATTTTTATTTATTTTCAAACCCACGTACCCCCTTAAGTGACGTTCCTTGTCAGTGAGTTTAAGTACGTTTCGCCTTGACGTGGTTGACTCAAAGTTTGAGGATTTTTCGTTCCCACTATCGTCAGCAACCTCCAAGACCATTTAGTTTCCGAAGTTCAACGTTCTGCGGGTACTTGTTTCTTGTCCAAAATAAAATCGATCAAGAATGTCCTTTGTCGGAAGTGCCAGGACTTGCTTCCCAAATAATACGTTCGCAGAATGTCCTTGCCGCAAAATCCAAGAGGGGCCGGTATGTTTTCTCGGACCAAGTGTGAGTATCTTCGTCTTCCAGATCTTTTGTTTTCCGCAACAAAGCGCCTGATCAAAATGGCAAAATATCTTCTGCCAGGGACGAGTAGGTACGTGCACGCACGTACGCGGCAATCATCGCCGTGCTCCACAAAATACTCGTACGTGTGTATTTCCAGTCGGCTCTCACTGGCGAATGGACTTCCCCACCCGGCCATTCGCGAGAACTTGCGTACACGAGTGAGCGAACGCGGTGCGGTTTTGTAAGCCAAGTAATAGCCAAGTTACGTTCAAATTGCCATTACATAATTGTCCTCCGTCGCGCATAATAATCGAGTGAATAATAGCTACTATCGGGACAAACCACTCGTTTGACCCGACTCGTATTTTTCCCTTTTTTTCATGCATATTTTTCTTTTTGTTCGCGCAAAAGCCTCCCAGGGATATTTTACTATCGGGCGAGCACGAACTTACGGTTGTGTCTTTCTGAGACAGTAGAACGCAAAATGTTAGGGAAAAAGAAAGACACTCGTATACTCGTGACTTTCGAAAGTCAGAAAGGCACCATGCCGAATAGTTTTATAGAGAGAACGTGCAAAACGTTAGGCCCATCTCATTGGCAGTCATCTATGGGAACACGGTACCGTGTCATTTCGACAATTTAACGTACAATAAATAACGCCGTTATACACGTAAAAGAAAAAAAACGTTGAAAAAAGGAGCGTTCGGTGTACGAGTCTATTATTGAAACAATTCCTATACTCAGGAGTCATCGATTATCATTGAAACAATTCCCGTAGTCAGGGCTAATCGATCATTATGACTCGTGCAATCGAATGGTAAACATTTCAAAATGATTTATGCAGATTTACGCAGATTAGAAAATGTCTGTACTGCATAGAACAAAATGCAACAATCGCATAATACAAAAAAAGTATATTTTGATAGTTAAAAATATTTTCAATTGCCCTTAAACTAAGCTATTATTATGCATTGCAAAAAAGATTATTCAGTACAACTAGTTTGTGGCGTAGACAAACGAGCAATTATGAAATATTTAAGGGGTTACCCCCACTTGCGATTTTGAAAAAATCGATTTTTTTTATTGCATTTTTTTGAAGTATAAGTATCTGAGAATATGTCCTGAAAGTTTCAAGTCGATCCGAACAAATTTGACTGAGATATGAGCGTTGAAAGAGAAGAATCCGCGTTGAAAGAGCGTTGACAGAAAAACTTTAAACGCGTTTTTCTCAAAATGGCATTTCTGAAGTCGGTGACCAAGATTACTCGAACACTAATGAACCGATCTTCTTGAAATTTTGCAGGCTTATTTAATACATAAAAATGTAGTCTTTAATCGTTCGATTTTTTTTTTTCGAAAAAATGGCCGTTTTATAGCCAAAAAATGGCCGTTTTTTTTTCGTTAAAATCGAACCATTAACTTTGACTGTCCGCCATTTTGTGAAAAATCAATATTTTTTAAAATCCTTCGATTAAAGACTAGTTTATACCTATATTTGACTAAATCCATCCGCATTTTTTTTTCAGATGATCCACTTCGCCACAATGCTGGTCACCGCAAACCGTGTATATAAAAACATTATTTCATTGACGGCCATTTGCCACTAAACAATGTAATATTTTTCAATTAAAAAATTACTGAAAGTTCTTCAAGATGTGTTCTTTAAGATGGTATATTGATCTATTAAAAAAGTTTTGTAGTTTTCTTTTAAAAAATTTATGAAAAAGGCCTTCTTTGCGCTACAAGTAACGCCTTAAAGACTTTTCAACACGCGTAAAAATAATTAAAAATAATATTCTAGTCATTGGGAATTTCGAAAAAAAAAACATTCGATCTGCTAATCCATTTCCATGGGCCATAAATATTTAAATACGGAACGAAAAACGCATTACACTATATATTTTATGGCCATCGCTAAAAAATAATGGATTTTGCCAGTTTAAAATATTTTATCGCTTAAATTAAGTTATTGTTGTGTATTGCGAAAAATATTATTCAGTACAACTAGCTTATAGTATAAAAAACGAGTAATTATTAAAGACTTACAGACTTTCCAACACGTGTGAAATTAATGTTTAAAAACAATATTTTAGTTGTTGGAAATTTCGGAAAAAAAGAATTCGATCTGCAGAATCAATTTTTCTGGACTCTGAATATTTTAGTGCTCGCGAACATTGAAGCACGAGATGAAAGATAATCACAATTTGTACTTAATGGCCATCGCTATAAAATAATGTATTCTGGAAGTTTAAAATATTTTTATTCAACCTTAAGCTATAAGATATTGTTATGCATTGTAAAAAAAAATATTCAGCAAACGTAGTTTGCAGGGTAAATACACAAGTAATTATTAAACATTTTGACACTTTCAAACACGTGTAAAAATCATTTTCAAAAAACTACATTTTAGTCGTTGGGAATTTCGGAAAAAAATAATTCGCTATGCAAATTCTACTTTTATAGACCATGAATATTTAAGTGCTCACGAACATTGTAGCACTTACAAAACGCAAAACACATGGCAATTTGTATTTAATGGGTATCGCTATTTCGCATGCTGATTCTGTCTATAAATCTTGGAATCTCGGCAATAAAAAAAGGTTATGAAGTAATGTCTACATTGTATTCGTTGCATGTTACGCACGTGCATTACAATCACCGATTATCCGAGGCTATGGACATCACAATAAAATCTCGAAGATGCTGTATGGAATCTGTGTATAGCTCGAAGGGACTCTGGCGATTTATTATACTCCTGAGCGGGAGAGCGAGAGAGCGGGAGGGAACGTCTCCCAGCTTCTTTGGGGAAGGGAGTGACAAGCATCGATAGTGCTGCATGCTGAATATCCTCGCGTGGGTCGAAAGGCGCCAGAGGATACTAATCGCCCAGTCGGAGTCGATCATTCGCAAAGAGATGCTCAAATGGGACGAGACGTCTGCGTGGAAAAACGTCGCTTTTACAGACTATCGCGCGAAGCTATCTCATGCTAATATCATAGCCGTAACTAAATTCGTCGGGTCTCAGCCGACAGTGAAACTACGAATGGAAAACGAGATGAAAGCATGTATTTAAAAGAACTAACGCTTTTGGAACATTTTTTCCCTCTAATAAATTAAGTAATTTTTTCAGTTTAGTTAGATTTTTGTTCAATGAATTAATTAGATTTTTCAGATCAGTTAAATTTTTCTCCAATAAATCAATTCGATTTTTTCGATTAGTCACATTTTTCTCGGCGGTAAATTAATACAATGTTTTTTTCCTCCCAAGAATTCATTGGATTTTGTTTTATCAATGAATTAATAGAACGTTTTTTTTTTCTCTAATAAATTAAGTAAATCTTTCAGAATAGATAGATTTTTTGTAATAAAGTAATTAGATTTTCCTCCAATAAATTATTTACGTTTATCAATAACTTAATATAACATTTTTCCTACAATAAATTGATTAATTTTTTTTTGGATTAGTTACATTTTCTCCAATGATTTCTTCAATGATGATCTGACTCATCGGATTTTTTCGATAAGTCAGATTTTCCCCCAATAAATTAATTCGATTTTTTTCCTCCAATAAATTAATTGGATTCTTGTTTTTTCCGATAAATTAATTGGACGGAAAAAAAACGCTTTAATCGAAGACAGAATATGTTTTCGACAGATAACAATTCGATTTCCATTCTGTAGATCATTTATGACAGACTTTCAAATGTTCTTTCTAAATAAGAATGCAACAAATAAGGACGTTATTATGAGGACTGCAGTAAATTCGGTAGTTCAGTTGTTTTTTTATTTAGAACCATTTCAAAAACGAAGTATATTTTTTTATCTTTGGTATAATTCTATCGAAGAGCCTTCTCAATTATTTTATTCCATTATCGGCTTCAAGAATTTTATGAAAAATGATTTTGTACAGCGTTTTCCACAATTTTCTTGCGTCTTCGTGGTAATGCGGTACAAAAGTGCATTCCAGAAAACATTCAAGAATCTCGTGGCGTAAAATTGTATATTTTATCGAGGCCATTCTTTGCCGCTTCGCAATTTCTTTTTTATCTACAAATCGAAGTCTTATTCTTCTACCGTCGCTGAAAAAAAAGTCCAGGATTGAGGGTGAAAAAGAATGGGGGGCCCCGATTTTGCAAAAAAAACCTGTCAATATATGCGTGTATGTATGTACCGATGGTCAGTAGACAATGGATGATGGCAGGCCGAGAAACTGTCCACCCACGATATGAGAATAGCCGAGATAATTTTTTGAGGTTTGTTCAGGGACGGGAAGACCTCTCCGTGCTCGCTTTGTATGCAGAAATGCATGAGCATTGTGCGCTGGACCTCGGTGGATTCCACCTATCCTGTTGTATATCGTCGTCCCTGTTACGCCCGCGATTACGAGAGAGCCACGAGATTTTTATTCCCCTCTTTTTTATTCGCCTCCTATTTACCTCGTTCTGCAATAGTAGACGGAGGTACAAGGAGAGCGAGAGAAAGAGTGAGAGAGAGAGAGAGAGAGAGAGAGAGAGAGAGAGAGAGAGAGAGAGAGAGAGAGGGACTCGAAGGAAAGATTGGAATCCGCATGTAGCTGCAAATCTATAAATGTATCGCTTCGTATGTGCTGGTACGAATTCTTCGAAATTGCGTGGGAGGCTGGATCGAGCAGGTGACGTTACGTTAGCGATATACCGTCGCGTTAATTTACCCTGGGTAAATTAATGGTGAATTCGGGCTCCGGGGATAAAATACATCGAAGAGACTTAAAAAAAAAACAAAAAAATCCCGATTTGTTTCCCACCTCAGCCAAAAAAAGTTTCTTCACTGAATCACCGCTCATATATTTTCCGTTTTGATTTAAAAGTTTGCTCTGCGCTCATTCTTGGCGTAATCGGATTCTTTTTTAAATGCCGTTTCGCTCGTTGAGCTTCGAAGATTTTTTAAATTTTTGGCGGAATTTCAAAGTCGGACCATCCATTTTCGCGAATTTTTGGTTGCTTTTCCGCCATATTCCAAGTGGACTTTCCGGGAAAACTAATCGAAATCTCGGGATGAATGTAGCGGCATTCTCCAAGTCTATCGAAATCCTTTTCAAAACTCCCCCAAAAAATCTCCGTCACTCAAATAGAACCTATGCTACGGCTGTTTGAAATTTCGCGATTTCGACGGTTCCTCAAAAGGGGCCAGAAGGGTAAAAAAAAGTCTTCGACTTTTAAACGATTTTAACGAGTTTCCGCTGAACGCTTAAAATTGAACGATTAAACGAACTTACCTGTAAGTGATGTTTGATCGTAATTGTATGAAGCGCCTCTTCCGAAAGATCAGCATGTAGTACCCCTACTCGTTGCCTAAGTAACCACGTATACAAAGTCTATAAAATTTTGCCCATAGTGGGCTATGAATCCCTCCGCTTCCGCTGTTTCTTCATTACTTTAAAGTAGCCACAACCCTTCTGGGATATCTCTCGTAGGGAGATGGGTATATTAATTTTTATAACAATTGGGAAGGGACTCTGATCTTTCGGAAGAGGCGCTTCATACAATTACGATCAAACATCACTTACAGGTAAGTTCGTTTAATCGTTCAATTGTATTTTGCGCCTCTTCCTCAGATCAGCATGTAGATGTTTGAAGTTGTTGTGGCACAATCCGTTGTCCGCGTATGTTTTGAAAGAAGCCGATTGCCGAAATTATTGTTATTATTATCATCATTATTATTATTATTATTTGGTAGTCATCTTGTTTAACTATTCAGAACTGCCTGAGCAAAGAAGGTTTTATCTTGGATAATTGGACGATTATAAAATCTAGCGAACGTCTGTGACTTTTGTGTCCATCCAACAGTACTTCTTATTAAATCAATACTGACACCCCTTGCTTTTGCAGCAGAAGAAGACGCGTGTCTTGCACTATGAGCCGAAAAAATATCCGTATCTATTCCACTTTTGTCTAGGGCTTTTTTCACCCATTTGCTTAAAGTTTGAGATCCGACTGCCTTATGGGGTTTACGCACCGCCACAAAAAGTGTCTCGCACGTTCCTCGGATCCTTTCAGTTCGTTCGATGTATGTTCTTAATGTTGTCGCTCCACATATGTTCTTATCTTTTTTAAACACTGGCAGAGTCAACAGGGGCTGTTTTCGATTTCGACCGGAGGTTTTAATGATATCAGGGATCTTAATGATTAAAACCCCTTCCTGCCACCTTATATTCTCCACGCGGATAAGAGCCAGGGTCTGCATTCTTTGACCCGTCACCAGCGCCAGTAGAGTAACGACCTTCATTGCAAGAACGTCCATGGGTAGGTCTTCATTGCTTCCTAAACTTTTAAGATAATCCAGGACGACTCGTGGGTCCCACGTAAAGTCATATTTTGCCCTAGCTGGGCGAGCTTCAGCTATTCCTTTGAAAAGCCTTCGAATATTAAAATCCTGTCCTATCTGCGGTCCAGCTATCAGTGATATTGCTGATCGAAGGGTATTGAGTGAACTGTACGCTGCCCCTTTCTGGAATTCTTCAGCCAAGGCTTTCAGAACTTCTGTGTTCGATGGTTTGAATGGGTCGATGTTTTCCTTGTTGCAAAAAATCCACCATTTTTTTAAAGCACTGTCGTATTGTTTGAGCGACGATTTCCGTATTGACCCGATCATGATGTCGCGTGCCTCTGCTGGAATATTATTTATCTCGTAGGCTTTCCACAAACAATTCCGGCCACCAGGGTAAGTTGTTTCCATAATGGGTGTGGATCTCTGTTGACGGATAATAGCATTGATTGCTCAGGAGTTAACATAACGATTTTGCTTACAAGAAGGGATTGGAATCGTGGGTACCACGGTTGTGCTGGCCAATTTGGTACAACCATAATGCCCGTTGCTCCTTCTTCCTTTACCTTGCGCAATACTCGTAGCACGAGAGCGAAAGGAGGGAAAGCATAGAAGAGGGAAAACTGTGACCAATTAATCGTAAAGGCATCTACTGTCTCGCTTTTAGGGTCTCTGATCCAAGACACGTAACGTTCGCATTTTGCATTAAGACGAGAGGCAAACAGGTCAATCTCAGGTTGTCCAAAAGCTTCTATTATTCTTCCAAAGGCCCATTTAGCTAAACTATACTCCGTTTCTCTTTCCAATCGCCGAGATTCGAAATCCGCCTCAATATTATCTTTCGTGTTGATATACGATGCTAACAAACCAATCTTGCGTTGTTCACACCATTCCAAAATTTCTGTCGCTAGGTTATTTAGACTCTCAAAACGTATGCCGCCCATTTTATTGATATATGCAATGGCAGTTGTATTGTCAAGCCGGAGGAGAATATTACATTCCCTTTCGTGTCGCACGAAGCATTTTAAGCCGAAGAAGGCCGCTTTCAATTCTAGGAGATTAATGTGGGATTTCTTCTCTTTCAGGCTCCAAAAACCGTGCGTTCTATTGTTTCCACATACAGCGCCCCACCCCGAAAGAGATGCATCGCAGAAAATTTCGTAACGGAATTTTGGAGTCTCGAACGAATTAGAGGGTGAGCGTATGGCTCTTTGCCACCAGACGAATTCAGGCTGTAATGATTTTGGAATTCTCATGACGCTATTGTAACACCCAAAGTTAGTTTCTAGAGCTAGAAATTTGGCTCTTTCAAATTTTTTGGTGTGGCCTAGGCTATATTTTATTGCCGGGGAGCATGCAATTAACGCGCCAATAAACTCGGCAAGCTCTCGAATTTTACAGAACATTTTTCGTTGAAATTTCTGAATAGAATCTCCTATTTTTTGCCTTTTACTTTCTGGGAGTTCTAAGGTCATTTGTTCCGTGTCGAAGATGAACCCTAGGAATTGGCAGCGTTTCTTGGGTGACAATTGACATTTTCTTTGATTTAAGATGAAACCCAGTCTTTCCAGGCTTACGCAAACTTCTTGCACATCTTTCCGACATTTTTCATAGGTATCGCCAATGATTAGAAAATCATCTAAATATACTACTAAAAGGAGGTGTCTTTTCCGTAAGTATGTTGTTACTGGTTTCAGCAGTTTCGTGAAGACGTATGGAGCAGTCGCTAGGCCGAAAGGTAAACACACGAATTCGTACAATTTCTTGTTAAACGAGAACCGTAAGAATTTTCTATCGCTCTCCGCGATGGGCACCGTATAGTATGCATCCGTTAAGTCGAGCTTTGCGAGAAAAGAATCTTTGCAAATAAGATTAACCGCCGTCTTTCTATCTTCTAGTTTGAAGTGCTCGGTACGGATAAATTCATTCAGTTTTTTTAGATTGAGAATAAACCGATCTTTCCCATCTGGTTTTGGGACAAGGAATACGTCTGAAATGAATTGTCCCTTAGTTTGGCGACATGGCACAATAGCACCCTTTTTTAGCAGGTTATTAATTAGTTCGCCTAATTTTCTTTGTTCCGTTCTCGATTTTGTGGTCTCCCGAAAACTTTTCTGGACTGGTCGCTTCTCGAAAGGAATCTTATAACCTTTAATCCATGATAATATTAAACTATCGGACGTTATATTAGTCCATTCTTGCCAAAAGGAACGTAGTCGGCCAGCAATAGGACTTACAGGGCTATTTACCACCTGCGCCGTGGACGATTCTCCTGTCTGTGAGTCGATCGCCCGTTGTCCTCCCGTTTCCGAATTCCCGAGAGGTTCGGAGACCGCTGATAGCGTCGCGATTGTTTCTTCCCGCCCGATTCCATCGTCTGACGCTGTACTCTCGATGTGCGACGGAGCGGGGCTCGGAAGTTTTTTGAATTTTGTGCAATGAATGGCTTTCGTGATATTCGTAGATCCTTTGATGCGCTTTCCAATGTCTTCGCAGCCTTTACCCTGTCTTCGATCTGTTTCCCGAATAGCCATTCGTCTGGAGCTGATGCGCTGAGGACGTCCTTAAACGACGTATTGATATTCGACAATATCAAACTTCGACGTATCAGGGATTCGTCCCGTTGTAGGTCTGCCAGAATGCGTCCTGCATCGCTTAGTTTCTGTAAGAGCACCATCTCATCTCTTGCTCCATTGATGACATTGCGAAAAACGATTCCTACGGCAGCTATAGCCGCTGCAATCTTCTTTTGCTTTATGACAATTCTTTCGTCTCTTTTGGTGGCACTTTCATTCAGAGCTGCTTTAACCTCAGGGTTAACTGCCGGGGGATCAATGAAGGCAGCATTTTCTGGAGGCGGATATTCGTTGAAGATCGTATCACGATCCTCGGATGGTAAGCCATTCTTTAATATCTCTTCCCAGCGAACCATTAACTCATTCGGTATCTTGGGCGCGAATTCGCGGGTCACCGTTAATCTTTTTCCCATAATCTCGACAATGCGTGGGTCCAGATTTTCGTTGGGCGATTCTGTCACATTTTCCGAACTGTCGACATTACCAGTTACCTCTTTAGTTTTGCACTGGAATTCTGGTGATACCTGGTTAGCCAGCTGGGACGTCAAGGCCTCACTGGGAACATCCGACTCTCCAGAGAGGACGCTAACTTGGTCCTTCTTGTGTCGATGATTTCGATCCGAATGGGATTCTCGACTGTCCTGAGAACTCCACTCTTCCGAGGATGCTGTGCTTGACTCGTGATGGCGACCTGACATCCCGTAAAATTATGGGGATAAATATCGTATTTTCTGTTTCGGTTAGAGCCTATTTGAACGACTCCTTTATTGGCAAGGATGTATATCGCCCAGAATGTCGTTCGTATTTCGCCAGGGTGAACTAAGTACAGTCTGCATGGGCTGCGCCCTTCCTCATTCCGGTTAGACCTTCGTGAGTTGCGTATTTTGTCGAGTTCGTCCGTGGGTTAGAGCCCAAAAGAACTACTGCTTCTTTGCACGGGCTACGCCCTTCCTCAACCAGGTTAGACCCTCGTGAGTTGCAGATGCGTGAAGAGTTCGCTGATAGGTTAGAGCCCATGTGAACTGTTCTTCTTCTTGCACGGGCTGCGCCCTTCCTCATTCAGGTCAAACCTTCATGAGTTGCCGATTCTCTTAGAATTTCTTTGACGATCGCTCGTTAGGTTAGAGCCCACAGGAGCGTTCTTATTTTCCTTCGCACAAGCTATGATTCTCCATCTTCAGAATCGATTGGAAAAAAGTTTGTGAAAAAAAAGAAAAAACCGTATACTTACGTCGCTTCCGTTTTTTCCCCTGCAATCGCTCCAATCGCCGAATTCTTTTTTCCAAACGTTCTTCGTAGCTTTCTGATTCGTCAGAATGTCTTCGCCGCTTTCTTCCCATTTTCTTTCTTCAATATTTGAGATTTAACGCGGACAACACGTGGTGTCTTTCAGCACGAGAAAAAGAATGAAGAAACAGCGGAAGCGGAGGGATTCATAGCCCACTATGGGCAAAATTTTATAGACTTTGTATACGTGGTTACTTAGGCAACGAGTAGGGGTACTACATGCTGATCTGAGGAAGAGGCGCAAAATACAATTAAGCCGGGAAAACGCGAAAAACGTGTCCCCATGCATTTTTGGCGAGTTCTCATGGAAATTAAGGGTTAAGGGAAAATCTAATAATGAATTCGTGTTCGGGGGAAAAAATACATTAAACCGAACCTGTAACAAATATTGAAAATCAATTTTCTTTACATTTCGATCAAAAATAAGTTACTCCACTAAATCGTCGATCACGTATTTTCTGTTTTGATTTAGAACTCCACTCTGTACTCATTCTCTTCGATATCGTTTGCGCTACAAAATGCCGTCCGTTTCATTGAGATCCGTTCATCTTTCGATTTTTGGTAGAATTTCAAAGTCGGACCATCGATTTTAGTGAATTTTTCCATACATACCTACATGGACTTTCCGGGTAAACTAATTGAGATATCGGGATGAATCCAGCGGCATTATCCAAGTCTGCCAAAATCCTTTTCAAAACTCCCCTAATAAATCTCCGTCACTCAAATAGAACCGATGCTAGGGCTGTTCGAAATTTCGCGATTTTGGCTATTCCTGAAAAGTGGCCAAAAGGGTAGATATTTTTTTTTATTGACTCTTAAAACTTTTCAAGTGTACATTTAATGGAAAATGTCCCGTCGGTCATGAACATCACAGAGTTTTTGTCGAAAACTCAAAATGACGTCAGGTAAACGCAAAAAACGTGTTCCCATACTCATACGATGATTTTTAATAGAAATTGAGGGTGGTGGAGGAAATAAATGGGGAATCCGTATTCAGGGATACATCGATAAGGATTTATAAAAAAAATCCGTATTTAGGATGCATGGATAAGGATTTATACAAAAAAATAGTTAAAATCCAAATTTTCACCCGCGATTAGTACCCAAAATTTCCACTGATTTACTGCCTCCCAAAAATTCGCCTTCGATATTCAATTTTCCAACTATCGCTTTTAATGAGCTTTAAGATCTTGGGCCGCAGTAACGGGTATAAAATCATGTGCGAACTTAACCATTTTTTTCGTATGAAAAAGTGATTCACTCATAAAATTAATTACACATCTATTTAGTATGAATATCAAGCTGTTAGAAAATATATATCTTTTTTTTCGATGTACAAAATGGCCGACTACTAATATTTTCTTTTGTTATCTTTTTTTAGGCGCTCCGCGGCGTGCAATTTGGCATCCAAAAGGTTTTACCTAAAACAAAAAACAAAAATTCTCGTCAATCTACATTAGAATGCCTAGAGAAGTACGTACGGAATTTAAAAAATAGTGTTTTATTCAAAAGTTGTAGGTATTTGAATTTAAGGGGTTAACCCCCACTTGCGATTTTGAAAAAATCGATTTTTTTTATTGCATTTTTTTTAAGTTTAAGTATCTGAGAATATGTCCTAAAAATTTCAAGTCGATCCGAACAAAATTGACTGAGATATGAGCGATGAAAGAGAAGAATCCGCGTTGAAAGAGCGTTGAAAGAGAAACTTTAAACGCGTTTTTCTCAAAATGGCATTTCTGAAGTCGGTGACCAAGGTTACTCGAACACTAATGAACCGATCTTCTTGAAATTTTGCAGGCTTATTTAATACATAAAAATGTAGTCTTTAATCGTTCGATTTATTTTTTCGAAAAAAATGGCCGTTTTATAGCCAAAAAACGGCCGTTTTTTTCGTTAAAATCGAACCATTAACTTTGACTGTCCGCCATTTTGTGAAAAATGAATATTTTTTTAAATCCTTCGATTAAAGACTAGTTTATACTTATATTTGACTAAATCCATCCGCATTTTTTTTCAGATGATCCACTTCGCCGCAATGTTGGTCACCGGAAACCGTGTATATAAAAACATTATTTCATTGACGGCCATTTGCCACTAAACAATGTAATATTTTTCAATAAAAAAATTACTGAAAGTTCTTCAAGATGTGTTCTTTAAGATGGTATATTGGTCGATTAAAAAAGTTTTGTAGTTTTCTTTAAAAAAAATCATGAAAAAGTCCTTTTTTTGCGCTACAAGTGGGGGTAACGCCTTAAGAAATGAATTTTCAGTGAAAAATTTCGTTATAATTGCTCATAAACTGCTCATAAAATGAAAAGTTGTCGATTAATCAGAAATTCCGTACGTACTTCTCTGCGAAATGCAATTAGGAACATAATTTTCAAATTTGAAGTAAATCGAGTGAAAATTGTTGAAGTTATTTGTCACGCCAATTGGAAAAAAGCTGTTTCGAGAAGTTTCGAGTAGCCGGCCATTTTGTAAATAAAAAAGAAAAAAAATTCGAACATTTTGATATTCATACTAAATTTTTTAGTATCTAATTCCTATTCCCAGCCGTATTGTTCGTCTTGTAATCGAATATTTCGAATTAGGAATTCGACCAAAGATTTGGATGTATTGAAATACATCGTTTCAATGAATAAATCATTTCGTTCTGCATCTTCTACGAATTTCGTGTCATACAAAAACTTATGGTCGTCTCGTCTCCAGCTGGTACTTTTCGAGACGTTAATTGTCCAATTCTACAATGCATGCAACGAATTCGTATATGTAGTAAAAATATATACTTCCCAATGCAATCAAAGTATTATTAGATTGCCTAGATTTTTCATCGATACAACCGAAAAAAAAAAATACAGTGGATGTGGAAGTAATGGTGTAAAAAAATATGTAATCGAATGCAATGTCATTATTGTTTCAACCCTTTCAATGAAGGAAATCAGTAAGACTCATTGTTACAAAAGAACTTGAAAAAAAGTATGTCCCATAGAAACGACAGATTGGCAAACATGTAAAAAAAATCTCTTTGTTTCCAAGTGTTTGAATAATGAAGAAACTTGATACTCTCGTCGATGGCATCGTGCAGATTCTGTCTAAACCCCGTCACATGGGACGTGCCACTGAACCCCTCCGGCCTTGTATGAGGCGTAACATACGTGATGGATTACTCTCACAATCCCTCTGCACTCCCGCGATCCGAATTTCATGACAATTCGGACCTACTCGTCTGTTCGTTGGACAAACAACAAGACGAGAGTTCGAAATATCGATCGGAAAACTCGGCCCCCCCTTGCTTCTCGATCAATCGACAAATAAGGGTGAATTCGTCTGTCCTGCGAACTCGAGGGTTGTTACTGCGTAAACAATCGTCGATGGACTTTTCTCGTCGACATTTTTCGTTCAACGAAATCAAAACGTTAAACCTGTTTTATTTTTCATTACACTCGGTCTTTGCACTATTTTGGTAGGTTTTTTTCTAGAGACTAGACGCATTAAGGGGTGCCTAGTTGTAAAATTCAAAAAATCACTTTTTCCAACACCAATATATTTTAATAGTAGGGGAGACCGGGGCAAAATGGTATAGCGGGGCATAATGGGACCGGGGCAAAATGGGACCGGGGCAAAACGGGTTTGGGGCAAAATCGAATAGTGAAAATCAACACTGCTGGAAAATACGTCATTGGGGCAAAACGGGACTGGGGCAAAATGGGCCGGAGAAAATCAGGCTCCTCAGAAAGAGGCGGTTGGGGCAAAACGGGATCGGGGCAAAATGGGACAGTGGAATAATTCGATGCAGAAACGAAAGAAATGCAGGGGTAAAAAACGAGGGGTAATAAATGAGTGAAAACAGGTTTTATTGAATGTTACACGATATTTGGGTCACACTCTACTTACGATACTATAATTTAACGGTGGCAATGTTTAATTTTTATTGCTTGTTTAACTAAGCTAATTTTTATCGGCTGAATGAATATCAATTTTTTGATATTCATTGTTTGACCAAATATAATGATTGGACATGCGGTTAAGGCAATGTTTCAAGGTCGACTCGTTCGATTTCGTTGAAATTTGATTAATCGTAGTAATTTAACATTAAAGAAGACGACAATTTTTTTTTTGTTAACTCAATCGCTTAAACAATTATTATTATTTTTGACTTTACAACAACAGTTCGTGCTCGGCTCGTCAGGATTCGTTGAATCCAATAAATTTAAGTACTTCAACATTCAAAAAAATACTAATTTTTCATTTGTTATTAAAGTTTGTTAAACAATTACTTTTGATTCTGCGGTCAGAACTGTACCAAACTTGACGTAAATTGTTATTTGAGCCTTCTTATTCGATTGGTACAATTTCTTTGTCGTTATTAATTATTTAAATAATCAAGTAATTTTTATAATCTGACGCGTGCAATTTATGGTTTTTTTTTGTTTTTATCTTTCTTTGTTTTTTTTTAATTTATTTTCTGTTAACTGCACGTTACTGATACTGATTTTCAAGCGATTGATGAAAATCTAACTCTTGTCAATTTTTACGTAAATTGTTTTATGAAACTAGGACCGCCGCTCCCCATGAAATCGACGGATTTGTGTCGATAAATATATCGGTCAGTCCGTATTATCTGCGTATATGTGGACTGAAACGAACCACAAGCACCATTTAGATTAGATTATGTTTCAACAGCTCTTTCATAGAGCCGAAGCATGAATTTTCCTGTCATCCCATTTTGCCCCAAATTCAGCGGGCTGCGACACTTCATTTTTGTGTGTCCCATTTTGCCCCGATTCCATTTTGCCCCAATTTGATATTCCACTCCTCTCTGTCCCATTTTGCCCCTATCCCATTTTGCCCCAAATCAAGCACCCAAGAAACTTCATTTTTTGCTATCCCATTATGCCCCGATCCCATTATGCCCCAGTGCCGTTTTGCCCCGGTACCGTTTTGCCCCGCGATACCATTTTGCCCCGGTCTCCCCTATATCATCTTATAAATGTTCCCTGAAAATTTCAAGGTGTTCGGAACGAAATTGACAGATTCATAGGATGTCATGTTGACACACGTTGGAACGCTCGGAGCGTTGTTCAAAACTTTAAACGCTTTTTTTTCGAAAGTAGGTACGTTCTCAAAGTTGGTGAGTAAAATATCTGAAAAACTACTGCATCGATCTTTGTGATATTTTTAGGGCTCTTTTTGGATCGAAAAAAGTAGTATTTGATCGAAGGATTTTTTTCTGATGAATACTTTCCATTCGATGAATGAAACATGCTCATTTTTTTGCAAACATCGAAACTCTCGTTCTGAACACGCGCAATTTTTTTTAAATTTGCTATTTCGCAAATTCCTTTGATTAATTATGAGATAAACTAATATACTAACGAAATTCGTTTGATTTTTTATATGAGATAACCTGGGTCAGAAAGGCATGAGCTGTAAAACGATGATAATAAAAAAAATTACACAAAAAAATTATAGTGATCTCCTGATGATACTTTTTCGAACACGTAATTTTTGTAGAAATTCATCATTACGATACTATTTCAAAAATGACAAAAATGAGCTGTTTTCGACTGCTTCAACTAGGCATAACCCGTTAACTTTACATAACCGGGTATGATATATATATATATATATATATATATATATATATATATATATATATATATAACGCCAAACTCACATATAATTCGCGAGGTCAAGGTCCTCTAGTTTTATCCGCATCCGTATGATTCAGCGCACGCGCTCACACTCTCCTTGCCGCACACTAGAGCATCCAAGTCGAGCTACCAACATCCCGTTTGTCCCCTTTTACTGCCTATCTGGATGAGAGTCACTTCACCATGAAGCAAAATATGGACGTGCGGTGATCGTGACTCATTCTCCCATTCACACTCAGTCATTGCCGGAAAACGCGGAAAAACTTGTATTTATTTGATTAATGCGATATTTTTTGACATTTCAAAAACAGGATTCGTTTATTGCATTGTTTTATAGCGTAGGATCTTAAGGGGTCTCATTTTAGACGCTAAAAATAGCTAATTTCATGATTTTTTTGTTAGGTTTATTATTATAGATATTGATATTAAAATTGTTAAACTTAATAAATACACTTTCGAAATACATCAAACAAGTTTTTTATTTATTCAAGTCACTATTTATAGACGAAAATGGTAGTTAAAAAAAAGTCCTAAAAAAATTGTAGGTCTGCGCTGTTGATGAAATCTCGGAGACGGATCATCCGAAACAAAAAAAATCAAACGGTTTTAGATTCAGTGTGTTAATGGCTATAGCGCATATCATACGATTTTTGATGTATGCAAAAATAACAAAATGGCGGACAATTTTCGAAAAAAAAACAGGACAAAAAACGTGTTTTTCACCGTTTTTTGGCAAAGAAAGTAAATATCGGAGTTTAAAAAAATTCTTGATCTGCGCTATAGCTATAGTTGTAAAGAATATGTGGTTAAAATTTCATGAGGATGTGTTCAGTAGTTTCGAAGATTTTATCAAGTCGTCGAAAAACGTCGTTTCGAGAAAACGCGTTTAAAGTGTGTTTGGGTTACATAAATAAATTAAAAAATTGTTTATATGTAGTTCCAAAGTGTATTCATTAAGGGGAGATATACACCTAGGAGCCGGAAAAAGGTCATTTTTGTGAATTTTTTCAAGGAAAACTATTTGAAATTTCGGATTGGGGTTTTAATTATCTAAAAGTATATACATTCAAAAATACGTTTAATTGTCTTTATTTGAAAATATAAAAAATATACACGGATATTGTATGATCCTTGGAGCGTCGTGAAAAAAATCTGCGTATACGGTACCCACTGGCGTTTCTTCGAAAATCATCTGAAAAAAAAACCAAAAAGATTATTAAATTAGATACTATAATCTAGTACTCGTCGTAGCCGATTTTTAAAATATCGATTTATGACAAAATGGCTGACGTTTGAACATAAATAGTGATTTTTGGGCCAAAAATTTGTTATTATTTCGCCTATAAAACGAAAACTACGTAACGGAAAAAAAATCCTATGCCAAGTACTAGATAATGGTGTATAGAAAAACCATAAAAAACCTCAAGGCAATCGGTTGATTGGTTTTCGAGAAATTTTGGGTAGCGATTTGAAAAACGTGGTTTTGAGAAAAACGCGTTTCGAAAATTTGGGAATGAATAAATCATGAAATTTGTCAGCTTACATGGAATCATCGATACCAGGCCCATAGTGTAGGTCTTCTACGGTTGACGGAATGTTTATAGCTTCTAAAGCCTCGACCTCGACCATCTTGGTGTATATCTCTCCTTAAGTGTAACAACTTTTAAATCAATATCTATAATATAAACCTTTCAAAAAAGTTCATGAAATTAGCCTTTTTTACGTCTAAAGTGAGAAGACCCCTTAACTTCAATCTGCAACAAATATTTTGCAAAATCTCCGAAAATTGGCCGAGTCTTCGTTATTTCGCTCTTTTCCACAATGCACCGTGCGTTTTATTCGCAGCAGCCTGGCCCGCGAAACGCGTAAATCTACATCAGACAAGGATCGAGTGAAGCTCCGGACAGCGATTAAACTTGTCGCGCGTATCGCCACTCGTTGTTAGCCGACAAAGTGTATAATCGCCCCTTTTTCTTTTCTCGAACTGACGTCCGATGGTTGCGTATCCGATTATAGACGACCGATTTTCTCCTCCTTGTGGGGAAACTGGGATGAGCCAATCTATATCAAGTTAAACTAACTTTTCCCCGCGTCGAGTTTGTTACGACGTTCTCTCTCGTCCTCGAGCCTTTAAAGAGGCGCGACACTGTCAAATCGAATTAAACTCAACATTCTCGAATTTCTAACGACTTCGGCGAGCCTCCAATTTTCTACATTCTCGTTTAATTCATTCTAGATAATCGTTACACAATTTGCGGGCACAGTTTTAACTGCGACGTTTTCACGCGAGAGCGAAAATACGTAACATCAGGGAAGAGGACACTTTTGTTTGAAATTGAAAAAAAGAAGTAAACAATTGATGAGAACGTAAAATATTACGATTTTATGATTTACAGGTCATATGCAACAAGATGCTAATAATTATTTTACACGTTACATTTAAATATTCTAAGTTATATGATGGTTTACAAAAATGACTGGAATCGGGGTTTTCAAAATAGTTGCCTATAATTGGATATCCGAGATGAGGGCCGAAACTCTATTTTTCTTAGATCTAATATTAGGGGATTATTTTTATATGAATTGAAACAAATCGTTTATTGTTTTAACTTTGTAATGATTTTGAAGCAATCAGGCTTTGTGGGTTGATCTTTTATTAGGTAGGAACATTTTGACACAACGGATCTCCAATATTAGCCGAATATGAACCGTAATATTTTTGTACATATTGTTATTTTTGCGAACATTATATTTTTTAAGTAAAATATATATTATAGTTTATCGAAAATAACAAAAATATGTTAAATATGTTACAAATGTGTTAAAAATAATTAACCCGAACAAACCCAAACCCAATAAAATGGTAAATATTCGGAAGCGGGGCACCTGCTAGAATCAGGCTAATTTTCGTTTGGGTTTGTTTGGGTGATTCTAGCAGGAGCCCCACTCCCAAATATTTACCAAAAATATAAATCATTTGGACTTGCCTCAATGAAAACATTTTTCAACGCCACAAATATGTTTTCGGGCGAAAAGTAACATCAGCTCACTGTTATGTCATTTTTGTTGTCAGGCAACGAAAAATTTGCAGTGGCGACATCTACGCCTGGTTATTAGTGTATAAAATAAAAACCAGATGTCGCTATAGGAAAACTCGAGATAGTTCACTATCCTTGGCTAAGTAGATCTAACATAACCCAACAAATGTTTTTTTTTTACATTAAAAAAAAATAGTTCACTATCCGATATTACACAACGATCCGATATTTGGTGCTTCTCCTCTACTTTTGTCATTGTAATATGTGTGTGAAAAGAACGCACCTGGCTGAAATTTTCCATAAAATCGATTGTAAAAATTCAGAAGCCAGTCTCGTAAATTATCAAATGTCTCTCCGACAGCTCTCGTGTACGACACGCCCGGATAATTAAAAGTTGCATAAATAGAACGTGAGAAAACCGAACCATCCAGTCTATCAGATTTTTTTTTTCTTTACTCAGTCACGACGTCAATCTACTTTTTCCCCCGCGATGATCGTCGAGATATTTACTACTTGCATCTGGGTGAGATGACTATAATCATTCCCCGTGACCTCGAACTTGATACCAACCGATTAGATCTCTTATGGATATTACGACAACATTTTAATAGCCAGTCTCGTGGACTTGTTCAATTAACGCGAAGAACAAAAAAGTGTTTTGGCCATAAATCGTCAAAGGCCAATAATCTAGAAAGTTTGCGATAAATCGATCTTATCGACGAAACAATTCAACGAGATGTTTCAACGAAATTGTTCTCGGTGAGAGAAAATCGTGCACCAACGAGCGCACTAAGGTGCTCCAGTTTTTTTCCTCGACTCCGAACGTCGAGCTTTTTTCCCCGTCTTTTACGTATAAAGAGAGCTACGAAATATTTCTCCACTTCGTAATCGTCGTGACGACTCTTTTACAACACGCTGTCGTAACAAATCCATAACGGGATAGAAATATTGTTTGAACCGATCGGCGACCTTAAAAAAATGGAATATTCACAAAATCCTGATGACTTGTTATTTTTATTCAAATATAATTTTCTATGTTTTTCTAAATTTTAAAAATATATATTTTTGAACGATAATTATCATCTGAACTCACTCTTACATTATCCTTACTGTTACTTACACCTTGGCTCGAAAAAATAAAAGTTTTCGTGATGTTTTTTTGAAAAAAAGTATACATTTTGTATTTTTTTTACATTAAAGAGTATGTTTTCAAGTATCTTTAACAATTGTTTGTTTAAAAAAGCGCTGTTTACAAAAAAATCCTTTGCGGTGAAAAAACAAACGCATTTCGTTTTTGCATAAAATTATCTAGTGCTTGGACGAAGGATTCAATAAAATATTGATTGTAGAAAAAATGGCCGCAGTCGACAGTCTCGATTTTCGATGAAAAAGTTCTATTTTCGTTAATGAAAAAAAACAATGGATCGAAAAAAAAATTCCTTCATTCAAGCACTGCATTTTGATATATTAAGAAGCTTGTAAAATTTGAAGTTGATTGGTGCAGCGATTTTTTATTTCGTGGTTACCGATCCCGAAAAAGCCATTTAGAAGAGAATATTTTTTAAATGTTTTGAAAATTTTGTTGAATGTATTTTGAAAATATTTATGAAATGTTTTGAAAATATTTTTGAAATATTTTGAAAATCCGTCGAAAAACTAAAATCGGTATTTTCAAAAATTTGCAAGCCTCCAAATTTAAAAAGCATCATAGCAAAGCTCTTTAAAACTGCTCGACACTGAGTCTTCCAGCGACGGCAAGGTTACTTCTTTTTTAATTTATAAACGTATTCAATTTTTACCTTACACCGCCGCTTACTTTTAAACGACTTTTTCCTCACGAGAGCGCGAAAAATGCGTCACTCGAATCTCACATATTACACTCTCGATATGTCTATGCAATTTTTCGAATCGGTCGCTCGCGACAAAGCGATTGAGTATCGCACGACCTTTTCACCGTGCTCGCGGGCGAGAATCCGCCGTGTTCCCTTTCCCGCCCTCCGTCTAGCACGTGTGTGTATGTGTGTGCGAATGTATGCGTGTATTTGCCGTCCGGGAAACCGGGATAAGCCTAGGTGACTGGTTCGCATTAACGAGGCCGAATGCCGTGTTTCCGAGCGTGCGAAAGTAGCCAGGATCGTCGGCGAGCCCGAGCTACTATGCATACATCGATGCCTGAGAGCGGTAAGGGCGCATCCGGCATGTTACACCACGCCGATCCATTCTGGCACGCTCCTCTTCGTCTCTCAACGATCGATGGAGCTCTCCGAATGGTGCGCGTGTCTCTCGGTCGATAGGCTAAATTCCTGCATTAATGTTTCGGTATTGGTTGCGTATCGAAGCTGACGCACGCATACGTGCGACTTGGATGGCGGGCAAGATCTGGCCGGAAAAGGATGATTTCCATTAGGCGACTCCGCTCGCGATCGAAGCTTCGCAATTTACTGGCCGTACACTCGAGGCCAAAATTCGTGCAAGTTGCTATTACTGCGATACGAATAATCGTGGGTCATTGACTGCATACTTTTGTCCAAATGCTTGACTTTTGCACTTGCATTTTGCTTGCATCAAGCACTTGACTTTTTTAAGGCAGTCCTCTAGATTCTCGGGTCGAAAAAATCGATTTTTTTTTCTTCATAAATCACATCTACAACATGTGTAGAAAATGTGTGCCAAAGGATTTTTCGATATTCACAAGTAACGGCCCTGGAACGGAGCAGGTATGAGCTTCTCGGAGAGGCTGAGCAATTCAAACACAATAAACCGTCTCTTTCTGAAGCAGTTCAAAAAGTTATAAAGCCAATTTATGAGGATTTATCCAAAGAAGAATTGTTAAGCAGATGCCTGGGAGCGGAAACTCAAAATAATAACGAGTCGCTCAATTCGTTAATCTGGACTTTTGCTCCCAAGCACCTCCATTCTGGGCCAAAAGTGGTTGAAATCGCCACGTTTCTCGCTGTCATAATCTTCAACGAAGGATTCAAATCTATCCTGAAGACCTTGGAAACCATGGGAGTGAAAATCGGCCCACAAGCTAAAGGATATGTTCAACAGCGTGATAGCTCTCGGATCGACCGTTCAGAAAGGCGCACGAGTGATGTTGTAAAACAGGCCCGAATCGCGAAAAGGGAAGACGGAGCAGCTCTGCGTGACTTCCAAGACGAAGAGGAAGGCTTATTGTATGGTCCAGGCATAGTAGATTGACGGTGAGATGAAATTTTTAGTATGAATCACATGCGCGAACTTTCAAACGCGTTTTTCTCGAAACACCATTTTTCGAAACGGTGACCACGATATTTCAGAAACTACTGCACCGATCTTGTTCAAATTTATACAGCATCTTTAATATGCTATAAGCCAGCGATTGAACTAGGATTATCATGATTGCTTCGATAGTTTTTTTTTGTACGAGCGAAAAACTTGAGAAAAAATGAGTAAAAAATAGAATGTAATTTTCAAAAGTGTATAAAAAAGTCAATTTTTGTCATTTAGAATTCACTCTAGTTCAATCGCTAGTTTTAAATATGAAGATTAAAATGCCGTTTGGTTTTTTGATTTCAGATAAGCAGAACAGCCGCAATTTTGGTCACCGTCAAGCACCTCTTTTACTTGATGTCTTGCTGTCGGCCACTATAACCTTTATTCTATTATATATTTTGACTTCAAAAAATTTGTTAAGCTTATTAAAATGTTAATAAAGATTATGCAAAAACAATGAGATTGATTATTTCGATGCTTTGCCCGTAAAAAATTATTGAAAAAACCGTAAAAAAACAGCCGAGAAACTAGAGGACCGCGTTAACTTGCTTTTTCGATGATATCGAAAAACCGGAATGTCGGACTAAAAATCCGATATTGAAAAACCGATATTGGACTCGAATGATACCGGTATTGTGATACCAGAGTTAAAAATATTAAAATATCATTATAGTTGTTATTATTTCCATTCAAGTAACCTTTACTTATTTTTTTACGTTTGACAGCCTTAAAATATTATTACCTCCTTTGCTTGAGGGTAACTTTAGATGCCCTCTGTTTTTTGCGGTCATCGTTTCATCGATGTCGATCCCGTTAATGAAAGTGACTATGCTAATTTTTATTTTGCTTATATATTACTTATTTGTCTTGCATAAAAGTTCCTAATTTTCGTTTATTTATTTTATGTTGCGTTGAATATATACAAGAACATAGCAGAGTATGCTTATAAATGTATAATAAATGATGATCTCAATAAAAGACTGTGATGTTTAACCCTACGTTGACACACTGGGTCAGTTTGACCCGGAAAAATTGGAAACAAAATACTCACCTTCGCAAAATTGAAATTTTGAATGATTTTGAACCGCCGATAAATTGATATTTCCGAATTTTAATTATGCAGACATATTAGAGAATGTTTCGAATGTATCCCTGATTTTTTTCCGAAAAAACCAACCATAAGATTGTTAATGGCAGGTGGATGACTATCTGGGTCAAATTGACCCAGTGTGCCAAAATCGTGGCCAAATATAAACGTGCCAATGAAGGGTTAATGAGTACTGTGGTTTCACTTAGTTATACACTATTATTTCTAAAACTTTCATCTTTACTTTCAACCTTCTAACGCTGTTAATGAAGGTTTCACAGAAATATCGGAAAATATCGAAACACCGGTATTCCGGTATTGCAAATTGATAATATCGAAATAATACCGATATTAGATAAAACTCCGATAGTCCAAGTTGTAGTTTTGAGCTGGTATATTTTAATCTACTTCTGTGAATCGGTCATCAGACTTGAGCGAAAAAACTTTTCGATAAAGCGTTTCATTCGATGTGACTGATCAATAACTTCGAATACATATTTCGATCAGGTTAAATATATTGTTAAGTAGAATATTTATTCATCTTTTGAATGGCTTTACATATTCAAGTAGCTGAGCCTCGGCTACAAGATATTATTTGTCTTCATTTTATTATTTAAAAAATGAAAAATTATGGAAAAAGAGCATTGTATAGGATCATATTATGTATATAAAAAATTAATGTATACATCTAAGAAAATCATTCAGCGATGACACCACTGTGACGGGCCGATGAAAGGTCGTTTTGTCGATTTTTTTTGACAACTAGATTATTTTATTGAGATTTGGAAAAAGTTATGTTATTAAGCATACGTTGAACTTACTTCGTGTAGATTTTTTTTTATTAACACCATTATTGAGGTATAATAGAGCCTTCATATAAAAAATTCGGCCATCGAATCGATAACTTGACAATGGTTGACCGAGCATCTGCTCATTTGGCACTAAAGCAACTACTGTGCCATCGGTTAGCCAACGTCGAACTTCAACCATGAATATCTTGGTCAATTTTCGCTCCACGATATTGAAAGGAGAGTTTCGCTTGGAACGAGACATCATATACGCTCACCAAGGCAACCCGCGTGTTGAGATACAGCCTGTAGGTATATGCATTTCTCTTCATCGACGAGCTGTGAAAGAGGCATCTTAAACATTGACACTTAACGATACATCAAACGATCTTTGGAGGTTTGCCTCTGTATATGTATGCGAAATAAATTTATAGGCTTCACGAGAAGATGGGACTGTAGATATCAAAGCTGGTATTATAAATAGCGTTAAAAAATCCCTTAACATATGCACGACTGATAGATCCGTACGCGCAGATTTAGAAGGGATATCACCGACCGTTGTACAGGTTGTTTCTGAAGTATCGTTTTTTTTGAGGTTCATCTTATTGGCTGTGGTCAAATAACAAACTTATAATATGACAGTCAATGACCTGGTTCCACTATTAATGTTTGAAATTTGGAAAAACAGTGTAATTGGAAAAATTTGATAGTGACTCGTCTCAATCGATTTAATATTTAGAGACAATTTTTATAAAATTGTATAAAATATTGCTTAATTTGTAAAAAATACAACGTGTGTAGAGCACGGTGCAAGTTATTATCCAAACGTTTTTTTTTTCATTATACATGTTTTAAGATTCGAATGTTGTTCAAGAAAATATATTTTTTTACATTTCTCAATTTGAAACACCCTGTATAACTCAGAAATAATATGTTCGCATGCACGGAGATTTCAAAAAGTGAATGCGTATATAATATGTCAGATCGTACTACTATCCCTCTTGGCCGCCAATAAAATCTCCGATATGCAGGATCAAAGGTGAATTTTCCACGTTTCCTGAAGAATTCGAGAACCTGAGAGAGAAGGAAAAAGCGGGACATTTAAAATGTTTATAACTGGGATTTAAACGCGCAACTTATAGGTGCGATTAGCTTCTTGAACACGCGTTTCCTATTTACGTATATCGGCATCATTACTACATGCTTGCTGGTACATTTGAACACTAGGAAGCTGCGATGATAAAGTGTGTTGTTTGTCCAGTTATCTAGATTTATTACTTCTTTTTCGATAACCCGTATATGGAAAAGCTGAATTATTGATATATTCTTTTATTTATGGCGGTTTTATATATTTCGTTACTTTCAAGTATTTTGTTGTTGTCATTGGTATTTTAAGTTCTTTTTATCACTAAAATGCATTGTTCCCTGAACATTTTTAAAAATATATTTTCCCTAGGGTAGTCGTGGTTGTTCCGATGTTTCAAATAATTAAATGATGTTCCTCGAAAAAAAAAAATCCAAATGGATCAAAATAATGTTGTGTATATGGGGGGGACATCACCCCGACGGGTAAAAAACCGATTTTTTTTTATTGTCAAAGTATACATATTTAAGAATATATATAACAATTTTCAGATTAAAACATAGAAATTTGACCAAGTTACAGACAATTTAGTGACAGCAGGAAGCGCCATCATTTACGTATACTAAAACTTTCAATCGCGTTATCCTCGAAACGACTTTTATTGACCTGCCCGATTTTCAATTTAAAAAAACCAAAATTTCTGTAATCACAATAGCTGTCGTTGTACGTAGCCGTTAATTTTTTTCTAAGCACCACAAGCTAAGTAAAAATTTCGGCAAAGTTCCACTATTGTTTGCACTTGCTATTTTGTGATTTTTTTTCTTTCGAAAAACGGCTACGTACAATGAGAACTACATTTATATAGCTTACAAGACTTTTTTATTTTTATTTTTCAGTCTAACCATTTACAAGTAATTATTCGGTTGTTGGACCATATTACTTATACAGAGGCTATATTATACCTCAATAACGTTGTTAAGTTTTTATTTTTTTTTTAATTTACACGAAATAAGTTGAATGCATGCTGAACAATGTACCTCTTTTTCAAATCCCAAATAAATGATCCTTCATTAATATTATACGCTTTGTATAGTAAATATATTATAGTATTTTATTATAGTGTATAATGTCACAAATATATTACAGTATATTATCAATTATAATGAATCTAATTGGCATGATACTCTAATATCTTATCATTTAATAAATAATATAATAAATGTATATTCTAAATTATAAAATAATACTTTATTTCCCGTATGACTAGAAAACGAGCTCAATTGTAAATTAAGTAAATAAATAATTAAAAACGGCCATTTCAGTAAAAAAGACAAGGCCTGCACGTTTTAATCGAAAGAAAAATAATTTATATCACTTGCTCAGTTCCCATCTCACATTTCGAATCATCTTCATCCGCATCCTTGTTGAATTCGTATTCACGGTATAATATTTTTTTTACTCCATAACACTATATAAATTATAAACGGACCAGGGTCGATGATGAATGGTTTCCGCCTCGTGGGAATCGGGGTGTAGGAGGATACGCAGCTCTTACTTGGATGTTCAGCTATCGGTCACTGATTCCATGTCAGAGGTGAACATTTTCTTGAATTAGCATTGCTGCGATTTAGTGAATTGCAATACCGGTTGCGTGTATTTCGGTTTCTCCGGATTTAATTCTTTTTTTTTGTCTCTTTCTACTATTCACACTCCTGTCTCGATCTAAGTGCCTAGATGAGAGTGTGGCACGGATAGTGACCTCGTTAACTGCGTGCGATGTCTCCGTACAACGACGGCGTGAATCCGGTATCGAAAGTCTTGGAGCGATCGATTAATTAACCGGTCATTTCGCCATGTAACATTTCATTTACGTTTCCGAGAAAATCGAGAGAGTCCAAGAGTGCTTGAAAATGGCACTAGTTCGTGTGCACGATGGAGGACTTTTGAGGCACATCGAAAGATTTAAACACCGTACGATAGGGGATCAAAGCCAATTGAAACAAAAAGACACACCGAAGAATGTGAAAAAAAAAACGAAAACGTAAAAACATCCCACAAATTCTGCAACATTCCCCAAACGTCACATGACATTTTTACCCAGCTGTTCCTTTCCATCGGTTTTATCATCTGTTACGCAACAACGCTGTGTTCAGAAAGTCCCTGGTCGTTGACACGCGAGGTCACACCAAATGTTACAGGAAACGAAAGTATTCCTGCAACGAGAGGATTCGCTGAAAATAATCTCTCACTGACATTTAGTGGCCATTTTTTTTATCGCACGATTCCTCCAACACCCGGAGGTCTCTCGGTGGATATTACCTAGGCAGACTGACATTCGTTCCTAGTTACTTTATAACGTGTCACGAATCGTTAAAAATTATACGCACTTCTTTCTAACACGTTTTCGCCATTTTTTCCTGCGGAAATGCTCTTAAGGGGGAGATAACTATAGGCGAGGAAAAAAATGCTGATTTTCATGATTTATTTTTCTAAAGGAAAAATTTCTTCATGAATTTGAGACTTGGGGTATGTTTTATCACTACTTTTGGCTGTTACATGGTATTTATGTATTTTATTACTCTTTAAAAATAGCGGAGGTATGGCACGGTCTTCCAAACGGGTTGCAGCGGGTTGGATTAATCTGAAAAAAAACGGAGGAAAATTGTTCTCTCATTAACACTCATACGCAGAATAGGAACCTAGGAGAAGTGAGAAATGTTGAAAATCGAGGAAATGGTACGCTTTGGTACCAAATAATTGAATTTTCAAAAAAAATGGCTACATTTAGCAATAAAAATACTTTTTATTTTCAAAATCATTTAGGGTCTTGTTTTAGAATTTTAGACAATAAGGTAAGAAAGATTCATACGAAATTTCATCAGAATTGGTCGATTTGTTTTTTTAGCTATCCGTTGCGCCAGTTTTGAAAATGCAGCTTAGAAGACCGTGCCATACCTCCGCCATTTTTTAAAAACCAATAAAAAATACAACGGCCAAAAGTAGTAATAAAACATACTCTAAATCTCAAAAATGGTAAGAAAAACCGTTCCTTTTAAAAAAATCATGAAAATCAGCAAATTTTTATCCTTGACTGAAAGTATCTCCCCCTTAAATTCGAATTTTCAATCGAAGTCAACGACGGAAAAATCAGCTTTGCTTTTTTCAGGCGTACTGCTCTATACGATTCAAAATATTCATCGTGAGTATAAAATTCAGTTCGTATCTCACATCCAGGTGTGTGATAGAAAATCATCTATGATATGATAGTAAGCTATACAGATAGATATAGCTATAGTATAGATGATAGGGACGATTTTGATAAATGTGGATAATTATTGTCATTAGGTCTGGACTGGCTTGAAGACTTCCTAAAAATGCTTTTACTTAGTTAGTTTTTTTTTTTACTTTTACTTTTGGTATAGTATCCCTCACAGGCATATTCCCATGAAAGAAGACATTCCCAATCTCCGGCGCCGGGGACACAGCGAACGAACAAAAGGAGTGAAAAATGATATTACGGAATTTCAGTCTCACTTTTTTTCTAGCGTGGAAGCACAACACTTCGACTATTGCAATGCGTTACGCAACAGTATGATGATATGTACGATGCCACCGGGACTTTATGAAATACCAATGTCCCCGTGACGTACAATATAATTCATAACATATATATTCCTTCTACCATATCCCTTACTCACACCCATTACCGAATACAAACACACGTAATACTAGAGTCAATTGTATTATTATATAGTATATATTTTGTACTGTTCACCCCCCCCCCTCCCGCCCCACTGATTGTAGCGTGTATTTCATTGCAAAAATTAAATATACTGGAGATTTCGAGACGCACCGAACGGAGGTAGCGGAATTTCACAACATAATTGCGGATCATGAGACGCCAAGTAATAAACAAGAAATTCAATTTTTCATGTATAATTTGCTAATGAAAAAAAAATATAACAAAAAAATGCTTGGATTGAAACAAATAATTATTTTTAAGGGGCCGAAATCTTTAGGCGAGGAAAAAATTGCTGAGTTTCATTATTTTTTTTGAAGGAAAGATTTCTTCACCATTTTTTAGACTTAGGATATGTTTCATTACTAGTATTTTTTTACTAATCTTGAAAAATGGCGGAGGTACGGCACGGTTTTTAGTATCACGGGTTTAATCTGAAAAGAAAGCCACGAAAAATTTTTCTTTCGTCAACACTCATACGCGGAATATGAACCAAGAGAAAGTGAGTAATGTTGAAAATCGCTGAAATGGTACGCTTTGGAACAAAAAGGTTGAATTATCCGAAAAATGGCTGCATTTTGCAATAAAACGATACGTTTTTTTAACTTTCACAAACATTTAGGATCATGTTTTAGACAATAGGATTAGAAAGTTTTGTACTAAATTTCATCGGAATCGGTCGTTTAGTTTTTTAGCTATACGTCCCGCCAGTTTTGAAAATGCAGTTTAGAAGACCCTAAGTCTCAAAATTGGTGAAAAAACTTTCCTTTCAAACAAAATCATGAAAATCAGCAAATTTCTTCCTCGCCTAACGGTATCCCCCCCCCCTTCTTAAGGTAAAACAAACAACATTGTTTTTGGGGAGGATTTTTATTGCTTGTACTTTTTTCACTTTTTAAATATTTTTAAAAGTTGCGTATAATTTAATGATTAAACGAACTTACCTGTAAGTGAAGTTCTATCATAATTGTATGTAGCGCCTCTTCCGAAGAGATCATTATGTAGTACCCCCTACTTCACGCCAGTTACCACATGTTGACAGTCAACTGAAACTTTTTTGTCTGGCTTGTTGACTGTGTTGCTAAGAGAGCTCATTACTTCAAAGAACTTGCCGAAATATTTTGGGTACATCATTATTTATAGAGATGGGTGATATTTTGGGTGGGACTGATCTCTTCGGAAGAGGCGCTACATACAATTATGATAGAACTTCACTTACAGGTAAGTTCGTTTAATCATTAAATTGTATTTCGCGCCTCTTCCTCGAGATCATTATGTAGATGTTTAAAGCATCATTTCGGCAAGGAGCATTGTTCTTTATTTGCACAACGGGTAAATAACTTCTTATAGGAATAGTAACCCAATGGGTTAGAAATTCAATTAACAATGGAATAGATTAATTATTCAATATTGCTTTGGCAAAGGCATCTTCATCATTTCCAATAGGTAAGTCGTAAAACTTAGCGAATGTGTGGGAGTTAGCAGTCCAGCCCGCGGTCTTTCTTATATTATCTATATTGACCCCTTTATTTTTTGCCGCTGATGTTGAGGCATGGCGCGTACTATGAGCAGAAAAAATTTGAGTGTTCACGCCACTTTTGGTTAACATATTTTTAACCCAACGACTCAACGTTTGAGAAGTGACGGCCTTGTGTGGTTTTTTAAGAGCGATAAAGAGCGATTCATCAGCTGTTTCGCGAAAATCCTGAGTCCGCTTTATATATATTTCCAACGTTGTTGCTGCGCAAATTCTTGTATCACTTTTATAAACTGGTACGTTTAATACCGGTTGTTTCCTGTTGATTCGTGACGTTTTGATCGTATCCGAAATCTTAATTTGCACGGAGCCTTCAAGCCTTACAATATTTGGTAATTTGATCAGTGAAAGTGTCTGCATCCGTTGTCCCGTTACAAGTGCAAGTAACGTTACAAGCTTCATTGATAGCGTCTCAAGGGGAATGTCCTCGTTTGGTATTAAAGTTGCCGCGTAGTCTGTCACAAGCTTTGGGTCCCAAGTATAATTGTATTTTGGCCGGGAGGGACGAGATTCTGATACTCCCTTGAAATACCTTTTTATCATGTGATTTTGGCCTATTTTTGGACCGACGACTAGGGAAATTGCGGAACGTAAACAGTTCAATGAACCGTAGGAGGCTCCCTTTCCATATTCCCTTGAGAGTAATGCTAGGACATTTTCAACCGAGTCATTGAATGGACTTAATTCCATCTCGATGCAAAAATTCCACCACTTCTTCAGTGCCCCATCATATTGTTTGAGCGATGATTTACGAAGTGAAGAAATCATCATCTCGATGGCTTCCTTCGGAACCTTGTTAATTTCGAAGGATTTCCGGATAAAACACCGGCAACCAGGGTATTGTTTCTCCAGAGCGGATGAGGTTCCTTCTCTGACGAAGTCAACAGGTACCTATTCGGTTTAAAAATAATCGGGTCAGTGATCAGGAGAGTCTTGAAAAGTGGATACCAGGCTTGGGCCGGCCATTGCGGGACAACAAGAATGCCCATTGAACTTTCATCTCGTATTTTTCGTAGAATTCGCGGAATTACAATAAACGGCGGGAAGGCGTAGAAAAAGAAATTCTCCCAGGATATAGTAAAAGCATCAACTGCTATGCTGCCTGGATCACGAAGCCACGAAACATATTTTTGGCACTTCGTATTGACGCGTGTAGCGAAAAGGTCGATGTCGGGAGTTCCGAAGGAATGAACGATCTTTCTGAACGCTGATTTTGATAATTCATATTCAGTCTCTGTTTCGAGTTTGCGTGATTCAAAATCTGCTTCCGTGTTCTCTTTGGAGCTAATAAATTATGCGAAAATCCAAATATTCCTCTCTTCGCACCAGTCCCATATCGCTCTAGCCAACTTATTGAGTTCTTCAAACCGAACTCCTCCCATTCTATTGATGTAAGATATGGCTGTGGTGTTATCGATTCGTAATAACACGTCGCAATTGCGTAGGTTGTTAGCGAAACATTTGAGTCCAAATAAGGCAGTCGTGAGTTCTAGTACATTGATGTGTTTCTTCCTTTCCTTTTGACTCCAAAACCCATGCGATCGTTCAGTCTCGCAGAAGACTCCCCAACCTGATAATGAAGCGTCCGTGAAGATTTCACGATGATATCTTGGAGTTTCAATCGAATTTTCTGCCGAAGATATAACTCTGTCCCACCAGGTGAATTCGGGTTGAAGATTTGTAGGCAGTGACATAATGTTGTCGTAACAGCGGTTATTCTCTTTTAGCGCTAAGTATCGAGCTCTTTCGAAAAGCTTTGTATGACCGAATCCATACTTCACTGCAGGACAGTACGCAACCATAGTTCCCAAGAATTCGGCGAAATTTCGAATTTTGCAACGCTTAATCGCGCGATACTTGGCAATTAATTTTTTAACTTTTTCTTTTTTCTCGCGTGGAAGTTCGATGGACATCTTTATCGAATTAAACCAGAACCCCAGGTATTTACACCTCTGCGATGGAACTAAATTACATTTTTTATAATTGATTATGAACCCTAATTGTCGTAACATTGAGAGACTAGCATCAACGTTTTCCTTGCATTCTGCAAAGCTCGGTCCGATAAGTAATAAGTCATCTAGGTAGATTACCGAAAGATATCCTTGACTTCTCAATTTAGACACGACTGGTTTTAATAACTTGGTAAAAACGTAAGGTGCTGTAGCGAGACCGAAAGGTAGACAAGTAAATTCGTAAAATTTTTGGTCGAATTGGAATCTCAAAAACCTTCTGTCTGACTCTATTATCGAGACTGCGTAATAGGCGTCTTTCAAATCTATTGTTGCCATAAAACAACGTTCATTTATTAGATTGATCGCGGTTTTTCGGTCCTCTAGTTTGAAGTGGTTAGTTGTGATAAACTCGTTCAATTTTTTGAGGTTTAAGATCAATCGATTGCTACCGTCTGTTTTAGGGACCAGGAATATATCCGAAATAAATTGACCCTCAATCGGTTCGCACGGCACGATAGCTCCTTTTTCAAGAATCTCCCCGATTAATTTGGCCGTTTCCGCTTTCTCTTTCTGAGATTCGCAAGCCTTTTTAGGAAAACTAGCCTGAAAGGGCAGTGAATCCAATGGTATTTTGTAGCCTTTTATCCAAGATAGAAGTAACGGGTTAGAGGTTATCACTTCCCAGCTGCGTATAAACGACCTAAGTCTTCCCGCGACAGGACTTACAGGTTCTAATACTTCCGACGATAGTTCCGTTCCTGCTTCCTGGTCTCGTGCTTGTTGTCTCGACGGTGTGTCGTAAATCCATGCTCTCGTTCTTTCCTCCCGCCGAACATCGATGGATATTGTTTTTGATTGTTCAGTGGTCGACGAGGCGGGGGTTTCGAGTTTTTTGCCGGTTTGCTCGCTTGAGCCTTTGGAGTTGGTTTTAACTCTCTTCGTGAGTTCTCTAGAGCTTTCGCCGACTTCAGTTTTTCTTCCAGCTGTTTTCCGAATAGCCACTCATCGGCAGTCGTAGCGCTTAGAACATTCTTAAGCGACGCATTCAGATTAGTCAGAATCAAACTTTTCCTAATGGTGGATTCGCCGTGTTGCAGGTCTGCCAATATTCGACTGACATCACTTAGAAGTTCAAGTGTGCTTAGTTTCTCGTCTTTATTTGCGACGATGTCGGAGAATGCTTTTCCAACGGCCGAGAGGCAGGCAGTAATCTTTGCTTGCTTTGCTAAGATTCGTTCGTCGCGTTTGACGACAGTTTCCGGCAATGATGCCTGAACTTCGGGATTAATTCTCGGCGGGTCAATAATCATGCAGTTGGACGGAGGTGGGTATTTATTTATTAGAGCCGTCCTGTCGTCTTCTGGCAGTCCTTTCATTAAAATGTCTTCCCATCGAATAGCCATATCTTTAGGGATAGCCGCAGCGAGTATTCGTTCCTCTAAGGACCGTTTACCCATAATTCCCAGGATCTTTGGATCTAGAGGGATTTCGCTGTAATTTGCTTGATCGATCTGTTGTGGATTCTCGGATCCACATCGCGGAACTCCCGTCTGTGGGGTTAGTATATTTTCAGATCCACTAACTGCGTTAGTGGTCTGTAAAGTCACTATGTGTGAGGGCGGTTGATTTGTAGAAAAATCAGTAGATTCCGGTCGTATATATGTAGGAATCTGATGGTCTTTTTCTTGTCGTGCGTAATTTTCGGTAGGGAAGGTCGTGGCTTCGACGCTTGTTTGAGAACTTCGCGAAGATCCAGATCGTCGATGGTGTCCTGAGAAAAAGACGATAACGTGTCTTCGAGTGAATCCATTATTTTGTTTTTCCTCTATGAGGTCTCTCCTATAGGTTAGAGCCTATATGAGAGGTTTGGAACAGCATGCCCGAGTATAACTCTCACGTGTGGGTAAGAGCCCACACGTTGCGTATAATTATTTAGTGAAATATGCACATTCGACGTTTCATGTGTGTTTGTGTGTGTGTGTGTGTGTGTGTGTGTGTGTGTGTGTGTGTGTGTGTGTGTGTGTGTGTGTGTGTGTGTGTGTGTGTGTGTGTGTGTGTGTGTGTGTGTGTGTGTGTGTGTGTGTGTGTGTGTGTGTGTGTGTGTGTGTGTGTGTGTGTGTGTGTGTGTGTGTGTGTGTGTGTGTGTGTGTGTGTGTGTGTGTGTGTGTGTGTGTGTGTGTGTGTGTGTGTGTGTGTGTGTGTGTGTGTGTGTGTGTGTGTGTGTGTGTGTGTGTGTGTGTGTGTGTGTGTGTGTGTGTGTGTGTGTGTGTGTGTGTGTGTGTGTGTGTGTGTGTGTGTGTGTGTGTGTGTGTGTGTGTGTGTGTGTGTGTGTGTGTGTGTGTGTGCGCGTGTGTGTGTGCGCGTGTGTGTGTGTTTTGGCCTATCCAGCTCTTGAGCACGAACATTTCGAATCGATTAAAAATTGTTTTTTTTTTCCATATCGACAGCAAAAATCAAGCTCTCTCTTGCTCTGTCTTACAGTCTGCTCCCACGGATCTCTGACACCAAGGAGCAGCATCTACATCCATAGAACCTAAACGGGACTTTGCTCGGTACGCGCGATGAACTCGTCTTTCAGGTTGCCGAGGATTAGGGATCGTTTATATTTTCTATTTATTCTTTTTTCAACATTTATCTCGCAGCAGAAGCAAAAGCAAAGTCTTGGCCTTAACCTCTCGATATTAGTTACCATGCTCTGCCTTTTTTGCTCTTCCTCCTTTTTCCACCTGAGCCCAGTGTGCCAATGCCCGATAACGCCTCTGCGACGCTGAGAAATTGCTTCGAGATTCTCGTGTGGAACAGGAAGATTGAAGAAAAAAAAAACATTTACCGTAGTAGGCTCGGTATAGTATCAGTTCTAATGGGTATACGTTAAAAATTTTTTTTTTTTACGTTCGGCAAAATTGTTTGAATAGATGATAGAGGGAAAAAAACAGACAACTGTAGTTATTTTAATTATAACAGCCCGAATATATTTTAATCTTGTTAAGAGAGGACACCGCTGTGACGGGCCGAAAAGAGATCTTTTTCCGATTTTTTGTGTGTTCTAGACTATTTATTTGGGATTTGGAAAAAGAGGTATCTTATTAAGCATTTATTTATTTCGTGTAAATTTTTGTTAAAACAAATTAACAATTAATCATTTTAGTGGGGTATAATAGAGCCTCCGTATGAAAAATGCGGTTCAACGGCCGGATCGATAACTTGACAATCGTTGGTCGAAAAAATGAAAATAGAAAAGCTTCCTAATTTACGTAAATTTAGTTCTCGTTGTACGTAGCCTTTTGTGAAAACAAAAAAATCACGAAATAGAGGGTGTTCTTGGTTCCTTATCTATATTTCACGTTGACATTTTTTACACATATTCTTGAATATGTGTACTTTGAGAGAATGCAAAAAAAATCGATTTTTTAACCCGTTACGGTGGTGTTCTGCCGGAATTGCCAAACCTGGGGTTTCGTTATTTCATAACTTTTGGTATCTTATTTACATATTTTTTCATTCGTGGAGAAAGGAACAGGACCTTCATTGAATACGACGGTCATATTGTAAAAAAGCGCTCAATGGACGGAAAACTATCCATTTATTTTACGTGACGAGAGCAAGTAGAGTTTTCAAAACACGGCAAAAATATAATCGTTAAATATGCAATCCCCTGAATTTTGTGCGCTTTTTATTGCATTTCTCCTACTCATTTTTTTATTTAAATACATTTTTTTATGTTATTACTTTCATTAAGGGATAACGCCACTCTAGCAGCAGAAAATAAAGCCTAACTTTGACCATTTATTTTGGGATTATGCAAAAAGGAACAGGATTTCTTTAGAGAGGGTTTATTTAGAATATATTAAAGGATTTTTTAAAAAATTATTATAATTTTCATACAAAATGGCGGCGACAGAGCCCATCTTGATAAACGTGTTTTTTACGAATAGCTTCACGTGAGGACTGTTTTCTCTAAAGTATAAGACCTGAAACAAAAATGTTAGTCTACATATTATTAGCCATGGGACAACCCAGGGATTTTTTCAATCAAATTTTGAAAAAATGGCGCACTTTGAAAGAAATGAATCAATTTTTTGCCCAAAAAATAAGCAGTAAATTGTGTATAAAAAAAAGTTGTACGAGGTGCTGCGGCAAAATCAATAATTGAATCTTACAAAAAAATTCGCTACAGGACAAATTGCATATTGTTTTTATGACCCCAAAGTATTTTTTAAGAAAAAAAAAACGATTTTTCCAAAATCCTAGAGTGGTATTATCCCTCAATTTGATCAGTCTTCCTTTTGCCCACGGAAGTTTTGATGGCTAAATTAAAAATTCGGGTATGATGTAAATTTGTTTGACTGTGAATCGGAAAAAGTGGTGACTGGTTTATACGTTATTCATGCCCAAAATAGCCGACCTAATGCTCCAAATTCAGTCCTCAACAACAAGTCGCGTCACCACGAGAATGTAGACACAAGTGTTCTCCAATATGTTCTGGAAAAAAGGTGACAACACAAGGCCTTTTGTATGATTTTGTATGAAACACATGGCATTTCGCAATAATAGCATGAATCAACATGGGATGTACGACTATATAAGCGGACACAGGAAGCAGAAGGCATTACCGCGCTGACTTTGATCACCGAATCAGACTCCACATTACAGTTACATACTGTAACTCTGAACATAATTCCAACGGTTTGATTTTTCTTCTACACGCAGTCGCTATGAAGTCTTTCTGTATCTTCGCCTTGGCGATGTTGTTCGCTGTTGTTCAGTTTGGCAATGTCCAGGCTCGGCCTCATCTGGATTCCAACGACGTGAGTTATACAAATTACACGTGAATTAATAACACACTTCATGAAAAACTATAAAACGCAATAATCGATGTGACGAATGAACACGAAAATTCGACAGCATGCCGCAGTAGATGTTTGCAGCCAGGGACCGTCAGCTTACTGTGTCGATGAAGATACTGCCAAGTCGTGCGGCGTAAGTTCATTCAACTGTCACAAATTTTCATAGACGTGCGAAGCCTCCTTCAATAAATCACTATATCGACGTTGAAATTCATTTTACCTTTTTTTGTTTCATGAAGTCTGAGCAATTTTGGGAGTGCTCACAGATCGTCTGGGACAAATTTCTCGCAGATGTGGATGCTGGGCTAATTGATCTCACAATCGCACATCCGAACAAGTCGCTCTGATTCTATAGGACGAGTTCAATACTTAAAGTGGACAATATGAAATTGAAGGCTACAATGAAGAATTAGAAGACAGGTGCCCAAGTCACATTGGTAAACATAAATGTGACACTTGGGGCCCTTGGGCACCACGTGCTCTTCTGTTTTAGTGTTCCGATACGGTAACTCAAAAATCATCAAAAAAATGTGATAAGTCTGTGGTGAAAATTCATTTATCGACATTCAATGATGTTTTCGCAAAATAATTTTCGCTCATGTGTGTCAAAAATATAATAAATCGTGCAACAATTGTATAATCTTTTACTTTAAACGTTTCTACGATACCCGCGCTGAGTGGACTGAGAATGTTCCATTATTATTAATAAGCCGAATAAAAATAACCGGGAAACGGTAAAAAAAATTGTGTTTCCATTCTCGTCGAACGCTGCGCCCTCTAATTTACGCTGGGTGTAAAAAAAGTATAATTTTGGCAGGATATTTACTTATATTTGGGGACGTAAAAAAAATCGGCTACGTACAACGTTAGTTACTGCAATTTCGGATTTTTTTTAATTGAAAATCTGACAACTAAGTATAACTACAGTTATGAATCCAGCCGCGTCGAGAAAAGTTGTTTCGAGAAAATCACGATTGAAAGTTTTCAATCGCTCTCTCACTAAAGCGTCCGTAATTTAGTCAATTTTCAATATTTTAACTTGAAACTTTTTCACATATTCTTGATCATGTATACTATGAGAAAACGCAAGACTCGATTTTTTGCCTTAACTAACAATTTCGCTGGATAGATCGTTTTATGTGAAATTCGCTAGTAGTTGAGGCTTTAAATGATCTTTGGTTCGAATGACACTAACCGCTAATTTCAACAAGAGCGAATCAAAATAGAAATGCACGTAACGAATTTTCTTGATCGTTCGCCGAAAGGAAGACACAGTTGGTCTGCTGCAGGTCGTTACAACAGAGATCACCATTGTTTCGAGCCTGAAACTTGTCACCGTGAGTTGACGATCGAAAAATAATCGCAAAGCCGACAGTTCGGATATGTTGAACAGCAAGCATCGCACAAAGTACGTCTATCTGTTCTCTCCTGCTCGTAAACAGGATACCGAGGATACGCGAACTGTTGCAAGAGGGAGGAGATCGCGATTTGACCCGGTGCAACGATGCACTCGAGGCGCGAGCTGAACCCGCTAGTTTTCATCTTCGGCGAATCCCTTTCGCTAGACTCAGTTGCGGGCAGCATCTATTTCAACTCACTTCATATGTGCAATTTATACACACACACACACACACACACACACACACACACACACACACACACACACACACACACACACACACACACACACACACACACACACACACACACACACACACACACACACACACACACACACACACACACACACACACACACACACACACACATATATATATATATATATATATATATATATATATATATTAGGGTGGCACAAATTCGAGCTCGATTTTTTTCTTTTTTTCACCATCCAATTATCTTCTCTATAGAAAAAAAAATTATCGCGAAAGCTGCGAGCGGTCAAAAAATATTTAGAGGTCGCTCAAGCCCCCCGAACCAAACAAATTGTCGACTATCAACCAAAAATAGCGATGCAAAGAAATGCTGGAAAAAAAATCTTAAAAAATTGGGTGCCTCCAAAATAATAAAATACAACTTTTTAGTCCTTATAGTAAATATTTCAAACCTCATAGTTTTCAAGCTACGCCGCACGATGTCGGAAAGCTGCCGTTTTTTTTTTCAAGAAAAAACTAAATAACTGTGCGAAAAAAAAATCGCCACATTTTTTTAAAAAACGAAACTAAAGCTAACGATGACCTTTTCAAAGATCTTATCACTAATGGTGATATTACCATTTTTCGACGTCCATCACGCGATTTGCCAAAGTGCGAAAATCGTAAAAAACCAGCATTTTCAAAATGACGTACCGGGTACGTACCTTGAAGCAAACCAACACACATTTTATTGACAAAAATGCTTCAACGAATGTTTCTCGAAAATGTTTCGTCTTTAATGCAAATGAGGCGGGAGTCTCTCCCGTTTTCACAGAGCAAATCCTGCATCTTGTCCTTTTTCCGAAATATCGAAACGAAAAAAAAACAACGATCTCTCTTGCACTCATTTCGCTCGGTGTGTGTGTTATTACGTTTTAAGGATTGGCACGAAATATCCTGTACATGTGCGCTTCGCTCGCGCAAAGAACGACTTCGCTAACCCGACTGACCCCGTGCGCGAATCATAAACGCCCCTATGCCACGGAAATAGGAACACCCGGCTCGCGATGCGTGTGGACGAGGGTACGGAGTAGGAATCCCCATCGTAATGCATCCACGCGTGTTGGTATTGCCTCCGACACACATGCGGAGGGAGAGAGAGAGCGAGAGAGAGAGAGAGAGAGAGAGAGAGAGAGAGAGTGCAGCAACGCCTCCGCGTTAATTCCTCGTGCGTGAGCTTTCGCGCGCAACAGCATCATAATCATAGATCGGACGGGGAGATTTGGAAGAGATTTCAAGGGGGACGATTATTATTATCATTCATCTAAACGCGTATAATGGCTCGGGCACGTTCAAAGCGAAACGAATTATTACAAAGCGCCATACTCCTATTGACGTCGTCGCATCGGCCAAAGCGACAAAACGTCGAAAGCATTTCTCGGGCGAAAAAAAAACACAAAAAGACGGCTTTTACGGCTTTGTTTTGCAAACCACTTTTTTAAACTATCGAACAAACGGCTTGGTGAGGTTTTGTTTTTATTTATTGAGAGCCGCTTGGCTTTTCATTTCCGGTTGTTCGAAAGTGACAGTTCGGTCTTTCACTGACTGGTTGATGCGCCAGCACGGCCTAGCGGTCACCGCTCCAAGTATAGGTCATGCACAACGCTGCTTAAGGGGGCAAATTTATTTAGACGCCCGAAAATGAGTCATTTTTCATGAACTTTTTTAAAAGGGGTAAAATAATTGCATCGGTTTTTAATTTTGACATTATCGTGATACAACGTTGAAGTGTTAAAATTTTGTTTCCTTTCAAACAGGACATAATGGCAGCGTTGTAAGGTATTTCTTTAGGCATCTTTTGAAAAACTGCTCATGTTATAGCTCAAAATGTTATTGATCGATCTGGATAAAATTTTGAGAGGTTTTCCATTATAAGATTAGTGGAAGGATATACCTGAAGTTTTAAGGCTATCGCGTAAATAAATTACTTTTTTGGGGTAAAAATTGTTGATGGAATAGTCAAAAATATGTAAATTTAATTACAAAGCCTTCTTAATTATTAATTTTATATTTTTTTATATTTTTATAAGTATACCCATGTAGGTTTCGCCAATCGAACCGTAACGGCCAATACTTGGACCAATGTTGGCGGGGCGATGATCGATTACCCAATTGTACGCCAATGCTCGGCTGAGTATTGACTAGCCAACATTGGTTTGCCAATACGAGGCCAATGTTCGGCCAAATATAGACTCGCTAATCATTGGCTTGTCGATACGAGGCCGATGTTTGGCGAAGTATAGACTCGCCAATCATTGGGTTGCCGATACGCGGCCAATGTTCGGCCAAACATAGACTTGCTAATCATTGGCTTGTCGATACGAGGCCGATGTTTGACGAAGTATAGACTGGCCAATCATTGGTTTGCCAATACGAGGCCAATGTTCGGCCAAGTATAGACTCGTACATTATTGGGTAATCGATATGAGGCCGATGTTTGACGAAGTATAGACTCGCCAATCATTGGTTTGCCGATACGAGGCCAATGTTCGGCCAAATATAGGCTCTCTAATCATTGGCTTATCGATACGAGGTCGATGTTTGGCGAAGTATAGACTCGCCAATCATGTTTTTGCCGATACGAGGCCAATGTTCGGCCGAGTAACGCATGATCAAACCGCAATTCGTATATTGACGATTCATTGTTTCGCGTCGAAGTCATTGAGAGACGAGATGAATACTTTTTACGAGTCCATTGGACATTAGTCTTAACAACCATACTACCAAATCAATGCACTCATTGTTGGCTGATTCTCGAACGAGCTCATACGCGATACTCTGCCCATTTTTATGAACCATCCTACACTGACAGAAAAATTCTATTAATATTAACTAACCCTATTTATTTATTCTTTATTTGAATTAACTAGATTTTTTGTGAAATAAAATTTTTCTCATTGCATTCCATTATTGGAATTATTCATTTTGAATATGTTTATTTATTCAAAGTAAACTTGAACTAATGAACAAATGGTCTGTCTTTATTGGAACACACATATTAAAGGGTTGTGGGGGTAGAGAGGGTGGAGCGAGAGGAATTATATATATATATATATATATATATATATATATATATATATATATAGGTTAGGTTTGGAAATTCTCCAACATGTCAGTCGATAAAACTCTCTAATTATCACGATGATATTAACTAATTGATATAGTTTATGCGATACTAATAATGATGAGAATCCATTTGGTCTCTTATGGCATATCTGCGATTCAAATGTTACGAGCACTCGGTAGCATAGGGGCAGCGTGCTTGGCTATGAGTAGGTAGGTTCAAGGTTCGAGTCCCATATAGGTGAAATATTTTCTTCGAACTAATCGTTTCGAAAGACCAGGTAATGACAAATTACAATACAAAAAGAATCAATTTTTTTTTTGGCAGTGCAGGACCAATTTTGGTGATCTATATCGGGTCACAATTATCCGCCAAGACTCGGTCGATAATCGGGCCAAGCTCGAGTGCCAATGATGGCAATCTTGACGGGGACTGATTGTTGGCCGATTCTCGAATGAACTCCTACGCGATGCTCGGCCGATTCTCATAAGCCATTCTAGGGCCAATATTGATTGCGAATATCGGGCCGCTCTTATCATCCGAGGCTCGGTCACTACCGATCACCCTACATGGGTATCCTTCCAATAATGTTTTAGTGAGGAACCTCCCAAAAATTTAGCCATAACGATCAATAACATGACCAGTTTTTTAAAAGACGCCTGAAGGAATATCTTATCAGACCGCCATTTTGTTTTCTTAAAAAAAAGTTAACACTTGAAAGTTGTCAAAATGTCAAAATGTTTAAATGATGCGATTATTTTATCACCTTTAAAAAAAAGCATGAAAAATTACTCATTTTCGGGCGTCTCAGAAGATTTTCCCCCTTAAGGGAGGATACCATTGCGACCGGCCCAAAAAGGTCATTTTTCCGATTTTTTTTGTTCACTAAATTATTTATTTGAAATTTGAAAAAACAAGGTATGTTATTAATCATACATTGAACGTATTTCGTGTAAATTTTCTCGGCTCGATTCGTGTAAACTTTCTAAGGCTCGATAACTTGACAAGGGCTGATCTGAAAAATAAAATCTTTTATAATCCATATAGGTAACTATAGCTTTCATTGTATGAAGGCGTTTTTCGAAAAAAAATCACAAAATGGCGGGTGTTTAAAAAAGTGTAATATTGATGAAATTTTTACTTATATTCGGGGGCTTCAAAAATATTTACTAAGAAAAAAACGGCTATGTACAACGATCGGTACTGGAATTACGGAAATTTTGGTTTTTGAAAATTGAATATCAGACAGTTAGCGAGAGTTATAATTCCGACCAGGTCGAAAAATGTCGTTTCGAGTAAAAGGCGATTGAACGTTTTACTATTCGCAAATCGTTGCGGTGCCTGCTCTCACTAAATGATCTGTAACTTAGTCAATTTTCAATATTTTAACTTGACATTATTTTCACATATTCTTAAATGCAGACAAGAGAAAATGCAGAAAAGTCGATTTTTTTAACCCGTCATCATGGTGTCCCCCTTAACTTGTAAAACCGCCGGAGCCGAACTCCAACTGATATTTACCAGTATCGTTTTTTTTCCTTGTGTAAAAATGATCTTGTTAAGTGAATTTTGTGAACGCATACTTTTTTTTCAAACATTGATCACGAGCATCATCCATTCGGCGATGCAAACTGCTACACATCTGCTGACAAAATATGGCGGTTTCGTATTCTCGTATACTTTTTGCGATAAGAACGACGTACCCAGGGAGCTTGGTTGTCTGTTCGTGCCTCCGAAAGCCTCCCATTTTGTTATACCTATATGTAGTTCATAAGGACGTCTCTTCATACCGATGCATATTGTGAATGCACGCGCATGCAGGTCGTACATGTCTCGTCTTTCTGGTATATCGCTACTTTTTTATTTCCTTTGATTTTTTTTCATTTCTCGAAAGGTCAAACGGCCCCGAGGACGAAGTGTGCTGCAAATGTTGAACAATGGCTCCTTGCATACAGCATCAAGAGTGTAGAGCAATATGAATTCGTGAATGCACACTCTGAATTTACCAGTCTGATTTCCTACTGCGCAAAATCGAAGATGAAACCCCTCTCTCTCTCTCTCTCTCTCTTTCTCTCTCTTTGGACATACGAAGTACACAATGATACGTAACATTACCGTAACAAGATATTCTCAAACATCTCCCGGATGAGGAACGCAGGAGAGAAAAAATAACATACTTTCACGAGAGATGCACAAAAGGATGCATTCATAGGAGTATCAGATCGAAGCAATACGGTACATAGGTGTACCGTCAAAGTTCTCGTCGAAGGCAGAGCTGATGAACTATTAAAATTTACAACAGTGCACTCATCGTAAGCTACATTATTCATAGGTATGGCGTGAAAAAAATTGTTCGTGAGGTTGAAAAAATAAAAAATAAACTTTTGATCAGTGTTAACCCATGAATATTAATGAACCACGAAATTCAAACAAAAAGATCATCCAGAAACGTCGTACGTGGTAAAAATGCAATTATTTTATTTTCTATACCGCTATTATTGTAAATATTTTTATTTGAATTCAAAATTTTTGTCGAATTTATATTTTGTTTAATTCAATTTTTATTCGGATTTAAACTTTTAATCGAATTAAAATTTTCATTTCAATTCAAATGTTTAATCGTATTCGAAGTTATGTTTAAATGTTCTTATCATTTCTATACATTCTTGAAAAAGTCCTGACTCCAATGAACTTTCAAGAAATTATAGACCTTCGTTCTCTTTTATGTTTCACCGACACGTGTCTCCATCTCTGTCGCAGCTCTTTTGTGAGATAGCTCGTTCATTTTTTACGATGCGCACTATTCACTTTCCGTTCATTGACCAGCTAGACACCGCTTCGGCATTTCGAAATTAACAAATCGACCGGATCTCTACCGAACCAGCCGGTGTAAGTCGAACACAGGACCGATGACAGCTTCCGATACTATCGGTAGATTAGCGACGCACGCTATATTACCGCGTACGACATATTCATTTTTATCAAGCGTGGACAACGCATTATGCAGATGTTTAACACTGTGAAGGTATGAAGTACCTATATATGTAAATGTGTATGGGGATTTTCGTTACAATTGGTCGAAGGCCCGGCTAATTAAAATTAATCGATACATCTTTTCAATCAATTTTTGCCCCTTTTTTACGGACGATATTTATAAAAAATCTATATTTTTTATATTTTATTTATATTTATATTTTTTTAATTGAATTTATATCATATTTTAAATGTTTATATTCATTGTATCTTATTTATATTTATATTTTTTAAATTTCGGACTATCAACTCTGAGTCATTTTTTCACATATAATCGGAGAATATAATTTGGTCGCGATTTAAAAAAAGATAAATGGAACTTCGATGCATTTTGTATGAAGGGAATACTTTTATTTAATTTGCAATGATAAAGAAGAAACATGTATTAAGGAGCCCGTCCACTTTGGAGCCACGAAAAAAGGCTATTTTCGCGATTTTTTTTTTTAGGATTTTATAAAAGATATGAAAATAAAAGTTGTTGGGCTTGAAAAATAAAATCTTGAAATACATTTAAAAAAAATTATATTCATTTTTATTCATTTTTAAGTACAAAAACTATAGTTTAACGTAACGTCTCAAAAATAGGTAGCTCCATCACAACTCGGCAACGGCTTGTCTGAAACAAAAAAATCAAAGTCCATTAGATTCAGTATGACACCAGCTATAAAATGACCTGGGAATATAAAGTTTTATCAAAAAATAAAAAAATAGCAGATTCAGAACGAAAAAAGTAAAAAAAACGCGTTTTTCCGCAGTTTTTCGCAAAAGAAAGAGTAAAAATCAACATTGTGTTGCGAAAATCTTGTTGCGGATCATGTTTATAATATGTGGTTCAAATTTCGAGAAAATCAGTTTATTTGTTTTAGAGATACGATGGAGCTAGATTTTGAAAACGTTGTTTCGAGAAAAACGCGTGTGAAGTTTATACTATGAAAAACTCTTACCAAAACTCAATCGGCAATTCCTGCACCTTACAAAATCCCTTCTGATTGTTCATCATCGTCGATTTCTTCAAGTCTTGCTTGCTTTCGATTTTTTGAATTTTCAAAGTGGACTGGCCCCTTAATAGATTCCTAGGCCTAGGAAGTGTAACTGTCTTCGTAAACAAGAAAAAAAATATAAGGAATAATTAACAAGATCCAATATGGTTGAGATGAATGAAAGTGATTAGTCTAGCAGAGAACGGTCTATATGCATACCAACGATATATACGTAAAATAATGTACGCTTTTCGTTCTGGTACTAAAAGTCGCGTCGGCAAACAGCGATCACGTCGCACTCGTGTCTTACTCTCGGTCGATCTTTTCAACGGGGACAAACGACTCCCTGCGGCAATTAGCACAGATTTAAAAGAGTCCCGCAACTGTTGCGGCCTCGCAGGCTCCTACGACATTCCGATTTTACCTGGCTTCAATCCTGGCCGCGCTCTTTGCCCACGAGATAATACACGCCCGCGGCTTTCTCTCTCTCTCTCTCTCTCTCTCTCTTTCCCTCTCTCTCTCGTCTCTCTTTCCCGCTCACGATCGCTCCAAATGCATACGCGCATTACACTGCAATTCCATGCGTTTCTGTATCCTTGGCTACACTTCGTTCATTAGCTTTTGGCACGCAGAAATTTGCCAATTCCCCCATGATCGACGAGAGATCGCAGCTGGTAAAACACTCACTGCCTTATATCTATGTAGACGATATACACGAGATAAATCTCGAATTCAAAGAAAACGTGCATTCTTTCGGAGGCGACTTAGCCGGGACTCGAGACGTTGGAAACTCGATACTGTTCTCTCTCGACAAATATTGCAGACATCCGTGAAAAATTGCTCGACTAAAATTTACCCCAATTGCCAATTCTTGTCGTACTTAACGGGCTACACCCAGATCGTGGCCGGAAAAAAGTGGAATTTTCTTGAATGTTTTCTGGAAAAACGTATGCAGGTTTTCATTTTTTTTACATTACGGAGTATGGTTTTAAGTAACTTTCAGAATTTTTGTATTGAGAAATATTGATAAATTTGGTAGATACAATGGTTCGTGCAGACCGCTGTTTGAAAAATGTTCGAAGATCGTTCGAAAAAAAAAATCAAACGCATTTAGTTTCTGTAAGAAATTATCTAGTGCTTGGATGAAGGATTTAATAAAAGATTGATTTTTTTAATGGCCGCCGTCCAGAGAGGAATTATCGATTTTCGTCGAAAAAAAAAACGCTTTATTATCGTTGATAAAAAAACTATGTATCGAAAAACATAATTCCTCCTTTAAAGCACTACTTTTTGATATGTTAAAAAAGCTCGTAAAATTTGAAGTTTATCGGTGCAGTGATTCTAGAGATATCGTGGTTAGTGATTTTAAAAAAAGTGATTTTGTGAAAAGGGCGTTTGAAGTTCGCCGCTTCGCGAAACCTACCTATAAACGCCTACAACTTCCTTAATTTTTAACAAATCGACTTCAAATTTTCAGAGAACATTCTTAAAATTTTACATTTTGCGAATCCGTCGGAAACCAAAAATCGATATTTTCAAAAATTTCAACTATAGAGTGTCTCAAAATGACCTGACACTTTCATTTATTAATAAAGCGTATTATTTATTTGAAAAGTACGAATATATATATTTTTTAATGTAAGGTACAAACATGGAGGTTACGTGTGGAACACAATATCCGACAAGTGGCCGCTTCGTCCCTGTTTGCAAACGTTCACTCTTTTGACGAAATTTTCAATATCACTTTTTCCATAATTGGGGACTAATTTCATTAATGGTGTGTCCAATTTCTTCCTTGAGCTCCGGAATAGTCTGTGGGTCATTGGCATGCACTTTTCCTTTCAGAAGAGCCCAAAGAAAGAAGTCCAATGGCGTCAAATCGCACGATCGTGGTGGCCAATTAACATCACCATGAAACATCACAATCATCACATCACAATCATCACATCACAATCATCACATCACAATCATCACATCACAATCATCACATCACAATCATCACATCACAATCATTACATCACAATCATCATATCACATTCATCACATCACAATCATCACATCACAATCATCACATCACAATCATCACATCACAATCATCACATCACAATCATCACATTACAATCATCACATCACAATAATCAGATCACAATCATCACATCACAATCATTACAGCACAATTATCCCATCACAATCATCACATCACAATCATCACAGCACAATCATCACATTACAATCATCACATCACAATCATCACAGCACAATCATCACATTACAATCATCACATCACAATCATCACATCACAATCATCACATCACAATCATCACATCACAATCATCACATCACAATCATCACATCACAATAATCAGATCACAATCATCACATCACAATCATCACATCACAATCATCACATCACAATCATCACATCACAATCATCATAGCACAATCATCACATCACAATCATCACATCCCAATCATCACATCACAGTCATCACATCACAATCATCACATCACAATCATCACATTATAATCATCACATCCCAATTCACATCACCATGAAACTTCGTCTGCAATAACTATGCAGTAACAATGCAGCAAATAACGGTTTCTGTGCGTTGCTCGATCGTGTAATTCTACATTACTAAACCTCAATAATTCCTGATACCAGTTGTCAAAGATTAGTACGGTGTTCTCATCACACAAAAAATGGCGCGCAATTAAAAATGTCAGGTAATTTTGAGGCATCCTTAAAATGTAAGCCCTTACTGACACATATATCTGATTATGAATTCCCTACGTTAAACATCTGTTTAAACGAAACAGGTGCCTTTTCTAAAAATTCTTTGAGTCATATGTCGATCGAAATCGTGACTTCTTCACCTGAGGCGATTGATTTTATTTGCAGGCTATCGAATTGTAAAATAAAGTAGCTCAAATAATAAACGTGTGACCAACACTAGTGGACGGACTGTGGTATTCGTTTTTAGCAATCTCCCATGTTCAGCCGTGGTCACCTGCGCCAGTACGTAGATGGGTGACCGCTGAGATGTCTACCAACCGCTTGCCACTACAGTGTACGACAATATCGTTATAATTCTCTGAAGAATCTTTCTTTGATTCGTCCGGCTAATTTTCGTGTAAAACGGTCTCTCGTTCTCTCGAAAAGAAAAGAGAAGTTCTCTCTTCTGTAACTTGCGCACGTATCGCGCCAGTCACGTGTATATGGTAGTTAGCTCGCTCGGTAAGACGTATAAGAGAGTAACGATATAGCCTAGAGCATATACAGCGTCACCGTAAAACGGGCTATACCAGTGGACTACCTATATCTGCCCAGCAAGTACTTGCCGCATGTAAACAGAATCTGGACTTGCTCGTGAGCAAACATTACTCAACTGCAGTCGCAAGCCAGTGCACACTGAAGAAAATTCACCTGAAGAGCAGAAGCACTCAGGTACTCGAAATTCCATCGACAGGAAAAAATAAAAATACCGAGGGACCGAACAAGATGAAAAGAGAGCGAAAGAGGAACGCCTCGAGAGGATGATGACATCCGACTATGCGTGTTTCGGATGATCTCGTAATCCAACGTATTTATTTTGCCAGTTTCACTTGAGGGAGGACACCACTGTGACGGGCCGAAAAAAGGTCGTTTAACATTTTTTTTTGCCTACTACATAATTCATTTGGGACTTGGAAAAATAGTGCATTATTAAGCATACATAGAACTAATTTCGGGTAAATTTTTATTATAAAAAAAAAATAACTTATTCAAGGCCGATCATTTGACAGTGGTTGGTCTGAGAAATAAATATATATATATTTTTTTAAAATCTATATGCATGTACTTTTTGTCGTACGTAGCAGTTTTTCGAAAAAACAAAAATTTCGCAAAATGGCGGATGTTAATAAACGTGTAATCTTGGCGAGTTATTTTACTCACAATGAACATCGCTTGAGGATCCGCCTTCGATTTTGTTAAAACGCATATATGTGACAAAGCATTCAATGTATTAGACACGTATTTTTTTATCGACGGAAAAATGTTTTTAAGGGGGAAATCACCCCTCAAAGAAAAGCATGTCACCACTTAAGTTGATTTTTTTTCACACTTCTATGGTCGTTTTTTCATCGTCTTACATTAGAAGAATTTCGGTTTTTTTCCATTAAGATCAGTGGACGTTCGACCAGCCGCTCTTTGGGGGGTGGTTTCCTCCCTTGAAGCCGTTTTCCTACCGATAAAAAATACCTTCCTCATAGTGTCAGATGCTTTATCACATAGGTATAAGAGATAAGACAAAATCGAAGGCGGACACATAAGTGATGTTCCTTGTTAAATTCGAAAGCTTAAAAAATACTAAATACAAAACGGCTACGTACAACAATAGCTACTACAATTAAGGAATTTTCGGTCTTTTTAAATTGAAAATCGAACAACTAGAGCTAGAGTTATGATTCTGACCAGGTCGAGAAAAGTCGTTTCGAAAAAAACGCTATTGAAAGTTTTAATTTCGTCAATTTTCAATATTTTACCTTGAATTTTTTTCACTTATTTTTAACTGTGTATACTTTGAGAAAATGTAAAAAAAGATCGATTTTTTACCCGCCACAGTGGTGTCCCACCTTCATTTTTCTTTCTCTCTCATTTGAAACGATTCTCGGAGCCATCATTTTCTAAGTATGCGGACAATAATTGCTAGGCCGATATAGTATAATTCCAACACATGTTGTTCAGTTTCAACTAAATTTATTTCTCCTGCATCCAATTGTTAGGAATTAGTCGTCATTTATCAAATTTCCTTACTATTACGATTTCGATAAAAAATATAAATTTCCGTCGTCGACGGCGATTTCAACAAAAAAATCCACGTGGCTATATACATTAATCTAAGGAAATTCTAAAAAGCGATACCTCTACTCGGCCGAGTATTAATCCTTATTACGAATTCCCTGCACGCATGAATCAAATAATTCTATCATCGATTTTACTTTACTTTCTATCTACTGAGCCCAGAAATGGAGTCAAACGAATGCGTTCTCAAACTCTTTTCTAAAGGACGTAAAGTTCCAAATACTAATGAATTACTATGTTGCTCGAGACGTCTCTCGTCTCGTCCCGTCACGTTCAACGTTTCTGTAACCTGCTCTCAACACCTTTGATTCACTTGATTGATATGCTGCATGATTGTTTCACTGGAAAGGCTCTCATTCGAATGAGCGAAGTTGCCTCTAGGCACAGTTTGCTGTCGATCTTTACTAAGCGGATTCTTTCTTCTTCAAACTCACATGTAGCCTACTCTACACAATAGGACCTCGATATAAGAAATTCAAAACGAACGAACAAAAATTTTCATTTTTTATACCCTTTTTTGATTCTATATCTTAACTTCATTTACAGTAAAAAAAAGTAACGAATAGTGAAAAATAATAAGTATTGCAGCTGAAATGCATTTTACCTGTTGAGTGAATCAACACAGAATACGCGAATTTTCCGCAAGTGGTGCTGACGACGCTGATCAAAGTTAGTATATATGTACATATACATACACATGTGTATATATGTGTATATGTGTATGTATATATATATATATATATATATATATATATATATATATATATATATATATATATATATATATATATATATATATATATATATATATATATATATGAATGATACACGAGAACGATTTTACTCTGAGAAACGGGTCAAAGTTCCTCGATGATAGTTGCACCGTCGTAGGTCCCCCTCGAGCTATAGTGCACAACGTGTGGCGCGGGAGATGAACACCCGGGTGCATCGTTCACCATACGTAATATATAGCAGTTCTACCTTTTTCCCATAGTTATATATATATTTATATATAGCCACAAGCTTCGCATAACTATATAAGCTTATCACGTACCTATATATATATACATGTGTATATATATATATATATATATATATATATATATATATATATATATATATATATATATTTATATATATATATACGCGCTGTGTAAAGTCACGTGAACCGGGACGACGATGACGAAGATGACATGCGATTGTCCCGGGGCTATGGTATACCTTCGTGATCACGAATACGTACAGTACGTATCGTACGGGAAATAAAAAAAATTGGAAACAACGGAAAGTGCAATTTGAAGTGCATCGTATCGCTTGGGAAGATGATTTTTCTTTTTAGATCATGTTACTGGTTTTTCCCTCAATGGAGGCATTGAGACTGTGACATTTCCGATTGGAGAGCAATTCAATGAAAATTTACTCCAGCGATAGAAGTGGAAGACAGGAATTTTTCATTTTTAAGATTATACCGACTAGCATTGGCGTAGCCAGCATTTTTACGGGGGGGGGGGGGGCTGACACAGAAGTGGTTTTGTTCACAAGCTTTTTTTAAATAAGAGCTACATAATAGTCGATAATCACGTAACAGACATAAAATATGAAGCTTTTATGACACGTTCATGGTGATATCAATAACAAACTCTTGCATTTGGTACCTGTAAAAATAATCAACTTATTTTTTATAATTCTTTAATCCAGTTAGAAGTCATGTAACGTTACTTTCAGTAAGTACTCAATTAAGTAGGTCTTAACTTGCTTTTTTTTCTGCAAATCGGCCCAACACTTTTGAGGTTGTAATTTTTTTTTAGCAATTTTATTCATCAGTGTTTATGTTCATCAGTGACATATGAGAGAATCGTTCCTGAAGGATCGTGCTTCCTAACCACGTTTTTATCTGTCTATAAGGCAGAAAAACTCCTTTCACAGTCGACGGAGCTTAGTGGGAGTAGTACTATTGCTGCTTGGAAAAGTTTATACAAGTTAGGGCAGTACTTTTTATTATGGTTTCGTAAATATTTATAATGATAGTATAAATAGATTTATAATGATATTATCTGGTGCTTGGTAGTAAATGTTGATATTCCAGTATTCTTCCGGTTATGTATAGGCCGGCAAATCTAATTATTTTGCCCACAATTAACGTAATTGTGAAATTTAAATATCTGTACAACGGGTTAGGCTTAGTTGTAACAGTCGAATACGACTGATTTTTTGTTTTTTTCTAGAAAATCGTGATGATGTTTGAATTCGGAATGTCTATAACAATTAGGTCTGTGAAAAAGTATCGTCTAGAGAACAGTCTGTAATATTTTTGCGCGTAAATATAGTTAACTATAGTCGATTTACATTCGATGTCCAGGAAGTACCTACCTCCCGAAAACGTATTTTTCGGTGAGCAATGCCCTTCTGAACCAGGTTATCTAATAGCAAAACATCACACAGATTTTCTTAGTACATTAGTTTATCCTATGATTAATGAAAAGAACTTCCAAAATATAAAATAAAATTAAAAAAAACATTGCGCGTGTTTAAAGTGGGTTTTGATTTTGGCAAAAAATGTGGGCATTTTTCGTTCATCTAATTGAAAGTATACACCGGAAAAAAATCCTATCAAATAAAATATTCATCGATCTAGAAGAAGCCTTAAAAATTTCCGAAAGATCGATGCAGTCGTTTTTTTAGATACTTTGCTCACCAGCTTTGGAAACGTGAAATTAATAGATTATTTGAATTTGATTTAAATAATCGAATTCAAATAATAGATTAATTTCAGATATTAATTTCCCTAAAAATTTCAGAAAGATGGATGCAGTAGTTTCTTTTAGATAGTTTGGTCACCGGCTTTGAAAACGTGAAATTAATCGATCATTTGAATTTAATTTAAATAATCGATTAATTTCACAAATTAATTTCCCTCCAGAAAAATCTACCCTAAATAGATTGATTTTTTCTGGGGGGAGCGCTCACCCGTGCCCCCTCCTGGCTACGCCAATGCCGACTAGAGGTGCTTTTATTTATACTCCCCGTCACTTAATTCTTTTTTCTACATTTATAGATACACATATTACGTGTTGCATCCAACACCAAAGCGAGAGGAGAGTCGTGAGTTATGAGCTTTCTCAATATCAACGGTTACATTATCCCCATAAAAGTAGTATAATTGTGTTAATAAATTTGTCATAGTCGCAACCAAGTTGCGGAATTATCCGCTAACAAGGAAAAAGTTCTGGAGTGCTGCATTTGTGTGTGGATTTACAAATGATTTTCAGGGTTGAAATATATGATCGTACGGGGTAAAGGTCGAGGAATTCACTCGCTCTTATAATACCTGTATCGAGAGGGTCAATCGCATACGTGTGTATAACATTAGCCTCGATTGAACCACGACACCTTCTGAACGTACGTGCCACTATCCGCACTTGCAGTTAAATGCAAATAACAAGAAAGAGAGGGCGAGAAGAAAGGATATACCGACAGGACTGCGTCTTCGCGGCTTTAATAGACGCCGGGATGCTGCACCAGCTGCTTGTAATCTCAACAAGAGAAAGAGAGAGAGAGAGAAAGAGAGAAATTTCTCTCTCGATCCTTTGCACATTTGTACGTCTAACAGGACTTTCTAGTTTGCTCGCCAAAGGGACGGTCCCCGCCCACCGTGGGTGTTAAGGGGTCTTCTCACTAAGGATGCTAAAAAAGGTTTTTTTCATGATTTTTTTGAAGGTTTATATTGTAGATATTGATGTAAAAGTTGTCACACTTAATAAAAATACTTTCGAAATACATTTGGAAACATTCTGTATGTATTTATGGAACTCAGACAAATTTTAAACGCGTTTTTCTCGAAACAACGTTTTTTCGACGGCTTGTTTATAAAATCTTCGAAACTCCTGAACCGATCCTTATGAAATTTTAACCACATATTCTTTATAACTATAGCTATAGCGCATATCAAGGATTTTTAAAAAGTGTTGATGTTTATTATTTTTTTTTGCCAAAAACGGTGAAAAGAAACACGTTTTTTTTTGTTTTTTCGAAAAATTTCCGCCATTTTCGTATTTTTGCATATATAAAAAAATCGTATGATATGCGCTATAGCCATTAACATACTAAATCTAAAACCGTTGAATTTTTTTGTTTGGGATGATCCATCTCTGAGATTTCATCAACAGCGCCGAACTACAATTTTTTAGGACATTTTTTTAACTATCATTTTCGTGTATATAAAGTGACTTAAATAAATAAAAAATGTTATGTAATTCGAAAGTGTATTCATTAAGTGTAACAACGTTTACATCAATATCTATAATATAAACCTATCAAAAAAATTCATGAAAATAGCCTTTTTTAGCGCCTAAATTGAGAAGACCCCTTAATCTCGACTGTCGCAATTGTCACTCCTCTCCTATAATCAAAAGGCTTCATTAATTCGATTTGTACGAGAAAAAAGGACAATTTTACACTTCCCGGTACGATTCCCACTGCAGCCTTTTGTCATGAGAATATTCAGATTGCAATTAGCAAGCGATTGACTTTCACTGTGACTGTCTGAATTTTTAGGGAAAAATGAGCCATGAAACGTTTTAGTTCTGATGTCAATTGGAAGATAATTTCGTAAACTGAATTTCCACCATTTGTTCTTACTATAATCCCGTTCTTGACATGGAGACGTTTTTTTTTGCCAATACGAATTCCGGAGGCTTAAAGAATCATAACAATGTAAAACTTTCCAAAAATCGTTTTTTCTTTGCATTATCCGATAGTATAGATGTTTATAACCATGGACCTGGAATCGCTGATTGATCGTAAAAGTGAACGATTTATATAAACAACTCCACAAGCGAAACTTTAAAGGCGTTTTACTCGAAATGTCGTTTTTCAAAACGGTGTACACTCTTAAAGGAAGAGTTTTCAAGCTATCGGTCTCAAATTTTCACACAACATTCTTCACGGAATTCTTCATCTTGCTATGGAAGCTTTTCTTTTAATCTTTTTAACGAAAAATTGTCGAAAAAATAGGCTAAACTCGATACTTTTTGATACTTTTTTTCAAACCGCCGCCATTTAGTCAATTTTGAATTTTGAAAAACCTCCATAGCAAGGTAGCGGCTCAAAAGATAGTGGATAAAAAAATGAAATTTTCCAAAAATATTTTTGTTCCATAGTATCACCTTTTAGGTTTATTCCCTGAAAATGTTATTGAAATATTCCTAAAATTGAATGGGCTTCTATAACTGGGCTTCTATAACAGTCGGCCGGGCGAGCGGTAGCAACCATACTGCAACCTTTAAACTCGGTTTTCTCGGAACACTGTTCTCAAAAACGGGGGACATGATATCTCGAGAACCGCTTGACAGATTATTTCCAAATTTACAGGAGATATGATAAAAAACATTTTAAGGTCGTTGACGATCGCACTTTATGAAAATCGATTCTCATTTTTTAATAGTTACGCAAAAATGATAACTTTTTTCATAGAGTTGGTATGCTCAAGTTTCAATTCGTCGCCACGTTGTTTAAAAAAATGATTTAAAAAATCGACGATCGTCAACGACTCGTATTTATTGTCAACTTAAATAACCCGTTCGATTTTTAGATTTCGGATAGACCGTTTAAACTGGAGAGTGTCCACCGCTCAACGTCGTGAAAAAAGTTTCGTCATCTGCCGGTGACGATGTTTTTGTTGTTTTTCTGTATTTTTTTAGGCTCGCAACACATGTACCTTTATGTTAAAAAATGCGTTTCTTTATTACCAACCGTTTCCCAGAAAAAATCGGTATTTGGCCATTTTCGGGCTCCAGGGAGATGTGACCCCTCAATTTTCATATTTGGAGAGTTCTCGCTTGTCACCATTCGGTGCAGGTCTCGATGTCAAGCTGTGCGGCTGGCAATTTCCGTATTCGCTCGCCGGGAAAATATATCTAGGAGAGAAGTGAGCGTATGAACGCATTTAGAGACCCGAGAGTTCGAGATTCTCGGTAGGGAAACAAGTGAACGAGTGACTTTCTATCCAGACCCGAGAGTCTGCTTCGATCATCGAGAGACACAAGCACCGCAGACGTACTCACCGTCGTACGACTTTTCCGTACACACATTGTGCCGGGGTGTGCACGCAAACGCGATCGAGTGTACATTGCGACCGAGATAGAGAGACTCGCACCGGTCGACCTTGCGGGAAAATAGATTTATACCGAGTGAAGCTGCCAGGTAATCGCTCCATCCTACTTTTTCATCATTTTTTGTCGTCATCGATATACCGGTAATTTCTGCTGCTCGGAATATCAAGAAAAACGCGCATTAATTCGCTCAAATATATTTCATTGGATTTGTAAGATACGCGACCAATTTGCGAATGAAGATGGTGGCCTGGCACCTGCTATTGGCATAGTTTTGAAAATGATTAAAAATAAATTAATACACGTGTGTTCGTTATTATTTAATTCGTCGGTATTCAGCTATCATTGAACGCATCCAATTCGTCTGTTTTATAAATATTCCGGCAAATTGAAGCATATTGATTTTCGAGAATTTTCAGAATTCCGCAGCCACTGGGAACCTCCATAAATTCTTAAGGGGTTACGTGGGTATCGAAGACAAAAAAATCATATTTTCTCTATTTCTAAAAAATATAATATATACATTATTTTATTTCGAATGTTAAGCAGATGGAGGAGCAACATTTCAAAAATATTTTTTTTTAGTTCAGCAAAAAATTTTGGAATGTCAGCTTGTGGGAACTGGTTTCGGAAACCCCTCCAAAAAAGTGTTCTCGTGGGGGTCAGAATAATTCATGATAGCTTTATCTGGAATTAAAAAATTAATTTTTTTTCTGTTAGTATATAAGTATAACTCGTGATTGAACGAAGGATTTTAAAAAGAGTTGTATGCAAAATAGTTCAATTTTTGGTACAATTTACTGTACGTATAGCCTTGTAAAATTAGTTGAAATCGAAAAAAAAGCTTCGTTCAATCACTAGACAATGCTATTTCAAAGAAGCGTGCAAAATTTCAATAAGATCGGTGCATTCGTTTTTGAGAAATCGTGTCCACCGACTTCAGAACTAGTGTTTTGAGAATAATGCGATACCCCGGCCGATCTTTCCCAACGGGGGGAATTCCCAAAGGCTCTCTCTCTCCTAGACTTTTACTCCGATTGACTTAAAACTTTGGAAGAATATTCTAGACATATTGTACTATTAGGTAATAAGATTTAAAAAATGGATTCTTTGAAATTTTCAAACTCATGTAACCCCTTAGCCTTCTAGTTTGATAATCTAAAATAATTCACTGCAATAGCGTGCGATGAGTGTATTCCAATAAAATGATTGCGGTAATGTTGAACATATAGTTTCAGAAGATAAAGAAAAAAAAACAGTTTCCAGTCTGAAAAGGTTCTACCTGCTCGATTTTGGAAAATATTAAATCAAAATGACACATCAAATACTGATAGCTATTGGTCATCGTAAAATGCCGTCGTTCGATAAAAAGCACCTGCGAAATGTTGACAGCAATTAATTGCTATCGACATTTCTATTAACTACCTACCTTTGGACATTAATAGAAAAAAAATCAAAATTTGCAATTGATTGCTATCAACATTTCGTTTAATTAAATTGAACGTTTGGACATTAATGGAATAAAATTTTGATAGCAATTAGTTGGTATTAACAATTTTGTTTAACCAATTTGAACATTTGGACACTTGGAAATGATTAGGAAGAAACTTTGATAGCAATTGATTGATATCAACATTTCGTTTAATTAATGCGAACGTCTGCACATTAACAGAATGCAATTTTGATAGACATTAATTGCTATCAATATTTCGTTTGATTAATTCGAACATTTGGACAGTAATTGAGGGGAATTTTGACAGCAATGAATTGCTATCAAAATTTCGTTAAATTAATTTGAACATTTGGACATTGACAGAACGGAATTTTGATATAAATGAATAGCAATCAACATTTCGTTTAATTAAATTTAATTTTGAACATTAATTGAGGGAAATATTGACAGTAATGAAGTGCTATGAAAATTGAGGTTAATTAATTTAAACATTTGGACATCAATAGAACGAAATCTTTATAGCAATTAATTGTTCTCAATATTTCGCAATTAATGTTGATAACAACTAATTGCTGTCGCAGTTTCGGAGTTAATTTCCATAGCAATTAATTGTTGTCAAAATTCCGCAATAAATTTCGATAGCAACTAATTGCTGTCAAAATTTCTCAATAAATTATCGCAGCAATTAATTGCGGTCAAAATTTCGCAATTAATCATTGTCAAAATTTCGCAATTAATTTCGCCAGCAACTAATTCCTGTCAAACTAATGTTCAATTGAAACTTAAGTTTCGACTCAACCTTACAATTAAATGCGTAACCAACGAGCTCTACTATCTGCACATACGACCCTCGAGTTTCCAAATTAATTGAATCTCTATCCATCGAATGCAATGATCTATGTGATGTATAATGCATCAGAGGCATCGTTGGGAGTTTCGCACGCGGACCATAGCCTGGGGGGACCTTGCATTCCAGTAACCCAACCAGGGCTACCGTAACGTTAGAAGCGAAAGAGAGACTGTGTATAAGCTGCGCCGCTTGCTGTGCTTGCACTTAACGCTTTATACAGTATCAAAAGCAACGATATATAGCGAACACGTGGTTAGATGACAACAGCAGCATCAGCACGATCCGCTGGGCATAACTCATACATGTCGCTCTTATTCTCTTCCACTCTCGATGCACGGATATATAACACGATATAAATCCTTGAGAGGCTCGCTTGCGCAATATATTTCTCCACTGAAAAGACTGAAAAAACAGTGGTGAATAAAAAAAAAAGACGCAAGCGAACGACGTCTCCAAGTGATGATTACTTTTTTCTTACGTCCGTCGTTCTTTTTTTGCCGACAAAATTTCCTTACACTTCTCGATGGCTTTTCTCAACGATGAAAACAAGAGATATCTATCATTGTTAAAAGCCTTACGTAATACGGAATAATTGAACGTGACGGGTTATCGGCGTGGATCGCGTGACAGCAGAAACGAGAGAGTTCTTTCTCCTCCTCTCATGTGGCTCATTATTAATTTTTTTCTTCTTTTTTTTCCCTTTCGATCAATATAATTATTACAACGTGAAAGGATCGCCAGGGGTTTACTGCAATAACTTCAACGAAGAGCCAACTTTTCCAGTAGTGCAGCTCGAGCTTCCTTGAAATATAATCGCGCTGTACAACCTTATATTTATATACATATCACACACACACACACACACACACACACACACACACACACACACACACACACACACACACACACACACACACACACACACACACACACACACACACACACACACACACACACACACACACACACACACACACACACACACACACACACACACACACACACACACACACACACACACACACACACACACACACACACACACACACACACACACACACACACACACACACACACACACACACACACACACACACACACACACACACACACACACACACACACACACACACACAAACGCACGCACGCACGCACGCACGCACGCACGCACGCGCACACACACACACACACACACACACACACACACACACACGCACGCACGCACGCACACATTTGTGCGATAGCGAAGATTTGCAATCGTCGATAGGATGGAAAATATGTCTGGTGAAGCGTGTGGAAAGTCACGCGAGAGAGTACGAAAGTTGCCGGAAGTCTCGTTCGTTACCGAGACAGCATCGAATATCGAGGGCCTTGCATCGATTCGCGTACAAGTTGATGCACACACGTACATATGTGTCCGTGCATGCTCTAATCGTCGAAATACCTAGGCACGTACGTAGCTGACGTTCCGGGCGTAGACCGATGAACTTGGAAGATTAATTAGCGGCTAATTAGCTTACGGTGGCACGCCGGGACGAGCTCTCGGTCGTGTTATTAGCAGGAACGAGCGAGTGAAACTTATATTACATTTGCCAATAATACCGCTGAGTATAGTTATTCGTATGTGTGTATAAAGCACGTGCTACGTACATGCACCGACCTGTCGCAAGTGCGCGCGAAATGCAGGAGAAGAGATGGAATAACTTGTGTGAATTGGTGGCGCTTCGTGAAACTTATGTGCATCTACGGCAATCACGTTTCCACATGTGCCGCCAACGTGCAAGATTGCATCGTAGACTGCAAAGACGTATACCGTATATTTGGGCAATTTCTAGTGGTTCGCGTGATAAAATGATCGTAGTTACTGCTGTGGGTGCTCGATCGCGATCTTATGCGCGTAATTTATGCCGGAGCGCTAGGAAATGCACACCGGTCTCTCTCCTTCGATTATGTGGGTGAGCTGCGAATAGTACACCTCGGAGGATACTTGGTTGAGGGAATTTTGGCGAAGGAGTGCAGAAGAGTTGCCCGTGCAGAAATTGTCGTAGGGATCCAATTGGATTTCTATACTTGCACCCACTTCCTGATGGAGAGCCAATGAATCATTGGATCTCTATCACGAGGTTAGAGATCATTGGATCTCTACACTTAAATGTCACGCTCGTGTATTGGATTCTCATTTGGATTCCCCATTGGAGTAGAATGTACAAATCTCATTTGAATCCTAAAGGATATGCAAAATAAGTAGATTTCGAAAAAAAATCGCTCACTAGGCTGTGCCTTATTGTAACAGTTGATAACAGCTAATTTTGGGATTTTTTAAAAATCGTGATGATGCATTTTTACAAAAAATAGGTATTTAAAAAAGTATCATCTGAAAAATACTCTGTAATTTTTTGTGTACAAATATTTAACAATAATCGATTTACAGCCGATATGCGGGAAGCACCTCTCGAAAATGTTCTTCGCGGTGAGCGATACCCTTCTGAATCACGTTATCTAAACTCAAAAAATCAAACAGATTTCGTTAGTATGTTAGTCTATTCTATCATTAATCGAAGGAATTTCAGAAATATCGAATTAAAACAAAATAGCCCGTGTTCAAAGTGAGTTGATTTTAGCGAAAAAAATGAGCATTTTTCATTCATCAAATTGAAATTACACATCAGGAAAAAAATCCTTCGACCAAATCCTTCTCACTTTAGAGGCTAAAAAAAGGCTACTTTCATGCATTCTTTCGATATGTTCATATTATAGATATTGATATAAAAGTTGTTACACTTAATAAATACATTTTTTTTCAATTTTATTTATTCAAGTCACTATTTATAGACGAAAATGCTAGTTAAAAAAATGTCCTAAAAATTGTAGGTCTGCGCTGTTGATGAAATATCGTAAGCGGATCATCCGAGACAAAAAAATCAAACGGTTGTAGATTCAGTACGTTAATGGCTATAGCGCATACCACGGGTTTTTTTATATATGCAAAAATAACAAAATGGCGGACGTTTTTCGAAAAAAAAAACAAAAACGTGTTTTTTCACCGTTTTTGGCAAAAAAATGATAAATATGAAAATTAAAAAAAATCTTCGAAATGCGCTAAAGCTATAGTTGTAAAGAATATGTGGTTAAAATTTCATTGGGATCGGTTCAGTAGTTTCGAAGATTTTATCAACCAGCCGTCGATAAACGTTGTTTTGAGAAAAACGCGTTTAAAGTTTGTTTGGGTTACATAAATACATTAAAAAATTGTTTTTAATATATTTCGAAAGTGTATTTATTGAGTGTAACAACTTTTATATCAATATCTGTAATATAAACCTATCAAAAAATCATGAAAGTAGCGTTTTTAGCGCATAAAGTGAGAAAACCCCTTAAAGCTTCGAACGACGCTCGAAGCATTCCAACGGGCGTCAACATAACAACCTATAAGCCTGTCAATTTTGATCCGATCACCTTGCAATTTTCAAGGAACATTTATCAGATGATATACCGTCGAAATACCGGTTTTGAAAAAAGTGTTTTTTTTCGACTTATACACCTGGGCATAACCGCTTAAAAAAAAACATCTTAAAAATCGACTTAATCACATCACCGAAAATCTACGCTAATGATCGTTTATTTATTTTACTGCACTTTGACACGACACTACGACACACGTTCACGAAGCATGCAGGTTATGTTTAAACTCGCCGACTTTTTTTCATGACTTTTCACATATTTTCGATTCGAACATGGTGAGAATTCTCAAATGGCGTTCATCGGCGAACATTGCATAATCCAATTGGATCCGAACGAGAACTCCCTATGTACGGTGCCCCCAGTAAATCCCTATAGAGATGTCCCGAGTACAAAAAATTGTGCTCGGGATCACGAGGATTACAAGTCGTCGATAATCTGAGCACTCGCACTAACGACTTTGCCATTTCCGCAGTTACACAATACAGCACAAAAATCGGGCATTCTTCCGCAGCTATTAGCGGACTCCGTTAGCTCGGCCAGAGCGGTAAAGACGCCAAGAAAGAGTCTCGCGTCAAGAGACCAGGATATCGCCGGTTAACAAGTCTCAGAGGAACAGGAAGAAGCGACCAACGTTAGAGGCGGCTCTGTTGCTCAAACTCTTTACGACAGGGTGATAATTGGCTCATTAGAAGAGCGAGAAAAGATATTCACAGCTTATTCCATCTCCTTGCCCCCCCCCCTGCTCTTGCTGTTCGCATAGCAAATCTTACAATAATCAATTTGCTATAGATACTTATCCTCTCTGCATGCATGTCCAAGTGTAATTCTTTCACCACAGCGATAATTTCATTAGCGAGCCATGCGTACTATTCACACACGCACACACATGAAGCGTCAGTCAGTACAAAAGGGCATCATGCGACAAATTTAAGGCTTCAAACCTGGGGAAATGAGCCCTTTTATTCTCGAGGTGACAGTCGATTGAACAGAACACCATAAGGAAGCTCGAATCAAAGATGAAGCGTCGATAAAGTACACTATGCACTATGCTCGTACTATCAAACGCGCAAGTAGATGTGGTTCCGATTGAGCACTACCAATGTTGTATGACACTGTGAGTCTGATAAGAAAACACACCCACACGTGTGTTTGTATATATATATATATATATATATATATATATAAATTAGAGTGGCTCAAATTTGCGCTCTTTCTTTCCTGTTTCTCACCATCCAATGAACTATTTTAAAGAAAAAAAAATGTCGCAAAAGCTGCGAGCGGTGAAAAAATATTTAGAAGTCGCTCAAGGCTCCCAAAAATTCAAGTGTTCATTAAAAAATCGATTTTTTTTCGTTCACTTTTCCTCCATGAATTTTACGCTTTACAATTTTTAAATTAAGCTCGCGAAATCTCTAGCCGACCAATGAATATTTGTGGTCGCTCAAGAGCTTCGAAATTTCCAATTTTCGTGATTTTTTTCTATTCTCACTCATAAATTCAACACCTTGTAAAGTTTAAAAAACAATTAATCCTTTCATTTTCTTTAGAAACAGATTTTTCAAATTTACCTCACACTTCTGACCCGACAAAATGCGGGACCTATAATTTTGTTGACGGACAAGAGCTTTAAAGAATTATTTTATGAGAACAAAGATTCTAATTCTTGGGTTAGTATTGTGAGGAAAGTTTGAAAAATCTGTTTCTAGAGAAAGACGATTAAATGTTACGAAAATTTTACAAAGCGTCAAATTGAGAAGGAGGTAAATTAAAAATGATTGGCGAAAATTGGAAATTTCGAAGCTCTTGAGCGACCACTAAATATTCATTGACCGGCTAGCTTTCGCGAGGTTTGTTTAAAAATTATAAAGCGTAAAATTCATCAGTGAGAAGTGAACGAAAAAGAAAATCGATTTTTAAATGAAAATTTGAATTTTGGGAGGCTTGAGCGACCTCTAAATATTTGCTGACCGCCCGCAGATTTGGCGGCAATACTTTTTCTTTAAAAAAAGATAATTGGATGGTGAGAAAAAGAAAAAAAATAGAGCTCAAATTTGGGCCACCCTAATATATATATATATATATATATATATGTGTGTGTGTGTGTAGGGTGTTCTGTTATGAATGAATAATTCCTCAACTGTCGATCGGTCTGATCATGTCCTACTATATGCATGAATTTCAGTTTAGTAAAAGTCCCACGGTTTTCGAGATTTTAGGCTTTATGTTATCTTTTGAAAAAAATCATCTGCTTTTGGTTTTTTGCATGCCATTTCTACAAATGATATGAATCGACAATAACTAAGCAACTTTTAAAAGTAATTTTCACGATATGCGGAGATTTTTTTCATCGCAGGCTATCAAAGTCAGATGTTCGAATTGGTGTGTATGAAAGTTCTGCAAAGATCTTTTTGCATAAAGTTTCATCAACATATAAGGTTAAGAAAAAATTCTAGATAAAACACATAACCAAGAGTATTTACGATAAACCCGTTTAAAAAAGTCATTATTTGTGTAGAAATGGCATGCGAAAAAACAAAAGAGATAACTTTTATCTCGAAAACCCTGGGTCTTATACTAAACTGAAATTCCAGCAAATAGCAGTACATGCTCTGACCTATCGAAAGTTTCAGGATTATCCATTCATAACAGGACACCCTGTATATATATATATATATATATATATATATATATATATATATATATATATATATATATATATATAAACATATACATATATGGACCATCGGTTTAATATAACCGGAAGGACAACGACGAGTTGCGGAGGGTGGGAGCAAAGTGTAGAGAGCAACAGATCTCCAATTCCAAAGAGCTGTGGAATCGTCGGAAATGCGATCGAACACGATATACATAATTTCTTATCCTCGTTATCCTTGCACACAAGCGGAACGTTTATCCCGAGGTACAATCTCGCAGAGATCCAATCTCTCTCTCTCTCTCTCTCTCTCTCTCTCTCTCTCTCTCTCTCTGTCGCTTTCTGTCTCTTTCTGTCTCTCTCTGCCCCTTCTAATCCGGCTCCTTACTTGATTGCGAATCCCTTCCGCATCCCTCGCTTGCTTCCCAGTTCGCTATTCTTTGATATTTTCATCTCTACCTCAAGCGCGTCTCAATATCGTGCTCATTCCATACACATCCACAAGTAATCTCCTTCAATATGCATAGATTAGAATTCTTCAGCCTCTCCATTTATCCATCCGTGCTTGCACCGCGATCCCCAGTGGAATACACACCAAAGACATCCGAATTTTTCATCTATCGTATTTATATGCTCGTGCCAGCAGAGAGTCCTGCGGTCACCCGATATTCTCGCGCAAGTAGATCTCTTCTCCCATGACTCCACACTTTAACAAGTGTGTGCGAGCTGGAGCGTGAGAAAGGATACACAGCTGAAGAAAGAGGGCCAGGACGACGATGAAGAGGCCGCGATGTCTTGACGCGTCAACGGGGATGAATGAGAAGTAACAAGGACGAGATTACGCGGATGATGGGGAGAAAGGAGCCGGGGAGTGAGGAAGAGTGAGAGAAGCGGAAGAAGAACTTTCGCTAAAGATCTTCCTTGAGCAATCTTTTTCTACCACGCTGATAACCCAGTAATTTTATACCCCACCCGCATTTTCTTTTATACGCTGCAAGATCCTACGGGAGATTATTTTTCCATTTTTGCCGGTTAGCAAGCTTGAAGGGGCAAACCACGTTCCATTAATTCTTGACAATTTTTTGTTAACATTGAAGGTTTTGGGGAAGATCAATGGTGAATTCGGATTCAGGGGGTAACAATAGATCAATATGGAATGGTCGAAATAATATTTAAAATTCAAATCTTTTTTCCCATCTCGGCCAAAAATAAGTGACTTTACTGAATCGTCGATAATTTATTTTGGGTTTGGATTTGGAACTCTGATCTGTGCTCATTCTCTTTGTTATCGTTTTCTCTATAAACTTTCGTTGGGTTCATTGAGATCCGACATTTTATCAATTTTTGGCAGAATTTTGAAGACTGACCATCGATTTTGGCAATTCCCGCAGAGGCCAAAAGGGCCGACATTTTTTACTCGACTTTTAAACCTTTTTAGAGACCTAACTTATGGGAAATTTTCCGCCGACTACGAATATGACCGAGTTTTTGTCAACATCTCGAAATTACGGGTTCTAAATACGAAACACGTATTTCCACCCACTTTTGACGATTTTTAAAATAAAAACGGAAGATTTTGGGAAAAGTGAATCGTGAATTAATGCTTTGGAGATAAAAATACATGGATAGGGACTTATACAAAAATATTAACAATACAAATTTTTTACCGACCTCGGCGAAAAAAAATGTTTTTACTGAGTCGCCGCTCATTGCTTTTTCGTCTTGGTGAGCAACTTTTCGGCTGTGCTCATTCTTTTCGTGAGGATCTCTTTTTTGCAATGCCGTTCATCTGATTGAGCGCCGATCATTTTTCGGTTTTGGCAGAATTTAAAACTCCGACCATAGATTTTTGCAATTTTTTCCATACTCTAAACATCAATTTGGACTTTATAGAAATATTTCGAATCAGCATACACATTTCAAATACAGGAAAAAAAACGACGGCGATAAGGAACTTGCAGCAAGAAATGGTTCACCCCCTTAAGCTTGCTATCGAGAAAAAAATACGTAAACTTTAATTTTATCCCCCTATCAAAGTGTTACCCCTTTCATTCAATATAATACACCCCTTCAAATGCGATATGAGAGACAGGATAATAAAGGAGTAGTTCATCCCTTAATTTTTCTTTTCTTTCCAATGTACCCACAGTGAATTCCTGATCGTTTTTTACTAGAAGAATTTTCGTTCTCGTTTTACTGAAACCGGTGGACTGCTTGCGGATGGAACTACAAAATTGACCCTCGACATCTCTGGGGTGGTTCACCCTTTGAAACAGTCTTTCCGCCGATAACAAAAATACGTGTCTAGTTTAGTCGTATAGTTTTTAATGCGTTACCATATACATGAGTTTCAACAAAATTCAAGGCGCACACCGGAGACATGTTCATTCCAAGCATTGTATTCTAGCTATTGTCGGTGAAGGGCGGAGGGGGGGTTTCTTTATGCAAGCAAAAAGTTTGCTGATTTTCGTGATTTTTTAAACTTAGGGTATATTTTATTGCTACTTTTGGCTGTACCATGGTATTTTTTAATTTTTATTAATCTTCAAAAATGGCGGAACTATGGCTTGGTCTTCTAAATCACATTTTCGAAACTAGTGTGACGTATAGCTGAAAATCTAATCTACCGGATTCTGATGAAATTTTGTATAAATCGTTCTAACCTCATTGTCTGAAACGTGACCCAAAATATTTTTTTGTATGTATTTTTTTGCAACATGTGGTCATTTTTTTTGAAGATTTAATCTTTTTGTCTCACAGCCGATTATTTAATCGATTTTCAACATTTCTCACTTTTCCTTGGTTCATATTCTGCGTGTGAGTGTTGATGAAAGAAAAATCCTCGTTGGTTTTTTTTTCAGATTAATCCCGCCGGCGGTACGTGTCACGTCATGTGCCTACCTCTTATTTCTAACGATTAATAATAAAAATTACCATGTAACAACCAAAAGTAAAAATAAGAATCCTACGTCTCACAAATGGTGAATAAGTATTTTCTTTAGAAAAAAATGATGAAAATCAGCATTTTTTTCCTCGCCCAACGGTATCTCCGCCCTTGAGGGGCCACTCTAGAATTTTCGGAAAATCGATTTTTTTAATGGTCCCCTAGGACCTCGGTAATGATGTCGCAAAAGATTATGGTTGGGAAAAATCTCTAAGTACCCGGTTTTCGAACTTTAGTACAAGGCCGCCTGGTCCGCAGCTCACTACTCAAAACTTCAAACGCGTTTTTCTCAAAACTGCATTTTTTAAGTTGGCCGGAAACATAACTCAGACAATTTGCAATCGATTCACTTGAAATGTTGAATATATCTTGAAAAATACGTTGTCTATGGAAGTACGTCGGTTTTTTTTATATTGCATAATTTATTTGTTATTAACAATTATCTGACCATTTTTCAGGCAAATTTTTCACTTTCCACTTTAGAAGTGCGTCATTTGGCCAAAAATCAATATATCAAAAAAAATGCTACGTACTTCTATAGCAGTTATTAAATATAATCGAAAAAAATTCATTGGCTCATTATAATTCAAAAACTACAGGAGCTTTTTGTCCGGTCGTGGACCCTGGAAAAACGGAGACGTCATCGCAAAAACGCTGCACAGCCGCCATTTTGAAATTAATCGCTTCAAAAAAATTATTGTATACAGTCACTCATATGTATGATGAACACCCTTTTTTGAAATCTCGATTTATTTTGTAGTTTTGCTTAAAAAAAAATCCCCAAAAAGCCTATAAACCTCTAGCGTGGCCTAAGGTCTTAATTTCAGTTTGAAGCAACGAATGTTCTACAACTCTCTAGTATTACCAAGACTACATCAAAGAATCGGGAATTTCACAAAACATCTTAGAAACGTCAGGACCAGCCAATGTACGATTGACGTACAAACTTCATCACACGCTATCAGCATAAGCAGCCGACTTTGTCCAACGATGCAATCTCTGTAAGCATTCAGTTCCAGCCTCCCACAAAGTAGAGTACACCCCCCCCTCCTCTTTCTTTCTCTCTCACTTTCAGAGCTGTCGTGTGGTCCAGCCCGGAGGCTCACTGCGTTGTTCGAGTTTCGCACACCCGCTCGTGGGTCCAGTGCAGTAGCAATCCCGCCAACAACCTTATATAACAGCCGGCGACACACTTGCATCCCCGAGGAATGTCGTGCACGCGCCTTAATTGCTCCCATATGCGCGATAGTTATTTCATCGACGTTGCAACGCTCGGGCTCGCGCCTCACCGAGCCCACGGTCCAACGAGTCCGCCTCTTAGCCCGGAGTATATCATACACATGCTCATGATCGGTACTCTAATGCTCCGGTTATGTTACAGCTAAGTACATCATTTGTACAATTGTCAGGGATTAGCCGCGAGTCCCCAGGATTTTCCGCTATCTGCATTTATGAAATTTTCCTCGCGATTGCTTCACGCAGACACAGACAGCATGTACACGAGCACGTCCGACCATCCGGCTAATGGTGTAATAAGGGATAATTAAAGACTCGTGTGTGTATACACGTTGCGTCGAGCGTGACGAGAAGAAATGTCCGCACCGAGAGCTCTCGGTGAGCACAAACTCCGGTGGAGAGGACGCGCGTATCGAGCACGTACGATTAACTTTCTTTCGAACTCGAAAGGGTGGTGATTGTTGGCTCTGGAAATAATGGCGAAAGAAAAGGATCCGGATATTCCCGACGAAAAACTCGTGTATGTGGAAAGCATGCTCTACTCTCTTTGAACGAGATCTTTCCGTTCGAAAAATCGATCGATCAGCCATCGAGATTTCCTGAATTACCTATTAGGATTCCGTCTGGTAGATACGGGTTTGAGATGCCGGTAAATATCTTCATATAGGCTCTTATAAGGAGCCGAGATTCGTCGCTAATGATGGCCGAACTGGGATTCTTTACAATCATCAGAGATATCCGCTGATCCATTTAATGGCAGTGCGTTTAGCTCAAAGATTATCAATTAATAACACGGTATTTTATCTTGATCGAAATCCTGAGGATGCCTTTCAAGGGCTACATCTACCTAGGTGGGTCAAAAAATTGACTTTTCCAAAAATATTTTTATTCCCTAGTATCACATTTTAGCTATGTTGCCTGAAAATGTTATTGACATCGTTCAAACTTTGGACACGTTTTTCTCGAAACACTGTTTTCAAAGTCGGTGGACATGATATCTCGAGAAGCACTAGATGAATTCTTTCTAAATTTGTAGGTCGTTGACGATCTGACTTTAAAAAAATAGATTTTCATTTTTCAATAGTTACGTAAAAACGACGCCTTTTCTCATAGATTTTGTATGCTCGAGTTACAATTCGTCGCCCCGTTGTAAAAAAAAATTATTAAAATAATCGACGATCGTCAATGACTCGTATTTATAGTTAACTTAAATAGTCCATTTGGTTTTTGGATTTCTGATGGACCGTTTAAGCTGGAGAGTGTCCACCGCCAAACGTCGCGAAAAAATGTCATCTTCTGCCGGTCGCCATGTTTTTGTTGTTTTTCTGTATTTTTTCGGGCTTCTAGCGAGATGATAAATCAATGTTATTTTCCTTTCTGCAAACATTTCAAGTATTTCCCTCTTGCAGAGTGAAGGATGCCGCCCCATACGCCATTCTGAACAACGTGCAATCTTGATAAAAATCGACAACCCAATGAATCGTGTAGAATCAAACTTATGCAATTCGCTTCTCACACGTTTTTCTCGAAACACTATTTTCGAAGTCGGTGGACATGATATCTCGAGAACCACTTCATGAATTGTTTCCAAATTTACAGGAGATACGACGAGAAACATGCAAAGGTCACTGACGATCTCACTTTCTAAAAAAGGATCTTAATTTTTAAATAGTTACATAAAAATGACGCCTTTAAAATATATTTGGTATGCTCGCGTTTCAATTCGTCGCCTCGTTGTCAAAAAAAATGATTAAAATAATCGACGATCGTCAATGACTCGTATTTATTGTTAACTTGAACAACCCATTTGGTTTTTAGATTTCTAATGGACCGTTTAAGCTGGAGAGTGTCCACCACCAAACGTCGCGAAAAAATGTCTTTCCGGTGGCCATATTTTTTATGTTTTTCTGTATTTTTTTCAGGCTTCTAGGTAGATGTAGCCCCTTAAATCAAAGTTATTTTTCTTTCCGCAAACATTCCAAGTATTCCTCTCTTGCAGAGTGAAGGATGCCGCTCCATACTTCATTCTGAACAACGTGAAATCTTGATAAAAATCGACAACCCAATGAATCGTGTAGAATCAAACTTATGCAATTCGCTTCTCACACACGCGCGTGTGGAATCGCAACGCGACTTTGTCGGACTTTTTTTTCGCCCGAGATGCAGTCACGCACGTATGCGAGTGCGCGTGGTGAATTTTATTTATGAACTCTGGGTAACGCTGATAGTCGAAGACATAGAGCGTTGATACGTCTCGTTGTACGTGATCCCTCGGTAGCGAGCTCGTCGCGAAAAGCAGTCTCTCGTGTATCACCGACTCGAGTATCGCTTGACTCTATCGAGCCTTTCGTAGCTCGCGTTCCTCGCTAATACCGATGCAAACGACCCATAATACTCATTATCGAGTCCTGCCACACGCTTTGATACCGCTGCGTTCAGGAAGCTCGACATTCACACACGAGGCGCGCCAATGAGTCGATGCCCAGACGGGGAAAGGACGTCGCGTCCGTTTCCTCGTCATCATTGCCTCCGGCACTTTTGTACCGCAAGAACGCAATATCGAACTCCGCCGAACTTCCGATCGCTTCACATACACTTTTTTTCTTGGATATTCCATTCACGCTTCTCACGCGGAGTCTGCGCAACTTGAGTATCGCGATGTGTGCACGTATATCTCTACATTAGGTAGGCACAAATTTGAGCTCTATTTTTTTTCTCTTTTTCTCAGCGTCTAATTATCTTCTTTAAGGAAAAAAAAATTGTCACGAAAGTTGCGAGCGGTTATAAAATATTTAGAGGTCGCTCAAGCCTCCCAAAAATTCAAATTTCCATTTAACAATCGATTTTTTTCGCGTCCACCTCTCACCCATGAATTTAACGCTTTATAAGTTTTTTTAATTAACCTCGCGAAAGATCTAGCCGGCCAATGAATATTTAGTGGTCGCTCAAGGTTTTTGAAATGTACAATTACCGCCAAAAATAAATCTCGCATGCACTAAAATTCCTTGTAGTATAAAAACAAAATAAACAGCGAAGTGTTATATTTTCTGAATAATGTATTATATTAATTTGTAACAAACACCAATTAGCCGATATGTGTTATTATGTATTAATATGTATTATTGTATTATGGCGTCGCTCGTGGCAAAGTACAGCTACGATTGGTCCGCAGTTTGACTAACGAGACCAACTGTGTTTTACGCATAAAACTATTTGTAATTTTGTTTACGGATAAGAGCTATAAAGAATTATTTTATGAAAACAAAGATTATAATTCTTGGGTTAGAAGTGTGAGGTGAATTTTAAAAATCTATTTGTAAAGAAAACAGGTTAATTGTTTTGTAAACTTTACAAAGCGTCAAATTTTTAAGTGAGGAGTACAAGAAATTCGCGAAGATTGGAAATTTCAAAGCTTTTGACCGACCACTGAATATTTATTAGCCGGCTGGAGCTTTCGGGAGCTTAATTTTTAAAATATAAAGCGTAAAATTCATGGGTGAAAAGTGAAAAAACAAAAATATTGATTTTTTGATAAATTTGAATTTTTGGGAGGCCTGAGCGATCTCTAAATATTTTTTGATCCTTGGCAGCTTTCGCGACAATTTTTTTTTCTTTAAAGAAGATAATTGGATGGCGAGAAAAAGGAAAAAAATAGAGCTCAAGTTTCTGCCACCCAACTCTACATGTAACAAATCTATGCGTGCCATAGATTTCCGCATTTTTTCCATACTCCAAACATCAATTTGGAGTTTGTAGCAATATTTTGAATCATTTCAAATACAGAAAAAACAACTGCGATAAGGAACTTTCAGCAAGAAGTTGTTCACACCCTTAAGCTTGCTATCCGCTAGCACGAATAATCCATGTCTGCTTCGTGGATTTTTTGTGAATTTTTGCCGAATTTATTTACAGATCGTTCACATTAACTAAACCGAGTGGAAAAATCGTCCTGCGAACAAAATCATCTGTCTGTACGCGCTTGTAACTCAAGAACTACTGGATCGATCTTGATGAATGTTTTACAGGAGCGCAACCTAGCGTGTAAAGTGTGATTTAGGTTATTGAGTATTGCACCATGCGAATAAATAAAGTCACTATGAACAAGCGTACAAATAAACGAAGAACACGACGTTTGCATCAAAACGAGCGAGCAGTAATACGATAAAAGTACATATAATTGAATAAACAAATAAACGGTTAAACGATTGGACAAAAAAAAATTAAGAATAATCAACTGTGTTAGTAATATATAATAATCAACTGTGTAATCCTTTTGAATAATATAATAATATATAATAATTTAATTTATCATATATAATAATTAGTTTATAACAATTTAATTTATAATATAAAATATATAATCATTTAATAATATATAATAATCAACTGTGTAATCCTTTTGAATTTTTACAATAGGGATAATTTAGAATAGGGGAGTTCAGTTGAAAAATTCTTTCGCAGACCTCGAACAATGCGTACAAGGAGAAAAAACTTTCGGATATTCCTCCTGCATTGAAATTTATCCTGATGATACGTTTTGTTGTTAAAACCAGAAAGAAATCACGTCATCACAAAAAAAATGTGCCATATTCAAAAAATGGCGAAAGACAAAGTGCAAAAGTGTGAAAAGCACGTCAATCAACCATAATCTTCTCTACGAAGAAAAAAATATTTGAAATATGTATTTACAAATATAAGGCATGTTGAAGTGTCACCAAGAAGCAGAGCAAAGGCAACGGCAAATGTATATCATTTTCATGATTGTAAAACGACTGGGATCTAGCACGAAAGTGCAAAGCTAATTGCTACGGCGTCCTTCCAGCATAGAGGTCTCGTGGTATATTGTGCAATAACTCGGTAACCGAGAGCCCGGTTCGATCCATTTTAAAGTCCAATTAAAGTTTCGATCTGGACACGTGCGCAATGTACTCACACAATTTCCTTCAATTAGTGGTATAAATTGTTTAATGGCCCGAGAAGAGAAATAGCATTGGGCGAGATTAAAAAAAGTATATTCTCGACGGGTCTACTCTGACGTTAGAATCGTGGAACGTGTCGATATATAGGAAACTTTTTCTGCGGTCGAATCATTTTCGGAGCTTCGTCACTCGCTCCTGTAATTGTCATCATCGTCAGAACAAATTAATTGCGTTGTACGCCCGTGGCATAAAACGGTTCTTGCGCAATTTCCACTATCAGTGAATCGCTCGGGACCTTGCATTGTTCGCCACTCATCATTTCCATTCATTATTCCCACTTTAGCTTCCTGTTCAGTAAGGATTCCCATCACATGCACTCGTCTCTCGCTACGACAAAGTGTATCTGGAATCTCTCTGTGCAGGCATGCACCTCGATTACGTGACGACGTGATTTGCATCTCTGTGTATGGACGTTCCTCCCGTACTCACGCACAGCTTTTCAGAGTTACAGAACTCGTAGCGTTGGTTGGCATCGCTTCGAATGGAGAAAAAAAATCGCTAGAGCAGTTATGCCTAGTTGTAATAGCCGAAAAATCACTTTTTTTTCAAAACCAATATATTTTGACAGTATATCATCTTATAAATGTTCCCTGAAAATTGCAAGGTGATCGGATGATAAATGACAGATTTATAGGCTGTTATGTCGACGCGCGTCGAAACGCTCGGAGCGTCGTTCGAAACTTTAAAGGCTTTTTTTTCTCGAAAGTACGTTTCCGAAGTCGGTGACCAAAATATCTGAAAAACTACTGCATCGATCTTCCTGAATTTTTTAGGATTTTTTCTAGGTGTAAAAATATAGTATTTGATCAAAGGATTTTTTTCCGCTGTATACTTTCGATTTGATGAAGGAAAAATGCCCATTTTTGGCAAAAGTTGAAACTGCCACTTTGAAAAAACGCAATTTTTTTAAATTTGATATTTCGAAAATTCCTTTGATTAATCATAGGATAAACTATGATTCCTATGATTAATCATAGGAAAAACTAATAGGATTCTGAATAGAATCCGATGGTGGATTTATTTAATTTTTGGTGATAAAACGCAAAGACTTTCTCGCCAACCTAATACTAACGAAATCAGTTTGATTTTTTATATTAGATAACCTGGTTCAGAAGGACATTGCTCACCGCAAAATACCTTTTCGACAGGTGCTTCCCGAACATCGGCTCTAAATCGATTATAATTAAATATTTGTACACAATAACAGAGTTTTCTTCACATGAGACTTGTTCAAATACCTAATTGTTGCAGACATTAATTACCACGATATTCTAAACAAAAATCCCAAATTGAGCTGTTTTTGAGCTGCTTAAAAATGAGCAAAATAAAAGACAATAAAATGAGCTGAACAGTTTCGACTGCTACAATTAGGTATAACCCGCTACGGCGCAGTAGAACTTGTACAAGCGTGAGGTTTTACTGTAGGGATCCAATGCGATGACCCATTGAATCCAATTGGATCCCTCTGACAATTTCTGCTCGAGGGATGCAGCCGGAGTTCAATAACGTTTGGAAACGAACTGCAGAAGGTTGATGATAAATTGAATATAATTAGTATCCCTTGGAATAACTGAAGTGATAAAATGTAAGAGAATAATGGCTTAATTATAGAATAGACCAAGATCGCAGTTGCTTCCAAGTCGTATCGTAGATGAACAGTCGCGAGGGAAGCGGAGCCGAGAACTATACACGTATGTACGATAATCTTGGCATCATTGCGGGATGAGGCCCATATGCATGTCGTGGCATTACAAGAGTGTACGTGCGTGCGTTCGACTGTGCCGCGTGGTGAGCAGCAGAAGTAGCAAAGACCTCGGTGACGGCGGCGTTGCTGTGCGTGTCTCAGGAGAGCGGTGGCCGTCGTCGCGGGGGTCGTTGATCCTCTCGACAGGTTCGCCAGTGGCGTTCGTGCGAATCCATTCATGCCGCTTCCGATGTCGTCCCCGTGTCCGCGTTTACGATCCTACAATCGTTTCCGCACGCGCAATACTCATTCGGTGTCCCCTGCGACGATAGATACCCCGCAACATTGATTCTACCAGCCATCTTCCTCGCCATTCTTATAACGACGTAAATGGCGAGCTTCGGCAAAAACACTCGAGGCAATGAGAAGGCAAGAATGGATCTTTGAAGGAGCGCGGTCACTTTGGAAAGGTTCGAATCTACTTCAACAAAGCTTCCGACCAAAGTTCCTCACATGTCGGACCATATTTGGCCGACACTACTCGAGCCCATTGATGAAACAGCGCCCACACAATGCTCCCTCATTCTCGTTGTTTTTGCCTCGCCGTGAGCGCACTCCAGCTGGTATATTGACAAAGATCCAGGGTCCTCGAGCTACGGCGAAGCTCTCGGCGCACATTGGCAGCACTCTCGCAGTTTGCCCAGGCTCGTAGGGGACGGTGCCAGGCTTCAAGAGCGCTAACTCGGTAAGCAGCTCGACCCATCGCAAACGAAGGCTTAGCTACTGATGCATTCGGCACTTCCACGTGCAATCTCTTCAATGAGAACAACCAATATTTGAGGCGCTTCTTAAAAAATTGACGAATCCTTTGTGCAGGAAAAAAGAGAAGAAAAAGACTTGACGTTGGAATACCAAAGTGCAGGACCTTCTGACGATATGCACGTTTCTCGGTTATGATGAAAAATAGCTGATGATAACGAATGCCTATTGCCATATGCCCGAGTATCGACGGCTCGCATCGCTGTGTACTTTATTATCGCCTCGATAGGTATATACAATCTCCTCGTTAACTCCGTGTTTATCCTTCACCATTCATCAATACATCTATCTTGATTCAACGTACATATCCTGCGAATCTATCAATCGTCGATTCAACGTGCGTGTCGGTCCACCGCCTATACATTTCGAGCGAGCGCGCGCGCGTGCTAGAGCGTAAAACACGTATCACGATAGGAAAAGAAGCAGAGAGAAAGGACAAGAGAGAAAGGGAGACGGAGAAATCCGTGCACCACCGAACACTGAACGCATTTGTCACGGCATCCAAGTCCGCTTGGTGGTCGCTGGTGGTGTTAAACGCCCCTGGGCTGCTTCGCATTCCTGAATCTCAATCGAGCGGATTCGATTTAACGAGAAGAATGGGGGGAGGGGAATTCGTAATATAATAACTCCCACGCTACGTATAGTCTGGTAGCAGGACTACAGGCATCTCGTTACTTCGTAACTCTCCGCATGGTTGCATATATGCGTGCTTAAGGAATTCAGTAATCCGGATTGGGCTAGCTAGGCACGCGCGATCTCGCACAGGCACCACAGTGAGAACACCACCATGGAGAAACTTCCGAGCTCTCGCTTATTCTGGCCCTTTTTATTGCTCGGCACGACTCGCTCGAGATATACGCACGCGTGTATACACTCGGAATATGCGCTGCATTGAGTATTCCAGTTTTACTATATGCGTCTTAGCTCGCTGTGCGCTGGTAGCTGTGCATACGTGTGCACATTCACGGAATTGCGAGGAAGTAAAACAAGCAATCTCTGTGGCCGATTTCACCCGCTCGCTTCGTCGTCATCGCTGTAGTTCTTTAACGTTCTCTTCTCCTCTTCTCTGCTATGCCATTCTTTCTATATTCGTCCTCGTGTGCAGCATCATCAGAATGAACAGCACATAACGAAGATGGTGTGTGGCTCGGTGAAATAAACGACGGTGGAAACGAGATTAGATTTCCTGGTTTACTCTGCTCTCCATTACACATAGTACAGAACTTCGCAAAAGTTCCTTCCTAGCTTCTCCTCTGTATCTATATATGAGATCTCCATGACCCTGCAGACGTTACACACCCAAAGGCTTCCAGTCGTCCAACAACAGATACGGAAATGCACCTCGATGCGGTTTCGAGGTGATGTCGCCTGCACTCGCGATATACTGCATCCCCAGCATCTTTTTTTATGAACTTGCAGACATAACGTAATGAGATATGCAAGGGTTTGACTAATTGGCAAATTAATGGTAGTTCAGTGGCAGGTTCAATGGAAAATGGGAATGGGGACTGGTTGAGATGAATGTCTGGGTGCTGTTATAAGGATTCCTATAGAAGCTTCAGCGTATCAAATGGTATGATGACCACGAATCATCGAATAACCAACAATTTGCTATCACACGCTCAATGCCTACGGGATATCATTTCCAATCTTCATCACCTACCAGCCCCAATTACACCCCAACTGTCAGGATATTCCTCATTTCGCGAAGAATCTCCATCCTCCGAGTTCCATCAAGAACAGCAAGGGTCTGAGGATGCGTAGAATGGCGTTGAGTTCCGCGGAGCGGCCGTAGACGTTGATTCCGCCACCGAGCATTCTCGTCTAGACGCGGGGGCGTCTGTCTGAAAACAGAAATGCATTCGACGCTCCTCGGAGAATTCCTCGTTCAGCGGGAGCAGCGGCAGCAGTAACAGCCTCTGGTACAACAGCGATTCAATTCGAGGCTGCGTGATGATACGGGAAAGAGCATGAAGCGAGTGCGAGAGAACGAGGGAGGAAGATATATTATGTACTGCCATTGGGACACGATTCACCACAGAGCACACAGTCAGGAACGAAGAGACCTTCTCGTATACAATACACCAAAGCGATAGCCTCAGTTTACACGACCCAATTCGTGAGGGCAATACGAAAGTGCACAATCCTCGAGCACACGAAGAACACTCAAGAGACCCATGGCATGGATATTGTTATGCACCATTGCTGCTGCGGCTGCTGCTGTTGGTTGTTGCTATATTGCAAACCAGGGTCATACGCTTGGGGTCAAAGGGAATCAGCATATATATAGATAATCATACATGCTCGCCAACCCTGGCTATATATATATATATATATATACGCCCTTATTGCATTGCATATGAATATAGTATTTGTCCGTGCGAATGAGTCTTGAAACCCCGACCCACCCCAGTCGACTACAGTGAAGCACGAGACCAGAGGTTGGATAAATTGTGAGCGACGATACACTAGGAACAGTCACGAGATCCTTTTTTCTATGCCGGCAATTGTCCTCCTTTCCTTCGATTTCTCAAGCACCGAAGAGAAATTACAAAAATGTGTACACACGTGTCGTATATGTCACTCGAATATCTAGAAAAAATAGTGACGAGCGTAGCTAAAGGTCTTTTACCAGGCTACCACAGAGTCAATCACAAAGCAGCCCAGGATCACTGGGAATACGTGCCGTTGAACCGTCTTTCACACCCGCACCAGGTTGTACAGACACCGGATACGTTGAAGGTTTTATCAAACATCGATTCACGGAGTCGGATGAGGGTTCAAAGACGACAGGAAGAAATCTTTACGAGCTATACTCGTGCGATTCCGCGCATGTTGTGCTGCCTCCATCCACACGGTACAATTGTGTGTAATCGTCGATCGTAAGACGCGAGATGCTAGGATACCTAAGATTTTAATTGGCACTCGCTAATTGGGAGATGATAAGGAGAGTTTACGTAACGTTGGACACTGTTGCGAAACATATGATGCAAACATTTCGAGGCAACAAAATGTCAAAATAATCGAACGCGTTTTGCAATTTGTTTGTGAAATTCTCGGCTCTTTCTGGTGATCGGGACTTCAGGATCAAACATTACCGGTGCCTGTGATTGCACAATCACACTTTTGCATACGTACGAGGGTAACGGGATTTCGAATTTCACCGGTGATGCGACCGAGACTCATCCGTATGTACACTGTAGTTCCACAATTGCCGAAGACAAACAAAAAAAGAAGCAGCGAGGAGCACTTAGCAAATAAAACACAATAAAAAGTTGACTAGCATAACTAGTTGTGACATAACTGGACGTAACACGGTAGTGTCGTGTTCCAACGCGGAGTGTGCCTTCATGCGTGCAGCTGAGATCGCCGCGACCCACCAACGATCCCAGTTATAAAGCGCACATCCTTCTATCTCCCTCTCAGCATGCCTATGTGTATGTACGATACGACTACGGATACCAACCATCGAGCGGCGGCAGGTCGGATTCGCGATGAATCTCCGTTTCGAATGTTTGCCTGTCACGAGGTCAGCACTTCCGCGCTTCTCGCGAATGGTTCTTCTCATTTGCACAAGCCGATGTCTCTTTGGAGACGGAATAATTCATACACGTTGATGTGGAAAAATGTCATTCTGGTGTTCCAGTCCTCTTAGGCCTTGTATCACTCCCGCAGAACTAAACTTGAAGTCATGCGCCGATAGAATTGATTCTTCTGACTCGCCGACACTTTATCTATGATGTCATTGTTGTCAATTGTATCGAAAGTCCATTCTGGAAAGGGTACCATAGACTCTGGAAAGGGACTCTGGCTCTGGAAAAGGGTACCATAGACTCCTTCAGCCTACTGTACAATCAGTTGATTTCATTCTTGAATCCGGTCACTCGAAATCCTTGCTAATCTAAGCGGCTATATGTACCTAGAGGCCCGAAAAAAGCCAAATTCCATTTTCTTTTTTGGGAAACGTTTGGTGAAAATGAAACGCATTTTTTTCAACACAAAGGTACATAGATTTAGTCCATGAAAAAAAAATCACCAAAAAAGACAGAAAAACAACAAAAACATGGTCGCTGGCTGACGATGAAATTTTTTCGCGACCTTTGGCGGTAGACACTCTCCAGCTTAAACGGTCCATCAAAAATCTAAAAACCAAACGGGTTATTCAAGTTGACAATAAATACGAGCCGTTGACGATCGTCGATTTCTTAAATCATTTTTTTAATAACGTGGCGATGAATTGAACCTCGAGCATACAAAGGTATGAAAAAAGTGGTCATTTGTAGGTAACTATTGAAAAATGAAAATCGATTTTTAAAAAGTAAGATCGTCAACGACATTTAAATGTTTCTCGTCGTATCTCCTGTAAATTTCGAAAAAAATCCATAAAGTGGTTCTCGAGGTATGATGTCCACCGACTTTGAAGACATTTTGGCGAGAAAAGCGTTCAAAGTTTGAAGTATGGTACTGCTACCGCTCGCCCGGCCGACTGTTAGAAGCTTGAGTGAGTTGTAGCTCACTCAATTTTAGGAATATTTCAATGAAATGTTCAGAGAATATAGCTGAAAGGTGATACTATCGAATAAAAAATGTTTGGAAAATACACATTTTTGACTCGCCTAGGCACGAGTAAATGTAGCCTGCTAAGGATTTCGAGTAATCGAAGAGTATTTTCGGTAACTGAAAACGCTCTCCATTGAGTGAACCTCCAATGACCGAAAGTTCTTGCACCCATGAAGGGATGCAAGACGTCCCTTGAACCAGCAGTATACCAGCAGTATCGGGTTTCCTGGTTCGCTCATATTTTGTTGTATGTTTAACGCGTATCAGGTGGGAGTTCCAGTACTTTGAGGAGCTGCGCAAGGATAAATATAACGAGATAGCCAGGTCGAGCAATAGGCGAATGAAATATTTACCGGGAACCGTGTTACAAGAACAGAGCAAAGAAACGCGTGGGTTGCGATAGTCTCACCTCCTCTGTCTCTCTCCCTCGATCTATCTTTTATTGAGGCTGTAAGAACCACGGGGTGGGACATACCGAACGTACTTGAACGTTAAACCAGAGTGTTGGGATCTGTATGGGGTCTTGTCGTCACAGCACAATGTTCCACGATCACACGTAAACAGTCGCAATATGCTCCCATGGAATCGACTTCGTTCTGCTCTGACACCTCGCTGTTCTGGCCTGGGAACTCGAACTCTTGCCCGGCTCAACGGCCTGGTCTTGTCTCAACACACGCCTCCGTTTAGTGGAAACTTGAGAATGGACTAGCGCCGATTGGGAATAACGAGAAATTACGAAGTTTATCTGACAGCATCGCGAATACGAGAAATTGCTCCATCATGCATGTGAAGACGTAGTGCCTACATTGTCCAACTTCCGGATTAATAATTGCCTCATTGATATATCGGTATATGTGTAGAACTTCTACACAAGAGACACATCCGCAAACGGATATCGGTGATCAAATCAAAGCGTTCCATTGTGGCTTGCAGTGATATTGGATAGGAAAGGACTGCCCTAATCAAGAAATTTCAAGTCCATTTAGGTATCGTGCAATCAATTTCCACACTCAAACGAATGTGCCACGGTTCTCATACTGACTTATATGCATAGAGGCTCTGGAGCTCGAAACTTCGTGCAACATTAATGAAAATATGTAGCCATGTCTTGTATTTATCTACCAGGGGTATCATGTGGCTGGTATAAATCTCGTGATCTCGTGATTGACCAACCACCCTGTCAAGTTGCCCCGTTAAAAGCAACGATCGCGATCGCGAATTAAACGTATGCGAGCACGAGAATCACGCGATCGCGTTCTCTTGATACGTTTGGCTTACGGAGATCGCGCCCCGGGCGTCTTCCTTTGCCGGGCATCAATACGGATAGGGGTAGGACACACGGAGGAGGGAGGGGACAAAAGGTGGAGAGATCGAGGCAATCTGAAGAAAAATGGTCACGCGTTGGCATCAACTTTAGTGTTCCTGATACACGCGAGAAAACCACGTATATATGCTTGATCGAAATGCATGACCTGATAACTGACCCTCCAAGTCGTATCTCGAGCGTTGTTCTCATTCGTCGGCACTGCGGAATCGGTAATGGATGTCACCAAGCAATCAATCAACGGACCAAAATTGGATCTTGGTCACCAAAGCCACTCAAAAAATGTTCTACTCCTTTGGGATTTTTATCATTGCTGGGTCGTTGAGGAGCTGCATTCATATTCGAAAAATGGAGGCCCAAGACGTGACAAAGTAATTCTTGTCATTGAAAACACGGTTGTAGATTGCGAGAACATGAAAACGGGACGGCTGTTCACGGAACGGACGAATGTACATGTACATGTATGTGTTTGTATACATAGGTAGACGAATATAAAGGAAGAACGCGATAGCGATAAGTTGTTGGTACATTCGACACCTCGAACGTGCCGCAGCCTCGGTCTTGCGGGTGTATTACGGATACGGACGCAAATACGTAAACTCATACTATTCCAGAATATTTAACTAACCACACGACACTGTACTGTGCATATCGAGATGTTGCCAACACCCACACCTACCTATGTAATAGCGCGGAGATAAGTCGCCGTACGTAATTCCCGACCCAGATGGAAACACGAAACTCACTGCATCTCTTGACGTATCATAACTTGCTCACTAAACCTATTTGTGATACTCTTGATAACAAAATACAGAGTAGCGATCGAATTTTTCCGTCGTCCGTTTTTTTCGTGCTAAATCGGTAGACGATTGATTGTTGATGTTTATTGTGATGTCTTTTTTTATTTTACTGAAGTTGAGATCGAGGCATTTTATATGGGAATGACAGTTCGATAGAAGATCACTGTTTTCATTTTGTTATTAGGAACAAACTTGCCCACTAAACCTATTTGTGACACTCTTGATAACAAATTACAGAGTACCGATCGAGTTTTTACGTCGTCCGTTTTTTGCGTGCTAAAACGGGAAACAATGAATTGGTGATGTCTGTTGTGATGTCATTTTTTATTCTGAAGTTGAGATCGAGAGTATTCATATGGGAATGACAGTTCTATAAAAGATCTCTTTTTTCAATTTTTTATTAGGATCAAACTAGTTCACAACAGCTATTTATGATACTCTTGATAACAAATTACAGAATACCTATTGCATTTTTCCGTTGTCTTTTTTTTTGCGTGCTAAAATGGAAATCGATTGATTGTTGATGTCTGTTGTGATGTCTTTTTTCATTCTACTGAAATTGAGGTTGAGGTATTTTAAATGGGAATGACAGTTCGATAGAAGATGACTTTTTCAATTTGTTATTAGGAACAAACTTGCTCACTAAAGCTATTTATAATACTCTTGATAACAAAATACCGAGTACCGGTCGAATTTTTCCGTCGACCGTTTTTTGCGTGCTAAAACGGAAAACGATTGATTGTTGATGTCTGTTGTGATGAGTTTTATTATTCTACTGAAGTTGAGATCGAGGGATCTTATATGGGAATGACAGTTCGATAGAAAATCACTTTTTTAAATTTGTTTTTAGGAACAAACTTGCTCACTAAAGCTATTTATAATACTCTTGATAAGAAAGTACAGAGTACCGATCGAATTTTTCCGACGTCCTTTTTTTGGGTGCTCAAACGGAAAACGATTGGTTGTTGTGATGTCTGTTGTGATGTAATTTTTTATTCTACTGAAGTTGAGATCGAGGGATCTTATATGAGAATGGCAGATCGATAGAAGATCAATTTCTTAAATTTGTTATTGGGAACAAACTTGCTCACTAAAGATATTTATAATACTCTTGATCACAAAGTTCAGAGTACCAATCGAATTTTTCCGTCGTCCGTTTTTTGCGTGCTCAAACGATTAATTGTTGATGTCTGATGTGATGTCTTTTTTTGCTACTGAATTCGAGATCGAGGGTTTTTTCATAGAAATGACGGTCTAATAGAACATCACGTTTTTTTTCAATTGGTTATTAGGATATTACCAATAGCTGATTATTTTTCTCCAAATCATGCGAAAACAAGTATGGAAGATATATGCGGGATCCGAGACACGCTGAAAAAGTAGGAAGTTCCGGCCGAAAGTATTTCTCGAACGTCGAGCGTCGGAGGCTTGTCGGGTACGGCAATTACCTCTCGCATTATTATCGACGACATCGTTCGGGTATCGGGGGCCTGTAACAGTTTGTTCAATGCACGTATATATTACGCGCGTTGTACACACGCACATGCGGTTTACCCGGATTGCTCCCTTTGATGCTGAAACGCGAACGAGAGAGCCGTGTTACCTATAGACCCAATTTCGTCTTCGAAAAAGGAGGCCTCCTCCGCGACGCACACACGTGTTTGCGCATATCTTGCTCCGTAGCCCCGACATGAGCGAATCCGTGCGATCGCGCGGAGATACAAGTGCGTGCCGGTGAATTTGGGGCAATGTCGATCACCCTAAGGTGCTTTCCGTTCATTTCGCTCGGATGAAGATTTTTCTTGATGAATTACGGGGGCTTCGTACCTTGTAATTTGGCTATACTGGCATGTAGAAATAAATATTTTCATTTGTGATCATGCATCCTATACATAAGTTCGGATCACCATTTCAGGGGTCACCCTCTGGAACGTAGAGAAGAGCTTTCGGCCGAGAATGAACTCCACGAGGAAGTTGGGGGACTACTTTATGGCTCTGGAATCGTAGATTAATCGGTGGGTCATTTAGTCACAACATTTTTGTGTTGTGAAATGTCAAACGTGTTTTCCTGAAAACCACTTTTTCGTGAACTTCGTACAAGATAACTCGAAAATACATTTATCGATTGTCTTCAAATTTTGCAGGCTTTCAGATAATATAATTACCGTCGATGTGAACCCATAAGTTCCTTGAAAATGGTTTTATAGAACTACTTTCTCGATGACAAAAACTACAGAAAACATTTCACGAAGAATATAATATATTTTCAAACGTGTACCATTTTTCGAATTTCCACTTTTCTTTTAATTCTTGGGTTCACATAAAGCCCGTGATTCTCAGAAATCTGAAACTTGGCTCCGATATGTCGGATCTATGCACCAGCCGTTAGGTTGTGCGCCGTGGAACAACTCAGGCGGCAACGGTCTCTGAAGCAAGTGTCATTTTTAAATGACACTTGCTTCAAAGCCGTTATTTTCATAAACTAAAAAAAATCGAAAAATAAAACCATGCAGTAATATCGACATAGAATTTCAATTACGGAGAATAATTTCTCTTCGACACAAAAAAGTCTCGGAAATTAGGTTTCTGGCCGCTTAAAGGGATCTCCCCTCTTACATTGATATCTTTAACAAATTGTAATCTGTCAAAGATGCTTTTTTCACACAAATGTAGAGTACGGCGTGTCCGAGAATAAAATATACAACATCGACAAAGTGTGTGTGATCACAAGTTGTGATCCGCATTCGAACAAGTGAATATTCAATCTGTTATATTTCTAGAGTCAACTAATTTTCTGGAAAAGCAGATTCGAGTACCAATGCCCCCTGTACCGCCACAAAACGTATTCGAAATTGCCTACATATCGAATAGCCGGTTTCAACAGTAAATCAAATAAAGCAATAATAGTTTATGAATTCATTTTAATTGACGTGTTCGTTTCTCCTTGACCCCCATTGACGAAATTTTGTCGGTCCATGAGAGGACCACGTGAATCCGGTCAAGATAAGAGGTTGTCGGTTACCCTCACCATCAGCATGTTCTCTCTCTCTCTCTCTCTCTCTCTCTCTCTATATATATATATATATATATATATATATATATATATATATATATATATATATATATATATATATATATATATATATATATATACACATATATATATATGAGCCTCGCGCTCATCTTCAAGGATTCGTGTGTGTTCGACGGCAGAGAAGAGTGACGGTAGGTTAACGGTCGCACGTGCCCCGAGCGATTCTCGCCGGTGCGTGGAGAGCTTTAGCAACCTGCGAGGTCCCAGATTGCAAATAACGCGGACCAACAAGTTCGCGAAGCGGTCTCGCGTTTCGAATTCCGACGGCACGTGTGCGTCTCGTGGGGCCCGACCATCTGTCGCCTGCCTTCGATTCTTCGCGTTTTCTTCATCGAATTGCTCAAATATTCTTGCATTCGACATCGAAAGCGATTCTCTTTTTCCTCGGCTCGTGTTTATCGGCTTTTGCTGTTTATCGCGGTGCGAGGACCGTCAAAGCTCCGTAGCTAATTAACCCGCAACGAGAGTTTACCGTCTCCGAACGAGGGGTCGGTTAAGGTATAAATGTGCTCGGGCATGCGAGCGGGGGCTGCTGCCAGAGTTTGCATTTGGTATTTAGTCTACGATGCTCGTAAAGCCCTTGCGCGGTCTCCCTCGCAGTCGCGAAATATCGTGCCCATAAAAGCAAACTGCGCGAGCCCGGACTCGAGGGAGCACAAAAAACAAACCTACTCAAAGTTTTGCATGCACCCGAGAAGTGCAAGTGCATGTCGAGGAGAATAAAAGTAACGTACTTGTCCGAGCGATGTGGCGTGCGGGTACTACGTACTGTGAATTGGTAGATTCAGGGGGGAGATCCCTTTGTGACGTAAAGAAGAAATTATGGCCGGAAATGAACTCCACGAGGAAGCTTGGGGACTACTTGATGACCCTGGAGTTGCAGATTAATCGGTAGGTATTTAGTCACAACATTGTTGAGTGTGACATTTTAACGGGCTACATCTACCTAGGTTAGGGTGGCGCAAATTTGACCTCTATTTTTTTTTCCTGTTTCCCACCATCCAATTATCTTCCTTAAGGCCTTAAGCCACTCTAGAGGCCGAAAAAATAGGCTTTTTGCGGAATTTTTTTTTCAGAAAAACTACAAAATAAATCGAGATTACAAAAAGGGTGTTTATGATACATATGAGTTACTGTGAACAATAATTTTTTTGAAGCCATTAACTTCAAAATGACGGCTGTGCAGCGTTGATCTCAAACCTGCATTTATTAAGTTGGCCGGAAACATAACTCAGACAATTTTCAACCGATTCACTTGAAATGTTGAATATATCTTGAAAAATACATTGTCTATAGCAGTACGTAGGTTTTTTTTTCATTTTGCATAGTTCATTCGTTCTTAACAATTACCTGACGATTTTTTAGGCAAATTTTTGCAAAGTGAAAAATTTGCCTAAAAAATCGTCAGATAATTGTTAATAACAAATGAACTATGCAATATAAAAAAAATCCTACGTACTTCCAGAAACAATGTATTTTTCAAGATATATTCAACATTTCAAGTGAATCGGTTGAAAATTGTCTGAGTCATGTTTCCGACCAACTTAAAAAATGCAGTTTTGAGATAAACGCTACACAGCCGCCATTTTGAAATTAATCGCTTAAAAAAATTGTTATATGCAGTCACTGATATGTATGATAAACACCCTTTTTTGTAATCTGGATTTATTTTGTAGTTTTTTTTTAATCCCCAAAAAGTCTACTTTTCGGCCTCCAGAGTGGCCTAACCCCTTAAAGAGAAAAAAAATTGTCGTGAAAGCTGTGAGCGGTCAAAAAATATTTAGAGATCACCGAAGTCTCCCAAAAATTCAAATTTTCGTTAAAAAATCGTTTTTTTTTCTTTTGCTTCTCACCCATGATCGTTAAGCTTTATAATTTTTAAGTTGAGCTCGCGAAAGCTCTAGCCGGCCAATGGATATTTAGTGGTCGCTCAAGAGCTTCGAAATGTCGCATCGTCGCAAATTTTTTGTTCTCTTCTCACTCATAAACTCTCTTCTCACTCATAACTTTGTAAAATTTTCAAAACATAGTTAACTCGAGTTTCAATTCGTCACCATGTTGTTGAAAAAGAATTATTCAAAAAATCGACGACCGTCAATGACTCCTATTTGTTGGTAGCTTGGATAACTCGTTTGGTTTTTAGATTTCGGATGGACCGTTCAAGCTGGAGAGTGTCCACCGCTAAATGCCACGAAAAAAATCCCATTATCTGGCGGCGGCCATGTTTTTATTGTTTTTTTCTATTTTTAGTGATTTTTTTTAAAGGCTCTCAATATATTAGTACAGTCGTGCTATATATTGGAATCGGAAAAAATTAGAAGAAGGCTAGTTCTTTGACAGGTGATTTTGTAGATGCCGCGGGTGCAAAATCCAAGTTTGCCTAAAAATCGGAGTGTAGGGATTTTTCAGGGGATGAAGGGGGATGGGGGTAATCAATGCTAAACTACAACCCCCACGAGGTCGGCGCTGGGAGACAAAATGTGCAGAAAAATCCGGGCTTAATTTTTGTTCACAGCGCCGAAGTCGTAGAAGTTCATTTTGGGGGTGAAGAAGTGGGGTGAAATTTTGAAAAATCAGTTTTAATTCGATAACTCTTTAGGAAAAATGCATACAATTTTTGTTTAAATGGGAACGTTGTGGCCCTTGGAAAGACGCGTCGATCGAGTATTTGATCATCTCTCTGCGATAATATCTTCACCGCCAAAAAAATTGTTGAAGTATCAAAAAAAAAAAAATTGTTTATTGAATAACTCGAAAACAATCGATTTTTCGAGGATGGTTTAAATGTACGAAATGTAGAGAATAATTTTCTCAATATTTTCGTTTTTACGGACCACCCTTGAATTTTGCTTTTTCCAACCCCTCTCGGGGGTTGAAAATTCAAAATGAGTTTCTGGGAAAATTAATGACCGAAAATGAAGAGATACGAGTTTGGCGCTGTAGACAAAAATGTAGCTAAGGATTCAAGCTACAAATTGTTTCACGGCGGCGAATACGTGCGGTCGATAGTTTTCCCAGAATTTCATTTTGAATGTTCAACCCCCGAGAGGTGTTGGAAAATCCAAATAACTAAAAAATTATCTGATCGGTCATATTGAAATTTTGCACACTCTAAGATAACATAATTTCCGTCGATGTGAACCTAAAGTTCCTTGAAAATTATTTTTTAAAAACTACTTTTTCGTTAACAAATACTATAGTCAAAATTTCATTAAAAATAAAATATTTTTTCAAACGTGTAATATTTTTCGAATTTTCACTTATCTTTGAATGTTTTAGGTTCACAGAGAGCTCGTAGATCTGAGAAATCTAAAACTTCTTGGCGTTGACGTTTCAAATCAATGCACCAGACGCTGGGTTGTACGCAGTGAAACAACTCAAGCGTCAACCGTCCCTGAAGGAAGTGTCGCACAGCCGCGATTTTTAAATAAAACATAAAATATAACGTACAAACAAAAAAATTCGAAAATTCAAGGAGCCAATAATATGTACATAAAATTTTAATTATGTAGAACAAAAGTAGTTTCGGCCCGAAAAAATCTCGGACATTATCTTTTTTCAGCTGCCTAAAACGATCACCACCCTCAATCGATATTTACCGTTGGATGACTGATGTAAAACACTCGATAATTGATCATAAAAAAACCTCGAAAATATCCGTGAATAAAATTGATTACATTTTTTCCCCAAATTCATACATACGTTGTATGCAAATGCGGAGCGTAATTTTCGTATTTCCATGTTCTTCGAGTTGGCATTCCGTACGAAACCCCAAGATTGAACGATTCCAAAATCTCGGCGTCAAAGGCAAAGGTTGAAAATGTGGGTCTCGGCAATTGTCGGTACGTTCGTGCAAAGGAAAACTTGCCTCGCCATTCGTTACAACGTGGCTGTTATGATCGTTGGGCGCTTTTAAAATGCGTAAAGGTGAAGCCAAGTGTGTGTTAATGCAGTCGGGTCTTTTAGCTCATGGCTCAACGACAGGCATAGATCGACGAGGCAAAAGGACCTATCGTACATGCTTTTTCACGTGCTTGAAGATTTTTCATACAGCCTTATCATTTTGAGCCACCAGCATGTGGGCCGAGCTAGTTCCTTTAGTTTTGCGCACTTCGGTGTACACGTATATACTTTTCCTTGCACACTCTAAGGGGCGAGAGAGAAAGAGGGAGAGAGAGAGAGAGAGAGAGCCTGGACGAGGCATAAAACATAGCTCAATCGCCGTTTAGCCTGTCACGGGGTATATTCATAAAAGAAGCGGAGAAATGAAATAAAGAACGAGGAAAAGGAGGAAGAGGTAGGAGTGAGCGCTCTCGAACGAGACGAATGCTTTCGTCCAGCCCTTTTTGCCTTAGGGTCCGCTCTCGCATACGAGCCAAATGTTTTGCCAATGCGTTTATAAATACATACCTTTCATGCTATTGTTTCTAACAACGAGAGTAATGACGCTCGTACCGAGGCTTTGTCCTGTTATCCCTCGTCTGTGCCAGGGCAACGCTGAAACTTCATTTGTGTATCCACTCCTTACCGTACACGTAGACATACCATCGATATAAATTACCGAGCACTGTGAAAAAATTATAATTACACATAACGTTCCTAGTTTTCCATCTGCAATTCCGAACCGTAGTCCTATTTCAGCGATGCTCCTGCGAATATGACACTGCAAATGTCTGCATGAAGACGGTAAAATCGGTCGAGTCATTGCGCCTCATAATTCCCGAATCCCGAGTGTAGAATTATTTTTTAACGTACTACGAAACTGTGAGTGTTGTTCCGTGCATGAAACTACGCCGGGCATGCCGAAGTGAATAATTGACTAGCGAAGCGAACAAAAGTGCTGTCCATTTTAACAATTGTATTCCGAACCATCCACTTCTCAGCGGAATACCTGCCAGATTGGAAAAGTACAAATGGAACTAATAATAACGTTTCTTTCGTTGCCAAGATAATGGAATTCGCCTTCGGTCCTTTTTTAGCGAAAAAATGACAAGTCGTTTCCACTTGTCAGTTTTTCACTGGAGCAAATATTCTCATGCGGTACAAAAAATTGTAGAACAGAAGAAAGATATTCAAGGGTTGGATTTTTTTTTAAAGCAATCCCTCTTTCTTTCCTCTGCGCCTCGTTAATTCTCGCGAATGTATTATTTTATGACCGCGCCGAATATGCAAATACCCAAAAGCTAATCCTCAACGTTCTTGGCTAGAATCCAGAAGAGCAACGAATCCGGGTCTTTCTTTCTGTGATGAAGAAGAGTCTACGTGACTGGGAGACAAGTTTTTTTATGATTATTCTCGGGGGAATGAGGTATCAAGGACAAAATACGATAGTGTTGAATGTCTCGAATACTTTGGAGACATCGGGAGGCCCAAGGCTAGATGGTATGCAGCGTCTTCGAATTTAATCCTCGACCGAAACACATGTGGAGACACGGATCATCCGCGTGCGAAGATCGCTGTTTCTACGTCGAAGATCTCTTTTTGCCGGACCTTAAGGGGGAGACATTTCATACAATTTCGACGATTTTTAATGATAATTGAGGGTTTTGGGGGAAATAATGGTGAATTCGTGGTCAAAGGGGAAAAAATATATAGATGTGGATTTGGAAAAGAAAATCAAATTTAAATTACAAATTGTATTTTAAATATTTAATAAATATACTTTAATTATTATTGATATTTACATAAAATTTCAATTTGAAAGTTCAACATTTTTGCCCATTTTATACATTTTCGACGATTTTTAATGATAATTGAGGGTTTTGGGGGAAATAATGACGAATTCGTGGTCTAAGGGGAAAAAATACAACATGGATGTAGAAAAGAAAAGGAAATTTTAATTTAAAATTATATTTTAAATATTTAAATAATATTTAATAAATATCGATTAATTAAATATAGTTTGATTATATTTGATATTTAAATAAAATTGTAATTTAAAAGATTAACCTTTTTCCCCTTTTTTGTAAAAAAAAAGTTGCTCCACTCCATCACCGCTAATTTCTTTCCCCTTCGGATTCAAAACTCCACTCTGTAATCATTCGCGTTGTTATCGTTTTCTCTATAAAATGCCATTGGGTTCCTTGAAGTGCGTTTATTTTTAGATTTTCGGCAGAATTTCAAATTAGGACCATCCGTTTGTGCCAACTTTTCCATACATTCCCCTTTACGACTTATTCGGCCTCGTTTCGAGTGCACTTTCTGGAAAAACTAATTGAGATATCGGGTGAATCCCACGGCATTTTCTAAGTCTACAAAAATCCTTTTGAAAATGTCCGTAATGAATCTCTTTCCCTCCAATGCTACGGCTACGGCTGTGTGAAATTTTGGCGATTTTGGCGATTCTGAAAAAGTGGCTAAAAGAGTCGACAACATTTTTTAGCAAATTTTAAACTATTTTAAGGGTCTATCCAAAGTGAAACTTCCTGCTGATTACGAATATGATCGAGTTTTTTTAAGAAAAATGCTAATGAAGTCGGGAAAACGCGAAGAACGTGTCTCGAGACGTTTTCGACTATTTCTCATAGAACTAAAGGGTTTAGGGAAAATATTAAGGCGAATTATAAACCGAAAATAAGCTTCACTGAATCGTCGACCATTTCTTTCCTCCTTTGATTTGGAACTCCACTCTGTGCTCATTCTCTTCGCTATTATTTTCTCTATGAAATGCGGAGGGGTTCGGTGAGTTGCGTTCATTTTTAGATTTTCGGCAGAATTTCAAAGTTGGACCAATATTATGCCAATTTTTCCACACTTACCCCTGGCGACTTTTTCTGCCTCATTTCAACCGTACTCTCCGGGAAAACTAATTGAGATATCGGGATGAATCCACCGGCATTCCCCGAGTCTATTAAAATCCTTTCAAAATTCCCCCATCGAGTTCATGTCACTCAAATAGAACCGACCCTACGGCTGTTTGAAATTTCACAATTTTGGCTATTCTGGAAAAGTGGCCATAAGGGTCGAAAAAATGTCTACTTTTAAACCGTTTCACGGGTCTATCTAATGAGAAATTTTGAGGACCACTGATTTTTTGTTGAAAATTCAGAAATACGCCTGCTAAACGCAAAAAACCTGTTACTACACACTGTGACATTTTTTTAAGTGACGCTTTTGGGGATAATTAATAGTAACCTCGTGTTCAGGGGGTGAAAAAACATAGATAAGGACTTACAAAAAAAAATTTGTTTCGTATCTCGGGCAAAAATAAGTGTCTTCACTCAATCGCCGCTCAGTTCTTCTCCGTTTCGATTGGAAACTCCGCTTCGTGTGCATTCTCGTCGCAATCGTTCGCTCTCCCTTGTCAGATCCAGGTCTTTCATTTTTCCCCCACTTGAAGTCCAGTCAATGCAATATCTATTTGAAAAACCCTATTAAGGGGTCTTCTCACTTTAGACGCTAAAAAGGCTATTTTCATGATTTTTTTTTTATAAGTTTGTGTTATAGATATTGATATAAAAGTTGTTACACTTAATAAACACACTTTCGAAACACATACATTTTTTTAAATGTATTTACGTAACGCAAACAAACTTTAAACGCGTTTTTCTCGAAACAACGTTTTTCGACGACTTGTTGATAAAATCTTCGAAACTACTGAACCGATCCTTATGAAATTTTAACCACATATTCTTTACAACTATAGCTGTAGCGCATTTCAAGGATTTTTTTCTTTTTTTTGCCAAAATCGGTGAAAAAATCACGTTTTTTTTTGTTTTTTCGAAAAATGTCCGCTGTTTTGTTATTTTTGTATATATCAAAAATCGTATGATATGCGCTATGGCCATTAACATACTGAATCTAGAACCGTTTGATTTTTTTGTTTCGGATGTTCCATCTCCGAGATTTCATCAACAGTGCAGACCTACAATATTTTTAGGACAATTTTTTAACTACGATTTTCGTCTACAAATAGTGACTTAAATAAATAAATACTTTTTAAAAATGTATTTCGGAAGTGTTACAACTATTATATAAATATCTATAATGTAAACCTATCAAAAAAATTCATGAAAATAGTATTTTTTAGCGTCTAAAGTGAGAAGACCCTCAAAAGATCTCCGTCGGGTACATTGAATCCCGATCGTCTTTTCCCATCTGCGGGAACGGCTCGGAATTTAAAAAATAAAGTCACGCGGCGCATCTCTTTGAACGAAATGTTCCATCGGTTGGTCAAGTACTGGCGATTTTTCGTTCGAAATTCGTGTGAGCAACGAAAGACCGGAACTAAAACAGTGATCCAAATTAGCACCAACCTCCCGCGTACGAATTCAAGTCCTGCCGGACTACCAAGATCATCCGTCACAGATAAGGGTAAATATATCGATGCAGCGCCAAATGCAAGTCGCTACTTTCACCCAATTACATGGGATTTGAACGAATCGAGCGGGCAATCAAGACGCACGGACGTGCTACATCGCCGAACATCGCGATCTTGTAAGATCGATTCAATCGTAGTAAACGAGCGAGGCTTCGGTGCGCTTCACTCGAGGGTTGGGCCCGGACCTTGGAACCGCAAAGGGGTCAAACGAAGGCCGAAGAATCGTGGAATATCCGCGATAAATGCGCACAGCAAGAAGCCCCCTCGCTTCTTCCGGGTATATCTCTTGACGTTGATCCAGATTCCTTGGTCCTCAGTTTGAAACGAAAATGCTCCGCGCGCCGGTCTCTCGCGATAAATCGATAAGATCGCGAGATCTCGAGCCTCTCCCCAGACACCGGATTCTTCGGTAAGAAGGGAGACCGCCCGTGAGCTCTTCGTGTAGGTGTTCCAGTCGAACTTATATGTGGTAAAGTCCCCGAAGGAGAGCAGTGTCGACTAACGCTACCTGTTTCGTGAGAAATTGACTCAACTGGCTATTTCACGATAGCTATAGAATGAAGAAATTAATTGACAGATAAAATGCAACTCTGGAATACGTAATAGAGGAATGGGAGCATATTTGGAATACTGCTGGTAATTCGGAATAGCAGGGTTTTCACGGAAACTAGTACATGCTTCACAACTTCACACATCCACGAATTTTCCCACATGGCGACCAGAGGCCGAAGTGTGAAGGACTGTTTTTTAAGGGGTTACCCCCACTTGCGATTTTGAAAAAATCGATTATTTTTTATTGCATTTTTTTGAACTATAAGTATCTGAGAATAGGTCCTGAAAATTTAAAGTCGATCCGAACAAAATTGACTGAGATATGAGCGTTGAAAGAGAAGAATCCGCGTTGAAAGAGCGTTGAAAGAGAAACTTTAAACGCGTTTTTCTCAAAATGGCATTTCTGAAGTCGGTGACTAAGATTACTCGAACACTAATGAACCGATCTTCTTGAAATTTTGCAGGCTTATTTAATACATAAAGATGTAGTCTTCAATCGTTCGATTTCTTTTCGTTAAAATCGAACCATTAACTTTGACTGTCCGCCATTTTGTGAAAAATGAATATTTTTTAAAATCCTTCGATTAAAGACTAGTTTATACTTATATTTGACTAAATCCATCCGCATTTTTTTCTTCAGATGATCCACTTCGCTGCAATGTTGGTCACCGCAAACCGTGTATATAAAATCATTATTTCATTGACGGCCATTTACCACTAAACAATGTAATATTTTTCAATAAAAAAATTACTGAAAGTTCTTCAAGATGTGTTCTTTAAGATGGTGTATTGATCGATTAAAACAGTTTTGTAGTTTTCTTTACAAAAATTCATGAAAACGGCCTTTTTTGCGCTACAAGTGGGGGTAACGCCTTAAACTTTCGCGCTACAGGTTTAAGGCACCACACCGCGGTAAAAAAAATTCACTTTTTTTCATTTTCTGAAAGATACATTTGTTCAGAATGCCCTGACCAAATTTTTTAGAGGATTTTGTAAAATTGGCGGAGATACAGCATCTTATGTGAAACCGTTCGAAGCGCACTACCGCGCCAAGCGGCAGATGTGCGGCTTTGAACGCGTTTTTCTCGAAAGTACGTTTTTCAACCTACGCGGAGAAAAATACGGCCTCAAATTCTAACACTGGTTGCCAGAATTCTTATATTCAGTGCTATATTGTTGTCACAGAAGTGTAAAAATGATTCTCACACCGTATGGTAAAAATTATATTTGAAACTATTCTCGCACAGGCGCGAGTTATATTTTCATATGGATTTTACTATACGTATAGCATGAATCTTCGGCGTATAGCGAAAAATATTCCGAAGTTATTAGTTAAATGTGACTCTTTATACCGTACTTTTTGTACAATACTGGAAACTAATTGTTCCAATCACGTGGGCAAAATATTTTTTGAATACTACAAAAAATTACGATATGCCGAATAAAATGTATTGTTTGTATTAGTTTACGTGCCATATGGTAGGTTAACATTTAAATTTCTTCATTATTACTATACCAAAATTGCAAGTTTTATCTTCCATTCAATACATTTTGATATTTACTGATATTTTTTTTAGAAACATAATATTAATTCTAAACGTTGAGGCCCCTGTCTTCTCCGTGTAGCTGACAACATAATAAAAAAAAACTATTTATCCGATTTGCATGCGCCAAGTCTTAAACTGTTCGAAAATCTAGTCTCTATGGCACCACGTAGAGATTTTTTAAATAAAGGGTCCTTCTACTTTTTTTTATGAACGATGAAAATTTTCCATGAAATTCGGATATAAAATTCGCTGGTCCGCCATTTTTTTTATATCGAAATTTCCTTACGTCATACTGTAAACCCATATGTCTAGTTTCTAAATATATTTTTATTTCATTTTTCGAATGAACCGTATGGCTTAATCGCTGTCAACGCCGAGCAGCAATTTCGTCGGAGTATCCTCTTGAAAGCGGCGTTCACCGCAAACTATACTTTAGATTCGAGTACAAAAATTTGTATACTGTCTTCTGTATGTATATATTGACTATGAGTATTGATAAAAAAAAATTCCATTCATCGTTTGCTTGAAAATGGTTACGAAAAATACACCCTCGTACTGCGCGCGAACCGTGGCGTGGTGCCTTAAGGCCTTAGGCCACTCTAGAGGCCGAAAAATAGGCTTTTAGGGGATTTTTTTCTTCAGAAAAACTACAAAATAAATCGAGATTACAAAAAAGGGTGTTTATCATACATATCAGAGACTGTATACGATAAGTTTTTTGAAGCCATTAATTTCAAAATGGCGGCTGTGCAGCGTTTATCTCAAAACTGCATTTTTTAAGTCGGCCGGAAACATCACTCAGACAATTTTCAACCGATTTATTTGAAATGTTGAATATATAGTATCTTGAAAAATACATTGTCTATCCCGTCCAGAAATTTGTTCAGGGTCAAATCCGGACCAGATCAGGCTGCCACAAATGCAAATCCGGGCCGGGTCAGGCAAATTTATCCAGCCTGAGACATGCGTACCATCTGGCTCAATCATTTGATTAATTTTTTGTTTAAAAATAGATCAACATTTATTAAATTATTATCGCAGTTACACGTTATCGAGTTTACTAACGTTATTAAAAATATGAAACGTATGAAAACATTTTTTTACAGTTTAAGTTTTTATTTTACTTGACTTGATCGTTTATGCTGTTGCAGAGCGTATTTTCTGTAAAAAGAAGTATAGTGAAGACAGGGGGGGGGGGGCAGTGTTTTATGTGTGAGATTTGAGTGCACGGCGCATGCGCCGGCTATGAAGGTGGACCCTATATTTCCGATTTTGCAAATAACCCATTTTTTTAATTCTTAAAAGTGATCAAAGCTGATTATAGAAATAATCATAAGTCTTACATTTTCCTCTAAAACAATGGCCTAATAATAACAGCCCACATAACAAAATTAAGCACGGTGAATATATATTGGAATACTCCTATTCCAAAATACCTGCACCCCATCTCAGCTATCTGCAACCAGTACCGATGTTGTATTATATCTGATAGCTCGCAGATTGGTAGTATATGAATATTGCTTCAATTTCATGAAGGTTTTATTTGTTTACACCGTACAGAAAAAAAGTCGTAGGCCTAAAACAAAATGGTATTCCAAATTACCTCCCTTTCCTCTACTATTGAATGAGCAATTCTTGTGTATTTTTTTATTGCCCTCAGCCTACTGTCATAGCACAGATAGGATTTTTATTAATAGCTAATAGATAATAGATAAATACTGACGTCACGTGGCTTCGCGAATGGGGGAAAACAAATTAAAATGCTTTTTTTTCAAAACAGCATTTTTGTGTGATGACAGTTTTTTAGTGGATAAGCGATTCATAGATTTCATTTTGCAAACGATTGTAAAGCTTTTTGTTAAATAGTGCGAATGTACAGTTTTCAAGTGAGTGAAAGCGATTTTTGTTATGCCTTCGGAAAAGTTCATTTAGAGGTTAAAAGACGCAATTCATTTGTGTGAGCAGAATAATATTGACGATTTATCATTTTAATATTCGACGTCGTATTATAATTGTTCATTTGGAATAACAATAGTGTCTTCTTGTGGGAGTTGAGGCCCCGGGTTACTAAAACTAACCCGAAAAGTCAACTTTTCGAGTGCACACGGAACTTCCAATTCAAGTACGTTTTTCGACAATAAATTTTTTTAATCGAATCTCGCAGTTTTTTGATAAATAAATATGCTGCAAAAACGTCTTTATATATGTGTGTGTATATATATATATATATATATATATTTTGAATGCTTATTTCATAATTTAAGGCGTAAAAATCTCAGGGTGAAAGTGCGAGCTCATGTGCAATATAAGATTACCTACTGGGATGTGCACTCAAAGTGTCAAATAATTCAGGATTTCCTATAGTGCATTAAATATTACGTTTCAATTAATTATTCGTGTAATTAGTCGATAACGCCTGATTAATTGCACAACTTATCGATCATCGCGTTGCAGTTTGGTCCTTCATAATGATCATTTAATATGATTTTTTCACGTTATCCATCATGCAATATCAAGCAACATCATTGCAACATTCGAGTAGTGATACTCACCCATTCCTCATCGCACGACAGTTATTGTCAGAAATAAATTGCGTAGATTGCAATTCATTGTTCCTTAAAAAAATTACTTAAAAACTTGTTCGAAAGTAACCAGGACTACCCGTCACAATCTCCACTGATGCCTTGAATATTATTTTCAATTATCATTTAATTTCATCGCGCATTCGCAGTCCGACTATTGGAATAAACAATTATTTCGCGATGATTCGTCGATTCGCCAATGGCCGCGTATTCTTTCTCAGCAGGTGCATCGTGTAACACGTGGCGAATTTTCCAACGAGACGGTTACACTTCCCAACTGAAACAATAAGAAACAAAGGGATTTCGATTACAGGCTATTTATAGAAGCCGATAGGGCGTTTGCTGTCGAACGAAAATCGCGATGAACGAAATGAAAAGGGGATGAATATAGCATGCTGTATATTTATGTATATACAGGTATCTGTATAGACAAGCGTACGTAAGCCGCGATAGTTATAGTAGGCGTGTCGCAATAAATCTCTCCAGTGATCGCATACCGCTGAACAAAAATGCACGTGGCTATGTATTTACTCATATACCTGAGGGCATTTTTTTTCAAACTGCCATACCTATTTAATATTAGCCACCATCTGGCTGTATTGAGGACAAAATCTATTAATTTTTTTTTAATCTATCGTTGATATTTGTGGTTGTCAAAATGATTTTTACATAAATATCCTTACGATTATTTAAATTTATTTTGAAGGCATTGAGGTTTTCACAACGCTGAGTATTTTTTTATTTTTCTCTTTTGTATATGTACTTGCTTTGCGATATTTTTCCTTGTGATATCGTTGTAATTACGTCGATATAAATTACGAGTCGAACGCTAACGCAAATGCATGAGAATTTTAATCAAAATTTAAAAAAAATATGTTTGACAGAATCAGTCAGATCATCATCAGATGATTAAAAAAAAATGCTCACACTAGTCTAAATGACTTCCAATTACTTTTGAGAACTTACAAGAGTACATACACAAACGAAAGAAATTATTTTAAAAACCAGGAAATCCGAAAAAAATGTATGCTTTTTTCTCGAAAAGTAAAAAAGTTCGTAGAACATACACGGGGCTGATTCGAATAGGTATCGATACGAGGCATCTAGATTTTTCCCTTAGGCGTCATTTTTCGTCGTTCGTGGCGATTTAAAAAAGACGACGTTTCACGAGCAGAAATTCCCACATAGCTGGACGAAGAAAGATTTTAACGTCGAGATATAGAGCAAGCGAGATAAATTCCCGTCGATGACGGCGGTTGGCGAGCTCACGTCTTCTTCTCATTTTCATCGTCTACCCAGTCGCGAGATTCTTTCTCGCGTTATGTAGTCCTACCAGATGATTTTTTTTCCAGATCCGATGCACTGAAAGAGTCTCCCGATACGCACAGGACTCTCTCTCTCTCTTTTTCTCTGGGACCGGTGCAGACTGCATTCCGCAAGTTTTGCGCGCGCCCGCCCGCCTCTTCTCACGTATGCATACGCATACATCTGTAATTCGCTCGTGCTCCGGCGATGGCGCGCACGACGCCCGGGAGGACTGTATGACGCGGGATATTGGTCAAACGCGTGGATCGCGATTTCGACTCGAGCAGCCTCGGGCAACGAACCTGATCACCCAGATGCCACTGGAACGACATTTTTTGGATATTTTTTGACTCGTGATTTTTTAAATTACAGAAAAAGGAATTGAGCTTCACGATGATCCTGAGGCGATATAAAAAGAACGAAGGGAAACGTCATTAGCCGTGTCCAGACTGGCCGAGGCAAGGACCGAGGCAGCTTCGCGCGGCTGAAAGTTTCTCGTAACAGGCGATTTCCGTATTCCATACGATTTTGAAAAAATTCCTCTTCCTATATACATATAGGTGTACATTTTCTCTTCTACCCTTCGTTAAATTTCGATGTATTACCAAAAAAGCTACTATGGCAGTTGAGACTCGTTCGTGTAGTGCCATTTCGGCTTTTGAGAATACTGACATGCCTCTGATAACCTATGGTTCGCACTTGCCGCGTGAGGAAGCCTCATGACGATTTACCACGAGCCCGAGGCTGCCGCGCCCGAGGCTGCCTCGCGAGGCGGCTCGGCCAGTCTGGACGCCGCTAACTATGTTTGGCTTTGCATGAAGCAAGCATCAAGGAGCCTCGGCCGGCAATGTAGGAAGGATCAGGCTCTCAAAGGAAATCATTTGACAGCCTGCAAGAACGTTCAGGCTCAAATGAATTTAAAAAAAAAAATAAACCGCCTGTATATGGATACGCGTATACGTCTGTATGCACATCCGCGTCATCGATCCTCGTTTGCTTTCGCTCTTCGATCTTAATCGAGTTGGCTAGATCCCCCTTGCAAGTTTCTCTATCAGGATAGCAAACGAGCGCTCCAGTGGAAAGTACCATTTTACCGAGTAGTTTAGGATATTGCCTAAGATTAACGCTAAGAGGAAAGGATACGCGAACGCGACGAAATGCTGCCTCGATATACGTGTGTACATAACGGGGCTACGGAGGAACAATCGATTCGGAAACAAGGACCTCCCCGACGAAAGAATATTATCACGAACTCGATATTATGGGTGTTACACGATATAAAGTATACGAGAGCGCAAAAAATTTCTAACGCCGAGGGCCTCGAGAAACGGTGATTTATGTAATTGTTAATTAGTCTTAATTGTGAGTTACACAATGAAGATCCGTAGCGGCAGATAAGACGGGCAATGCCCGTTCGATCTTTATTCGTATGTGTTGTATACCGACTACATATACATCTGTGCACAATGCACAAGTATATGGGCCACTCCGGCCGAAATAATCGCGCAGGGAATTCGAAATATTTTATTCTATATTGTACTGCATTTTTTTCACGATAGTGTTAATGATTAGGACTAATCGTACTGATTTATCGTGATAAAAGAACTCAAAGTGCAAGAAGGTTAAGGTTACATCACTGGGGAAAAAGGCGATTTGTTTTTTTTTTGCTTTTTCTCCAAAGTATACATATTCAAGAACAGGTGGAAAAATGTTCCGATTTTCAATTGAAGAAGATCGAAATTTTCGTAATTGCGGCAGCTATCCATGTACGTAGCTGTTTTCTTTAAATTAGTATTTTTCAAATCCCCGGATATAAGTAAATTTTTTGCCAAAAATGACACTTTTTTTAACACTCGCCATTTTGGGCACTTTTTCGAAAAACGCCTACGTACAATGTCAATTACATTTATATAGATTATAAAACTTTTTTATTTTTATTTTTCAGACCAATCATTGACAAGTGATTCTATTATATCTGAATATCGTTGTTAATTTGTATTTTTTTAAATAAAAATCTACACGAAATAAGTACAATGTATGCTTAATAAAATACCTTCTTCCCAATTCAGAAATAAATAATTCAGTAGGCAATAAAAAAATCGGAAAACGACCCTGTTTTGCCCCGTCACAGTGGTGTCCTCCCTTAATGATATCTGCATTTTTTATCACTGATTGTGATAGAATCACTAAAGTTCTGGTGTGTCGATTTTGGATTACAGCCTGCGTTAAAATGGAGTCGAAAAAAATTATCACTTTCCAAAAGTCTCGGGGCGAGGATCCAAAGGAGACGGTCCCGGAGGAGGTGTCGCAAAATTCGAAGTGTTTCGAACTTAGGGACTTCTTGAATGTACGAGAACTGCGAAAAGCTTTGAAAATCCGGCGTTATGCATTTTTTAAATTTTTCTACATATTCTCGTGTTAAGGAGTGACAATGTACGCGTTGTGTGCAAAAGGATTGCCAAAAGTGGGGTCGAGAAAACGAAGAATGCCCCGTACATGGATCCATATAGGAACAAACCGTACGTTCGACGACGAGGATGAAAAGGGCCTCTCTTTCTCTGAGGCCCTCGCAAAGTCGCTCGCGGTGCGATTATAACCAGCCAGAGAGCAGCCAATTAGCTCGAGGCGAAGTCTCTTCTGTGCGAGAAACGAGAGGCACCGAGAGAGAGAGCGAGAGAGAGAGAGAGAGAGAGAGAGAGAGATTAGATTAGATTAGATTGTTTATTCGTGCTCTAGGACTAAGGCGTCCTCTGGCACTCCACCTTCATACATCACACAGTTTAGTTAAGGTTACAATTACATGATAAAAATGAGGGTACAAATCAGAAAAGGCTCGATACAGTTGCAATGGGAATTGATCTATATAAACAAAATGCAGACGCAGATGCGAGCGCAACATAAAGGCAATAACAAAATGAAATTTGTCGGGTGAAGGGGGATGTTTCAATTTAAGTTTTGGTAGGACGAGGAGCATAAAAGCGCGCGGAAAGAAGCTTGGCTCAAGTTTTGTTGACGCGGTGAGAGAGCATTCCACAGGTATGCAGCAGTTATTTGAAATGAGTGCCTCTTAATTTCCGTGCGGAACCGCGGTATTAATAGAACTTTTGGCCGTTCTCGAAGCGCCATGCCTTCCCTGGGAGCGTGGATTGTAAACGCAGCTCTGAGGTAAGCAGGTCTTCCTGTGTTTAGGACTTGATGTATTAGGATCAGAGCATGGTGTTTGCGTCTATCTTCAAGGAGAGAGAGAGAGAGAGAGAGAGAGAGAGGGAGAGAGAGAGAGGGAGAGAGAGAGAGGGCGAGGAATGACGAGAGAGAGCAAAAGAGAGGCTGGATTGAAGAGAGACAGAGGAAGGGAGATACTATCTTGCGCTCGCAAATTACTTTTACGTCAATCTCGATTTGTACGTACGATATGCGAAATGACGTTCCCAAAGTCTACACAAATACGACATTGAATCATCGAAGTATTATAATTTCCATTCAACACAAGACCTGAAAGGTCACGATATCAAATTCCTCGATCGATAATATCAAAATCGTTATATATCGCTTGAAACATAAATTTGAAAAAAAATTGCACTGAAATGGAAAATATTTTTAAAAAATGTCAAAAGTGTATCTGTTTGCCGAAGTAAAATTTCATCGCCGATAATGTCCTTATCGGAAACTCACCATTGGCTGTATTGATTTTTGCTACGTAAATGGGTATCGATAAATATCGATAGGTCGAATAAATCATAGAGGCTCGATACGAAGAAAAAAATTCGATGTGACTCGGGTCAGTATTTTTAATCGAACTTTTTTCTTTCGGTTACATGAAGTTATCAAATTGCGGTAGGAAAGTGTTATAATTTAGACGGAAGTGACGGATTACCGATATACGGAGCAATGAGCAGCTCGCGGTGGACAGTTCGCGTCATTTGGATCACGCATGTACACTCTCACTCGGAATAAAGAGGGAAAAGGATACGAGAGTGAGAAAGGCGAAAGGAAAGAAGGAGAGGGAAAGAAGACGGGCTTGCGTCGAGGCAGGGCAAAAACCACCCGACAAGCTTCCAAGGCCAGCAGCTATTGCATCGAATAACCCCCGTCCACTCTCGACCATCCATTATTTATCGCTTAAGCGGAACTCTTGCCGCGCTTTCTCTCTCTCTCTCTCTCTCCCTTGGCTTTGATATGCTGCTGGTGCCCAGCCTCCGGAATGGCCAAACAGCTCCCAACGTTCACTCTAACGAGTACAATGATCCACGAATTCTTGCTGAAGGCAAGACGACAATCGACAACGACGAAATAATCGTCCAATGGTTCATGCTGGTCGCTCTTCTTTTGCCAACTATTGCGAATGAAATGGGGTTGAAAGAAATTGTGCTGATTGTTCAAGAAATGTTTTTCTACGCAGGTTTGGACGGGGATGGATTTATTACTTCTGCTACGCTTGATTAGATTTAACGAAAGATTTCATACTTTGCTCCTTTCTGCAAATTTGAGGAACAATCGTTTTTGTCTTAGGACCACTTGTGAATGATTTTAAAAAGCACGGGATTGAGGGCTTATGCCTAGTTGCAAAAGTCGACAATACACTTTTTTCAAAACTTATATATTGTGACAATATACGATCTGATAAATGTTTCCGGAAAATTTCAGGGTGTTCGGATGAAAATTGATAGATTTATGGGCTACTATGTTGACGCGTGTCAGAACGCAAGGAGTGTCGTTCGAAACTTTAAGGGGTTACGTTTGAAAATGTAAAAACAACCATTTTTTAATTTTATTATCTAATAGTACAATATGTCTAGAATATTCTCCCAAATTTTTCAGTCAATCGGAGTAAAAGTCTAGGAGAGAGAGCCTTTGAGGAGCGACGCAGGTATATCACATTTTTCTCAAAACCGTATTTTTGAAGTCGCTGGACACGATTTCTCAAAAACGAATGCACCGATTTTATTGAAATTTTACACACTTCTTCAAAATAGCATTGACTAGTGAACGTAGGTTTTTTTCCACCGTTAAATTGTACCAAAAATTGAACTATTTTGCATACAACTCTGCCAAAAACTCAAATTTCAATTTTTTTCATCCTGCGTTCAATCACGAGCCATACTTATCTACTAACAGAAAAAAATTGGTTTTTTAATTTCAGATAAAGCTATCATGAGTTATCCTGACCACCAAGAGAACACCTTTCTTTATGGGTCTCCGGAAACCAGGTTCTACCGACTGAATTTCCCAATTTTTTGTATGAATTTTTTTTAAATATTGTTGAAATGTTGCTCTACTATGTACTTAGCATTTTGAATAAAATAATTTATATATTATGTTTTTTTTAATAGAGAAAATATGCTTTTTTTGCTTCGTAACCCACGTAACCCCTTAAACCCTTTTTTTCTCGAAAGTACATTTTTAATGTTGGTGAGCAAAATATCTCGAAAACTACTGCATCAATCTTTCTGAAATTTTTAGAAATTTTTTTAGATGTAAAAATATAGTATTTTGTCGAAGGATTTTTTTCCGATGTGTACTTTTGATTCCATAAACGAAAAACGCCCATTTTTTCGCAAAAATTTAGACTCACTTCGAACACGCGCCATTTTGTTTTAATTTAATCAATTTCAGATAGCCTGGTTCAGAAGGGCATTGCTCACCGCAACAGACGTTTCCGAGAAGTGCTTCCCAGACATCGGCTGTAAATCGATTATAATCGAATATTTTTACACAAAAAATATATTATTTTTATATAATTATTATCATCACGCTTTTCTGTTTAAAAAAATCCTAAAAATGAACTGTTTTCGCCTGTTACAACAAGGCATAACCCGTCGACGGGGGCATTCGAAGATAAACTTGCTACATGATGATGATGTCTTTGACTACAATAGCCACCATTTCTGCGCCAAGCACGAAAAGGTAGAGATAGCTGTTCTTACGTGAGGATCATTGCTGATTCATGTAACTGTGAATTAAATGCAATAAATCGAGAAAAACAGGGGCATTATAATAACAAATTTAATATCATTTGCGTACAAAAATAGACCAAAGATTTTTTGGTGCCTCTTGATGACTTGATTGACTAGAGTCGAGAGAATAAATTCAGTACGATGCGAACTAAAAATACCATAAATTTCAGATCATCCAAAATAAAATGTGAAATCGTTTAAAAAAACTCGTTTTTGTACAGTTATTTTTTTCTGGGTCGGAGGTATACTTTTCAACGTACATATTTATATTTTTCTTCACGAGTTTGTCTCTGCTCATAACTGATGTAGACGACAATGATGATGATGATGATGATGATGACGATGATGCCGGTGGTGTTTTTTTGCTCTGACATTCTTGGCTCGTTTTCGTACTCCGATAAAACGAGGTGCATCCGCTCATCAGGTATTTCACTCACGAAAAGTATCACGAGTCACAAATATGGCCGCGAGGCTCGCGGGAGTTCAATTGATTCGCGGAATTCGCTAAAAAGCCGATGCGCAACTATGCGTCGTACATGGACCTTTGTGCTAGGATCTCGTTGGAGAGTTATGAAAATTCATTGAACAAAAAATCAAAATTCGATTTTTCTGTGGAACAAATGGTGTATTTGAAAAATCGTTTTAAACTGAATGATTAAGTCTATTTTTTTCGAAAATTGGACAGACCCGAGGAAACGCGTTACTTAACAAAGTGACGAGAGAAATATAGACAGCAATTAACGCGCTTCGTGTTTTAAAGAGAGACAGAGAGAAAGAAATTCACCGATTGATATCATAAATTGACATCATGAACCCAAACATCGAGTGGAATCAAGATATATTTATCAAAGTGGACTGCTTCGATTTGAAAAAGTCTGCAATGAAAAAATGGCTTTCTTTTATTGCCAGTCTTTGTTTCTCATAATTACAAAAAATAAGCCCGTTATCTGACATCAGAGCATCACGTGCAGAAATTGTCGTAGGGATCCAAATGGATTCACATACTTGTCCCCACTGCCTGATCGAGATCCAATGGGTTTTCGTATTGGATCCCTATACTGAAACATCACGCTCGTACATTGCATTCCCCATTGGAATCCAATGTACGAATCCAATTTGAATCCTGAAGGATTCCCACATTAATGGACCGAATCTGTTGGGCTTGATGGATCCCCCAGGCAAAATAGATAGGTATACAAAATGCGTGGATCTCAAAGAAGCATAAATCGCTCAAAAAAGTATATCTTAAAAATCTATTTGAATCACATGACTGAAAATCCACGGTGATTATCGTTCTTTTATTAATTTTAATGTACTTCGACATGATATCGCCACACACGTATATGCTCACGAAACGTGCCGGTTATGTTTCAACGCGCCGAGTTTTTTCTCGTGACTTTTCACTTATTTTCGATTCTAACGTGGTAAGAATTGTCAAACGGCGTCCATCGGGGAACAGTACAGAATCCAATTGAATCCCAATACGGGCTTCCTACTATAGAGATGCGGGTGCATATTGGGACTCTTCAACAAATTTGTGCACAGGATCACGAAAGGATATTTATTGTTGGAAAATCCAACAAATTCGGTTCAAGAAAGAAAAAAAAAATCGTAGATAACATCGATCGGGAAACAGCGCGGAATCCACTTGTATTCCAATGTGGACTCCCTACGTGCGACGTCCCTACCAATAGGGATGTCGTAGGATCTGGCGATTCCCGAACAAATGCTTGCACGGGATTTGTTTGCAATTTCGAGTCTGATATAAAATGATTAATATGTTTGTAATAAAAACATATTATCGTAAACATCGATTTATTACGATGTATTGCAAACGATACGATAGAATGTTACACATGTCAAGAAATATGAATAAAATATATGTTTTAGATCAACTCGCATTTCCGCATTGTATCATCATTAAGGGCGCAGTTCACTTTGAAAATTTCAAAAAATCAAAAGCAAGCAAGACTTGAAGAAATCGACGATGATGAGCAATCAGAAGGAATTTTGTATGGTTCAGGAATTGCCGATTGAGTTTAGGTAAGAGTTTTTCATAGTATAAACTTCAAACGCGTTTTTCTCGAAACAACGTTTTCAAAATCTAGCTTCATCGTATCTCTAAAACTAATAAACCGATTCTCTTAAAATTTAAACCACATGTTGTAAACACGATTCGCAACAATATGACCCTCGATGGCGTTAACATTTTTATTTTTACTCTTTTTTTTGCAAAAAACTGCGGAAAAACCCTTTTTTTTACTTTTTTCGTTTTTCATATGCTATTTTTTATCTTTGGATGAAACTTTATATCCGAGGGTCATTTTGTAGCTGGTGTCATACTGAATGTAATGGACTTTGATTTTTTTGTCAAAAAAAATCGCGAATATAGCCTTTTTCGTGGCTCCAAAGTGGACTAGCCCCTTAAATAAAATCATCAAAGTCCCAATAAATCGTATAAATCATCAACTTGCAACTTTTGAAAGGCTTCTCGCGCTCTGAAATGTTCTCACACGTCAGACCCACCATCTTTTAAAACTTTATCATTCGTTCGCTTCGTTCTCGGCTGAAGAATAACGAGCGGAATTCGTACGGAATATAATGACGTCGAATCTATCCGAGCGCCGTTTTTCGTGGTTGTAAATATGCCGGGGTTCCGGCAGCGGAAGACTAGGTAACTCGTGAATTTTTGCCACGACGAGAGGGGGCAAAAAAACGAGGGAAAAATGCGTTTCGTGTGATAATAACCAGCCGACTCATACGGCGGGGGCAGTAAACTCCCGACGTTAAAGTTTAACGGCGTGGTGCGTCTCTGGTGCGTCTCTGGTGCATTTTACCTCGGGGTCCCGTCAACACGGCACTCGAAAGAAAACGCAGCCGCATCATCAACTAGTAGTAGGACCTCTTCGTCTATATTTTTTCGATTATTTTTTTTTTCATCGAATACTCGAGCTTCTGCGTGATGTATGGGACGTGAAGCCGGTGTACACTGTGAGACTGCCGGTTCAAGTCCATTCCCAATGTCTCGTAACTTATATCGCAGAAGAGAAATAACTTTAACGAAAAAACAATTACTTTACACGCGACCCTTATGGCCGTGCTGTCTCCTAAACATTACTGCACAAGAAATATTGTCATCGAATAAAAGTGTTATTGTGTTGAAATGCAATTTATCTGATGCACGTGCAGATTTTATTCCGGTTATTTATTTCTGGGCCGCTATTATCCCAAGGGTCTTAATTTTTGCAGTACAGCCCGCAGTCCCTTGATTTGAAAATTATTTTCAATTGGATCACTTTGTTTTTTCGTTGTCATATTTCTAATGTTTTTTGTCGAATTTCCAACATGGATGCTTTGTGGGATATCGAAAATTACGAGAACTTCTCGTTCGAAATGTATTGATGTTAATTATCTGTCGACTCTTTGTTTATACTTTATTAGTATTTACTTTATTAGTTCCAAAAAATGTCTTCGGCAAAAGTTTGTTCAGTTTTCTTCCAACTGTAAGTATGAACCATCCTGTATTTTTTTTACGATCCTGTAAAACGTTTCGCTTCGGTGTTGCCATTGATGCTCGTACTTCCATGGCAATTATCCATGAGCGTGTCGATGGATGTGCGCAATTTTCGAGGCCTTCGTTTAAAGGGTTATGCTTAGTTGTAAAAGTCGAAAAATTATTTTTTTCAAAAACAATATATTTTGACAGTATATCATCTTGTAAATATTCCCTGAAAATGTCAAGGTGATCGGATCAATATTGACACATTTATAGGAGAACTTCGATTTATCGTTCGAAACTTGAAACGCTTTTTTCTCGAAAGTATTTTTTCAAAGTCGGCGAGCAAAATATCTCAAATCTACATCAATTTTTCTGAATTTTTTTGGGCTTTTTCTAGATGTAAAAATATTTCGTCGAAGGATTTTTTTTCCGATGTATACTTTCGATTTGATGAACGAAAAATGCTTATTTTTCGCAACAATCAAGACTCTGATTTAAAAAAGACGCAATCTTTTAAATTTTGATATTTCGAAAGTTCCTTTGATTAATCATAGGAAAAACTAATATACTAATGAAATCTGTTTGTTTTTTTTTTTCAATATTGAATAAACTGGTTCAGAAGGGCATTGCTCACTGCAAAAGACATTTTCGAGAGGTGCTTATCAGACCCCGGCTGCAAATCGACGATAATTTAATATTTTTACACGAAAAAAATTACAGAACGTTCTTCAGATAATTCTTTTTCAAATACCTAATTTTTGTCGAAATATATCATCACGATTTTCCATTTAAAAAAACCAAAAGTGAGCTGTTTTCGACTGTTACAACTAGGCATAACTCGTTAATTGTTTATTCGATTAGTAACGTAATAACTAGATCCGTGATAGGGCTCAATAATTCAAAGACCGTCGAAATTATTCATAAAAGTTTCTTGTATTTATCATTTTTCATTCCTTATATATATTCACAATGACAGGCGACATATGTACTTTTGTCTAAACATATTTTTTTATTCTTACGTCGATGAATAATTATCGACCTGTTTTTTTTTGTTTATTTTTATTTTCACGTATAATCACTTAGATTTTATACTTACGCGCCCTCCAATTTTACTCTCTAGCGTCTTCTTAGCATAATTCTACTAATATGGTATGTAATCGTAAGTGGCTTAATCTTTTACTTAATTTTTGTTTCCTCATTTGTATTATCGTCTTTCATCACACACCTACAAAAAACGTACATCTGTCATTTAGATCAACCAGAAATAATGTCTTCATTATCGTCTATACATAATAATATCTTGGCGACGTTACAACGCGTCAAATATCGTAGATTTCCATGTTTCTTTAATCATTATTATTATTTATACTTTTTCGTCATTCGTGCTAATCATAAAATTTTTATCATTAACGTTCGAGATGAGTCTTGGTTTTTTCACATTGCTTTTGCGATTTGTCTGATATATGTCTATAGTGCGATTACGTGCACGTGTCCTACGATTTGGGTGTTCAAGGATTTTTAAAAAATGATCGATGTCCGAACGAAAAATGACGAGACGGAAACGCAAAATTATTTAATAAAATCGCTAAGGGATTACTTCTCCATTACGATTGAGAGAGACGCGTTTATCTTGCCATTTTTCATGTCGATGGCACGATTCGACAATTCAACACCTCTGGATGTTTTTTTTTAAATTACTATTGATTTATTTTCGAACTCTGTTACTGCAATCTACAAATATTGTTGTGTGTGTGTGTGTTTTTTTTCTTCATTTTTTCTATTGTATTCTGCTTCATAATAAGGCGGACAAGTTTTTTATTCACGAGACATACACATAATTTTGTTTTTCGTCATGTTACACATCTTACATACGTTCGCTACATACTACGTATTTTTTTTGTATTTATTTTCGTCACGTCTGCATTTTTTTCTTTTTTTTTCTCATCCATATTTTCGTACAAAACAAAATGGCATCTTTTTGGCATTGGAAGAAAAAATACATTACTTTTTTCATCTTTTCTCGCGAGTTTGCATTTTCTTTATTTTCCATTATTATTATTCCTTTGTTACTCAATCGTCAAACTTTTTAGCGTTTTCATCTCCCTTTTTTATCTTCGATAATTCTTTCGATAATCGTATTATTTTGAAAATGATTTTTTCATCCTTAAATACTTTAGCTTTGATAGTTTCGTTACAGTTATTACAAGTATTTACTTTCTAATTATTACACCTTTATCAACTATTTTGGCATCGTCGCGTGAATTTTCGAGATTTTTTGTATGTTTGGTGGTTTTTCCTTCCCTTACTTTTAAAATTTGTTTACTTGAACTTTTATTTAAAAAAAAAAGTCTTCAAAGCCTTTCTGTATGCGCAATTATTTAATTTGTTGTCTTTTATGGCGGCACCTGGAAGTACACACGTCTCGCTTACGTGAATCCGGCCACGAAATAGTCACCGATAATTCGCGTAGACCCGGAATTTGCGAAGAAACCTCATTTGCAATTTTCTCTAAAAAAATGTGAAAAATAGTAGCCTTTCCAGGGACTGCAGTGTATGTGTGTGTGTGTGTGTGTGTGTGTGTGTATGTATGCATTATCTTCTTGAATTGTAACCACAAAATACTCGTCTCAAGTGCGGTGCCATTTACAAAATAGGAAGAAAAAAACATTCAAAAATACGAGAAACGAGGAAATACAAAATTTCCACGTTTCATTGTAAGATAATAAAATTAAGAATCGATTTTTTTCTCGTGAAAGACCGAGTTGTGATTTGTGATAATTTGTTGTACTGTTGGTTACTATTACATATATGCTATATATGAGCATTCGTGAATTCCGGATGAACCATCATTCGTATTTTTTTCCCTCCGAACATCATTTTTACAAAAATGGAAAATAAAAAAAGAATAAAGAAAATACAACGGAAGCAAAATGAAATTAGTAACAATATTGAAAGTCGAGTATTTTATTTTTTCTTTAATTCAAATATTTTTGTCCGTCCTTACACGATCTATTTAATGCAAAAAAAAAAACAAAAAAAAACAAAATCCTAAGAATGACGAAACTTAGCTTACAATTTTGGAATAGATTAGGATTAGTCCGGATCGTTCACCGAGGCTAGATAGGGCAAGTGCAATTTTTTTTTTCTTCATCTTCGTCTTTTTCTCCAAAATACCGGACTTTGGCAATGGAATGGGGGTGGGGGGCGGGAGGGAGAGAAAAAAATGCACACTTTCGAGCATCGACGTTCGATCTCGAACCTTAGCCCCGCTAGTAGTAGGATATATAATAATAGTGGTAGTAATAGTAGTAGTACAATAACACTTTGTCAAACTTAATTAATAAATAATCAATTAAATTAGATTATATTACTAATCGTTATATGCGATAATAATGGATGATAATATATTAATGATTCTTATAATACTACGGACAATGTTTATGCGTGTGTGTATGTGTTTTTGTTTCTCATCGATTTGTGGCGAACTTTGCGCCATTTTTTTTTTTTTTTTCAAACCCATGATCTTATTCGTATTGCGAACAAAGTCATTTGTTACCACCAAAAAAAAAAAATAGTCGCCACTAAAACTCTAACGCAACAATCTACATGCGTAAGATTTAATTACAATCATTTCTAAAATCATGCTAAATACCCCCCCTCCCCCGACCCTACTTCTTGGGCTTACCGACGCGAATGAGGAATAAGAAAAGAATAAAACTTTGCAGTGACAAATAAATAAATAGTTACAATTCTTTTTCAGCTATGTGATCCTAGATACGCAGCTTTCCTACTCATTCCCGCCACTCTTCGAAGAGTCTTGTATACTTGAACGAATGAAATGATTACATACATATTCAATGATACAAGGGAAGAAAAAAGAAAATCATATCAAAGCCTTTTCGTTCGAGAGCAACGAACGTTATATAAGTATATACAACAAGAAGAAAATATAAGAGAATTTGATTAATTAATATTATAAATTAAAATTTCGTTACACGAATGCATTCGTTAAAGTTCACAACAATTCGAGTCTCGAGAGAATTTGAATAAACAAAATGTAACTCTCGTTTCTTGAGCCAAACTGCCGAGTCTTTTCTTCCGTTCGAGTATTTCGTTAATTTCATCGATACTTTTTGACGTCTTTTCACACTTTCAAAAAAAAATAATAATATCCGCGTTGAACCATCCATCTTGTTCTTGATATCGTGTAAAATACAATAGTGATAATAATAATAATAATAATAATAATAATATTAGTTATAATTATTATAATGATAATAATGTGTCAAGTGCGGAGACACGTCAAACCGTTTCGTACGTTTGTACGATTAGTTCGAAAGAAAAGAAAGGTGCTTTGTACTCGGTCGCAACTCAGCGAGTGATTAGTCTGTATTTCGTGCTTCATCAAGCACGATCTACCGTAAAGCGAGGCAAAAAAAAATAAGAAGGAAAAATAAACACTTGAGGAATTAAAATAAATACGAGACAACGAAGCGCAATGTACAAATGTGGTTTTAAAATGTAAAAAAGGGATACATCATTGTAACGAATAAACTTGAGATCATTATCGTTTTTTAGGGTTTTTTTTCCATTCTTTTTTTTATCTCTCACTTCGATCGCTTTGTCTCCCGCACTTTTCCCCCTCCGTCAAAAGTCCACGATGTCAGTTGCCGTGAACTTGCAACTTTGCATTCCGTTTTTCGTCTAGTGAGTTTAAAAATAGTTGGGTAACAAGCGTGGAACGTAAGTGCCAAAAAAAAAAGTTGGTGTCAACGACTGTTCCAATCGTCGCGATGGAGCGTGTGAATTCGGGCTTCGTCCCTTTTTGTTGCCGTGAATTTACAAGAATATGCGTTTACGAGTACCACGACTGTGAGAATTAGCCGATTGAGAAAGACACAAATCCATCGGGCCGAGATTCATTCAATCAAAATTTGTCCTCACTAATATTTCTTCCAAATATAAAACAGCTATTTGAGCGAAGGAATTTCAAAAATTCGAATAAATCCCGGCGCGATAAACTCGATTTGGAACTCGCGGTTGATAATCCCGCTGGTAAGTAATAAAAATCTCACCAGCGAATCAGCCTGAATAAAATGACAGCGCTATTAAAACGTATGATTTATATCGTGCAATTTCGTTTTGTCGTAGCAACGGGCTCTGGCAATGTAGATTCCTCAGTGGAAGTCGAGTCAAGAAGAACGAGATTATCGTCATCGAGTTGAACAAAGATTATTCATCGTTATCCCGATGTTCGTCGCAATTGTTCGCGTCCCGTTATGCTGCTTCATACAGTCATTTGAATTCTCATACTTCCATGAAATTTGCACGGAACACGTAAGACGTCTTATTTTCCTACCTCAACAGTGTGCCTAACCAAAAAAAGAAAATCCCCATAAAAAAGAATATATCGTAACGTTTTCGAAAATCCTATACCACTTTCATCCTCGTTTCCTGATCGCGATGAGAAACGTATAATTAGAAAGAAAAAAATGGCAGTGGGCATATTGTTCGTTCATTCGATTTTACCGGCATGGCTCGACTCGCTTTACCCAAGTTTGTGCTCAACCTGCGAGATTCTCATTATACATATGCGGAATTATTTTTCTAACCGTCGAGTTTCCTCGAGATGAGAATCCCCGGTACAATTTGTTCCCCAGATGCGTCAAGTCGCCATTGGCACTTGGCTTGTGGTCGAGCTTTATTCCCGTCTATCATTGTTTCTCTTGTTCTCGTTATTTTCGTAACTTAATTATGTTCGAGCGACAGAATCGTTCTTGGTGGCTGTCCGCTCATCCTATGGCTCCGCCTTCCTGATAAGGGCCGGTTATCATGCAGGGATGCATGGGAAACAGAGTGGTCCAAGTCATGGTCGTGTAAGTGGGTGATCTCATCATGAACTGTGAGCTGGGTACGTTGGGTATGTGAGGAAGTGGCGGAGGTGACGATGATTTGCTCTCCGTAGGGCCGGTGATGCTCGTGCTTTCGGGCATCTTTGGTGCAGCTTGGGTCGAGGTTGTCGAGTTGGTGGTCGTCGTTGGGGTTGCCGTTACACCGAGTTTTCTCAGACGCATCTTTTCCTCCCACTCGTCCCAACCGTGTCTCGGCCTGTTCAAATTTCTATGCTGATAAAACACGAGACTTATTCTCGTTGGATTGAGTCTGTTGGGCTTTTTGAGCGCGGTCGTGGCGTGCATCTCGTGTTTGGCACACTCGAAGAGAACGCTACCGTGACCAAGCGCAATGGCGACACCGCCCATTTGCGAGTCCTTGAAGCACTCCTCGTTGTCGGAATAGTCGGCTACCTCGCCGAGGGGCTCGGCCTTGGGCGGTGGCTCCGGTAAGACGGGAAAGTACGACGGTGGACCGTATAGATCCCAGCGGGGAGCTTCCCAGCGTGCCCAGCCAGCATTCAAACCCTGATAAGCCGGCATACTCTGATAGGGATATTGGGGCGAGTGAAAGCAGGGCTCGCGCTTTGGTTGTTGATAAAACTGCGACGGATAATCCGGCGTCTGATGATAAGGCTGATGATGATAGTTGTAACCGTCCCAAGTGTTTGGATAGGGCTTATCGAATACCGGATAACTCGGATAACCGTATTGCGGAAAAGCGTGATGTCCCAGACCCGACATTGCGTGGAAATCTTGAACCTGCTTCATCTCCTCGGCCCAAGCTAAGCAGCCCTGATTACCGTTAGACATGTCCGATCTGTTGCTCTCGTGGAAACCCTCGCGAAGCTTCTCATCCGACCACTCGGATCTTCTCTGACCGGCGACTGTGTTGGGAAGCATGGATTTCGACGCGTGCCCCGGTATCTCCGAACATGCGCCGTTATTTCTGTGAGGCTCCGGAGGCTTGAGGAACGTTTTGGCGAATGGATGCTGAAAGGTACCGGGGTCCGTTGGATTTTGACTCGGCGGACCGGCAGTCCTCGAAGGCGGTCTTCCCTTCGGTACTCGGAATGGCGAGGGATCGCCCGAGTTATCCCAACACTGATTCTTCGCTTGATCCGATTGCGGTATTCTCTCAGACCACGAGGCAATTTTCTGCTGGTCCACGTGATGCTGATGTTGCTGCTGCTGTTGTTGTGAACGATCCGTCGACATTTGATGCTCCAACGGAACTTCCGCTCGCGACTCCAGGGTTTTTACAGGCTCGACTGGCCAACCGTTCAGTGGATTCCAATTGTTTCCGCAATGGGGAGTGGGCATTTGATCCACCGGTCCAGGTGGAAAGTTATTGAAGACCGGTGGCTTTGCGTCCGGCTGTCTGTGCGTTCTCACCGATTTTTTGTTCTCGTTGATAGCCGCGAACTCTTGATTCTCCTGAGACTGTGGATGAGGTTGGCCCTGGGGCATTTGTAATCTGTTGTGCATCATGTATTCGGGATTCGTTCCAGCATACGATTTTTCCATGCAATTAGCGGGTGACTGCATACCCCCGAGACCCGATGTCATTTCCGTTGGATTCGGTTCGACCGTTGGATTCGTGTAATCCGTATTTTTCGTTGGCGCTTGGAAAGACTGATGCATCGGATATCCTTGCTGCAGTCTTGCAGAGTACGACGGATCCATTTGTGACTTGGGTGAGACGAGTCTCGTGGTATTCTGCATTTCCATGCAATTCTGTACGACATTGACGGGGGGATAACGCGACTGCGCATTGTGATCCGGTGTGTGTCTAGGCGATGACATCTTTTGCTGACAATTCGGATCGTAGCTTTGTCCGGTGGGAGTTCTTCGATGGGGCGATTGGTTGTTCATGAGTGGCGATTGATTTCTAGCGTGAGTTTCCGCGGGACCGGGAATCGTCATGTGCGGACCGATTCGAGGCGAAGGATTTCGCTGAAGGGCCTCCAGTTGTGACAAGGAAGGTGAATAACCACCAGCTCGAGGTGATACGCTCGATTGTCTGTTGTCCATCGTATTTTGGTACGGTCTAGGTGAGGGCGAGGCCAGTCCGTAACCACCCTCCGACGATCCAGGCGTAAGCAGATAGCCGGAACTTCTCGGTGAAGCGATTTTTTGCTCTTGATGACCGTGCATTATCCCGGCTCTCGGTGACATGGAGTAAGAATTGTCCGAAGGTGTTCCGTGATGAGAACTTCTCGGTGACACGGGATGTCCCCTGGGCGAGTGAGGATAGGCGCCCCGTGGTGATTCAACGGTGGAGTTTGGCATATTTCTCGAGCCAGGACGATGCAGCTCCTCCTGAGAGAGCGCACTCCGCGGTCTTGTGTCATCCAAGCTCGTGCTGTCCGGATCGACCTTTACGTCCCTCTCGAGGCCACCGAACGGATACTCGCCCCAAGGATTCAACCAATTGTTCTTACGCTGATCGAGCCAACCTCCTCGTCCCCATTGCTGATCGCCCTGATAGCCCCAACCCTGATACATCGAGACTGGACTGTCGAGAACCGTCGATGATACCTGGGAACTTTGCAACTGCGCGTCCATTCCCTCGAACATCGTGGCCATCTCGAGGGATAACTGCGGATCACGGGACACCGGTGTTCTTGATGGGTCCTGAAAGCCTGGTGTACGGCTAGCTTCGATGATCTTCTCAGCGGTTTTTCCTGTATCCTTCTTGCTGCTCGCTGTATCGGGCTCGTCCTCTTTTCTCTTTTTACCATGCCGTCTGCAAGGCTGAAGCGGCACCGAACGAACTCGCACCTCGCACGGATATCTGCAAGAACAATGTTGTTTTTCTCAATAAATTTGTGGACCGTAACGAGGGATGTAGCTGTTCGGCATCGAATGGGGGGTGCGAAGACTCACTTTGTCAGTACCTCGACCGCTCCGGATCGGATCTTCTCATCCTGGCCATCCTTCGAACCAAACTCGTCCGTGTCGTCCATCACGTAGAGCGGCAAAACGTGCAATTGTTCGTCGTCGGGTTTACTCAGTGTTCGATGTTTCGTCAGGCTCACAACCTTCAATAGACAATCGATACATTCTTTGACCAAATTTGATCAACATGCCTGCGATTAACGTAGGCTCCGAATCATTGTCAATAGGGTTTCATTGATGACCCTTGTATCGATAGATTTTATTGTGTTTTTTGATTAATGGACTTTTGAACACATACCACTGTACAACCGTTGTTCATGTTATGGAGATCTCTGTGCGAGTGAGCGCAGAAATCAATACAAGCGGTCACTCCCGAGAAGGGCCTGCCTGGCTTAAAACCCAGTCGACATTCGCTGGCATCTCGCTCGAATTGCGTTTGATTGTTGAAGGCTTCTGGTGCGAGGCTCAGGTAAAGTGGGGACAAAAGAGTGGCAAGAACATGCATTCGTTCCTCAACTTCTTGTTCCTGTAAATCAATTCGCATTTATGAACAGGGTTTGAATTCATCACAGAACCAATCATCACTTTAGTCAAGATTTTGTTTTGAAGAAGTAATTCTTAAGGTTTGACAACCGATATAACTCTATATGTTCCTATGAAAAATATTCTGCAAAGCATATTGAATAAGCGTGAAGCGCCATGAGTATGAAAATTTTACTTTTCCCTAAACTGTGCAATTTACCTCAGTTCTGACGGACAATCGGAATTTCCGGACGGTCTTGCTTCTCGCGTATTTGCATCCGTTGTAATACATCGACCAGGAACATCCGAATGAAAAGCTTGCTCCGCATGCGTCAGGGTCAAGCCCTTGGCAAGCGCAGGTACGTGGTTCATTGGTACCGCATCTTCGTGTTGTTGGAAGTCCGAAGCGATTGAGTTTGTGGCTCAGAAGAGAATAAATGCGATCAGCCTCGTGAGTCGGGACGCCTTCCCAGGCTACAATTGCCACGACTATCCACGCAGTGGCGCACTTGTGACCCTGTCGATGTTTGACCAACGACAGAATCTTCTCTTCGGTACCGGAACGCCTGATAACCTTGACGAAGAAATACATTTTTTCAATCAGTAAAATCGCCTGAGGGATAATGGCATTCGGAGTGACTTGAAGAAGTCTCGTTATCGACTTACCCATTTTCCCAAGGGACAACCCTGCGTCGTTTTCCCCTCTTTACCCGTGTAAACGAGTTTCTCGAATCTGATTGCTGTACCCTTCAGTCCGGTTCTCCTCTCGAGATCGTTACGAAGATCGAGCAGACTGGCAGCTGCCCCGAGATGCGTGTAGTATGACCCGGGTTCCGGTGGACCTTTGCGTTAAACGACACTTTACTCAATACTCCGAGACAATTGACAAAATGGAAGGGAGAGTTATTGCCGATTGAACGATTTTTAAAAACATTAGTTACATAAAAGAAGTTAAAATTATTTCCTGCCGGCAGAAATTCAAAGACGGAATCTCAATAAATTGATTCTTTAGCTACCCAAGCTGATACCAATACTGAACAGTCGAAGAGTTCGTTTTTGCAAACAGTTTTGTATACAAACGAAGCAAGGTAAGACTTACATTTATCAGCTGGAAAACAATTGCAATCGGGGACCTCTGTTCTGACGTTGTTTTTGAGTTTGTCCAGATGATCTTGTAATTTGGTCGTTGTCGAGGCACCGCTCGTTGGACTATTGGCGTCTTCGGTTTTGATGTTTGGATCGACTTTTTGCGGTGATTCGGCTAGTATCTCGTCTCGGGTTTGTAGGCCCTGGCAACAACCATCGCGCAGATGTTCCGGTGTCGGTTGTTCGGTTCCTCCACGTCGACAGCACCAAGAACCACCGCCACTGATCAATTTAGCCGGGCCTCCGTCACCTCTGAATTTGTAATTCGTCGTTTCTACGTCATCCTGGTCGGGTTCTTCCTTTATCACGCATGGTTGTTGCACTTCTTCCTGTGTCTCGTTCGAGACGTCTGCGGCACACGCATATTCGTTCGTTTCTTGCTTGATTGTCTGATTTGAGTCGAATTTCACATCCCCGGCATTGTCACTTACGTTGACGTTGTCGACGTTTTCGTTTGCGAAACTTTCTGGGTTCACCGAGGTGTCGTTGACGTCGCTGTCTTTCAAGAAATCTATGTCATCGAATTTCTCAATTATTGGATCGTCCTTACGATCGACCGTGGCTTCGATATCCTCGTTTCTATCGATCTTTCGATCGTTTTCCACTTGAGCAGGGATTCCAAGATTTTGCTGAAATGATTTGTCGTCCAAGCCCAAATTTTCCGCGGGCTTCGTGCTCGGTGGTTCCGTCCATGCATCTCGGCCTTGATTGTCGCAGGATGTATCACGATCGGTCTTCTCGTCGGTTGCATACTTAATGAAATTTTGAATAGCCGTTATTCCGTTTTCCGGTTCAATCTCGGTACTCTCGACATTCGCTACATGGTTTCCTCCGCCTGTCCATTCCCATAAGCCACCACCGCCGGGCAAACTATCGGCCCGAGGGTGGTGGCTATGCAATAAAAAATTACCGGTCATGGATTCGTTCGTTTGCGACATTGCCATCATAGCCGGTTGATTGAGGTACTGTTCGGATCTTTTCTCCTGCATCTTATCGGATCCGTTCTCGTGGGACTCTCGTATTCTGTCGTCCGTCGGAAAATCACTGCCTGGACCGTTGCTGCCGTTGCCATGTTGCGACGACATATGGTGATGGACGTGATGATTCTGTTGCTGTTGCAATTCTTGTTGACTAATCTGATGCTGCTGTTGCATCTGTTGATGTTGCATCTGCTGTTGTTGCTGCTTCTTGTTGAGAATCATCGTCTTCAACCGACTCGTGACACGATTTGATTGCGAATATATGTGGTTTTCCGAGCCGTCCTGACCGTCCGGGTAGCCGTTTGGTTTGTTATTATCCGCGTTCTGTTGTTGCTGCTGCTGTTGCTGCTGCTGTTGCTGTTGCTGCTGCTGTTGCTGCTGCTGCCACATGATTCTTTCTCCAGAATTCTGCATATCCTGTTTCATGTTCTGTTGTCCCCAATTAGCTGGATTTTCAGGGGCAGAACTTGGCGACCAACTCATTTGCGTTTCCATCTTGTTATCCTGATTCTGTTGACTTTGCCATGCGCCAGTCTGATGACTCGGTGTTCTTCGTGGACTCGGTTGAGTCTCTGGCCATTGTTGCTGAGGTTGTTGGCCACTGTCGCTCTTCATGCTACTTGGTGACCAATTTGGTTGACTAGTCGGCGTATCTGGCCAGGACATTTGATTGGATGGCGTTAATCGTGGATTCTGTTCGATTTTCGTTTGTTGAGCCCATTGTTGCTGCTGCTGTTGCAGTTGTTGTTGTTGCTGTTGCTGCTGCTGTTGCTGCTGTTGCTGCTGTTGCTGCTGTTGCTGTTGCTGCTGTTGCTGCTGCTGTTGCTGTTGCTGCTGCTGCTGCTGCTGTTGCTGTTGCTGCTGCTGTTGCTGCTGCTGTTGCATTTGCTGATGTTGCTGCTGTAGTTGTTGTTGCTGCAGTTGTTGGCCGGACGGTGTCAGTCTTGAATTCTGATGACCAGGTTGCTGTTGGCCCTGAACTTCCGGACTGTTTTGTTGCCAATTGTGTTGTTGCTGTGACTGTTGCTGTTGCTGACTGGACGGTGTCATTCGTGAACTTTGTTGCGCAGGGCTTTGATGATCTGGCATTTTGGGCGAATGTTGAGGCCAACCCTGCTGTTGTTGAGCGGACGGTGTCAGTCTTGGATTCTGGCTCTCACGCATCTTTTGACTCTGCTGCGACCAATTACCCTGCGATGATTGTTCATCTCGTGGCTGTTGTTGACCCTCGCCACTGTTGTCAGGCCAAGATTGCGTCGCGCGTGATTCCTTTGTGCTCCCGTTTTCCCAACTCATGTGACTCGGTGGCCTCGTTTGCTCTTGCAAGCTCGCGTCCGACCAACTCATACCGTTGTTGCCAATTTTCCCAGTAGCATTGGAATCTGCCCATATGTGTCTCTGATTCGAATCCGAAACAGCTGGCTGCCTCGACATTTGTGTTTCTCTTTGTTGCTGCGCGGCTGCTGCAGCCGCTTGTGCTTGTTGCTGAACAGCATGCGGCTGCCATTGGTTCGGTAATTGCTGCTGACCCATTTCCACGTAGCCTGGATATCCGTTAGAGTTGTGTAAACTCTGTGGGCCCGGTTGAAGTGGATACCCAGGCATCTCGTTTCCCGACCCGTTGCCGGCTATAGACGCGAAGCCCTTCACTTGGGAGTCGGTAGGTTGTGACTGTTGTGACTGTTGCTGAGAAGTTTGTTGTTGTTGCGTGTCCATGTGGACCGAGCTGCTACGACTCGTTGGCGTGGTCGACGGCGGAGGTGCCATCGTCACGTCCTGAAAAGAGGATCATTCGATCTGTAACTTAAAACCGATCGATCGCTCTGAGTCTCGCCGCGTGTTCTTCTCGCTGTAAACGCCTACAAAGATTGCTATGTTCTTTTTGCTTTTTGCGCATAATTGTTTTCAATTTGATAACTTTATTTTCCATATTTGTGGTAGGATATTGAAGTTATTCTCTACGTACATCGATTAATGAAAAAAATATATATGTAGAGACTTAGTCTCTTTTTCTTACCTGCTGCTGATAGCCGTTTACGTACTCCTGGCGCTCATAGCCAACCGGTTGGCCTGGCGTCGCTGCGGGGTCCATAAATTGGCCATTCAGGGGCCTTTGGGCGGCCGAGCCACCGCTTTGCGGTGCCACGGGGGCCAAGGGCGAAGGCTGTCCTGTAATTGCGTATTGTCCCGGAGCACCGGCACGTTGGAAGGCCGACTGGTCGGTCGCTATGAAAGCTTGTTGCTGATAAGCGACTGCAATTCACACCATGAAATATTGATTAATCATCGAGTCCCCTCCCTCTTAGCCGCTAAATGAATTGCGATAATAAAATATGTTAAATGCCTGAACAGGGATGATTAAACTGACCTGGCTGGGGATGGTAAGGGGTCGCTGCGCTGTACTGAGTGTGATACCTCAGCTCTTCCAGCTGATTTGGTGCGGGTATCTGTTGGATGAATTGCTGGGGTGGCCACGCAGCAGGTGTGGTTTCGACCGTAACGGCACCAACGGGACCCACGCCCTGGTGCCATACCGTGTTACCGAATCCAGCGGCCGGCCGGAACCCGGTACCCGCGTCACCGTAAAATGGCATTACACCGGGCGACTGCAAAATAACAAAAAAAATTTCAACATCAGATCAATTGTACAGGGGAGATGTCGGTTTGTAGAAAATGATATTGACTTTAAAAAAATGATATCTGCTCCAGCCAAATTGTCTGTCGTTTTTTAATGTTTTACAATCTTGAAGGATTGTATGTTGTATAATTATAACAATTCGTTTTCTTGCAGTTTTCACGTATTTATAAGGTAAAAATAGATATGTCAATCGTGGTATCGAGGTTTACTTGTCACGTGGTACGGATAGTATTTGAAATGTACGATTTGGTGGGAAAGGAAAAAAAATAATAAGTTGCATTTATTGGAAAATAAGGAAACATTAGGAATAACACATGAGGTTTTGAATACTTGAAACTTTATGTTTTATTCATGAATATATGACTGAGTATAGAAACTCTTTCCTGATTCGGAAATGTGGTTCCAAGCGTTATTCAAAATAATTGCGAAAACCTTTACGGGCGGAAAATTTAAAAAAATGGTGGATTACAGGGATAGTGAAATCAATTGAAGGGCCCTGTGTATGCACCCACGCAGGCGCACGCGCGCTCACACTCATATGCAGGATACATTTATACACACACACACACGCGCGCGCGAATACACATAATATATATATGCATATACACACACACACACACAAATATACTATAATGAGTAAACGACGGGAAAAATTTGAAAACTGGTGTACAAGCAATGTTGGCTTTTATCGTTAAAGCTCAGCTCGGGGCTTTGATGGACTTTACCAACCCTTCGAGCTCTCCTTTTTCCTTTTTTCCCACAATTTTTTCGTCCTCTCTTCTTGCTTTTCCCCTTTATTTTTATTTTATCACGCGGGAGCGATGCTAACGCTACGCGTGCCAAAAGGTAAAAAACTGTGAAAAGCGCTGTGATAATTTATAGCCGTGGATACGACGATCGCGACAACGGAGAAAAGCGACCCTCGAGCTTTCTAGAGGTAGAAATATAATACGAAAGCAGAAAAAAAACTATAAAAGCTTCCCACCTCTTTTCCCTTAAGCTTCATTATGCATGTACCTGACATAGACGCGACTACATGCTATAGACAGAATTATACGTATACGCCAGAAAATCTCGTTGAATTCACAATTCTGTGGCTTGTACAAGTATAACACAATGAATTTTATGAATAAGAAAAAACCCGCTGAAAAAGAGGAAGGTGGGAAAAGTTTCAGGCATCAACTTTACGCATTAAATTGAAAAATTGCTATTCCCATTCAACTATTCGGAAATAAAACCTCGTAAAAGTTTTTCGTTTCAGAATAGCAATTATTGAGGGAAAGTACAACGAATTTCATGAATGTTCCGTTGTTTTTTTCGACGCAGAAAAAGTCTCGTCAAGTGGTTATTCCTTGATCAGATTCATCGATGAATTATTAATTGAAGTAATTAATAATGCGAAAGCTCACGGTGAAGATTAAACAGACTTTCGCGAAATAAATAAGTTGAATTCGGAGAAAGAACCTCTCGTATATGGCGATAGAAACAAGAGAGGAATCTAGCAGAACGCGACAGAGGGAGAAATTAACGGAGAAGAAAAATAGGGAAAAAACAAAGGGGGCTGTTGCCTCAGGCACCGAAGGATCGGGAGATTCGTTCTCGTCGAGAGACCGGTAGACTCGGCAACCTCGCAAGCGGACTGTAAAACTAAGTGCAAAAAGAAAACGATGACGGGAGAGGAGAGTTTTAGTCGCGACGTTTCGTGCCAGCACACACATCCCATCTCGCCCTCCCTGTTTGCCCTCGCGGGACTCTCGCCGTAAAATACCTATAATACATCCATATATATATATATATATATATATATATATATATGTATCTATGGATGTATATATACACGCGACCACATGTATAAATAAGGTACATATATAAACAGGTACATGTCGAATACACTCTGTGTCAATATAATTTTCCAATTCTTCTTCGTTCTTCCTTCTTTTCAATCGAATCTCTCAAATTCCGGATACTCTTTTTTTTTATATCCTACCGAGCTTCGAAACTTTTTTCTCCGCACAAAAAAAACGGTCGAAAAAAGAAAACGTAGAAAAAAAAATAGCCGTTACTCTGTACAAATACAGATTCCATCTCCATGGTGCAGTATATGCCAATTAAATGTCCTTTCGAAACGTTTATTCACGCTCTGAGAGCGCATTAAGGATCAGTTCATTCTGACCTTCGAGCGTACCGCGAGTCTGTCGAGAGGCGATCGCAAATGGCCGAGGGTTGCCCGACTCACGATCTGGGCCCCCGATCGAGGGTCAACTTCCGGCCTCGACCTCGAAAACAACCGGTCAATGATCGCTGGCAAGTTGAATCATCGATATCTATACATATGCGTATTCGCAAAGCGATCGGCATACCGTGTAAAAAGTAGGAGGACCGAAAAGTTCTCATGAAATATTTAGTTCAACACGATCGAGAATAACAGTCGATGTGGTAGTTGAAAATCCTGTTGTATTTTTTTCAAGGTTATTTTTTATACACGTCAAACTGTATACAACGTTTATGCGTTTTCGTGTTAAATGTGAAAAAATGGGTTTCTTTTGTTAAATATATTATTTAAATATATTATTTATTAAAAAATTATAAACTTCAGTAATCGATATTTTGTCTACTTCCGAAAGAAATAATTTTTTTGTATTTTTATTCTTCTAATTTATTCTGATAATTTTATATTAAAATAATTATATTGTTACAATATGTTTAAATAATTTTCTTTTTATATTTCATAATATATTCTTATGATTTTATTTTTATAATTCCATTTTTATATTTTTCATTTTTATAATTTATCACTTTTATTGTGTTTTTTTTCTTAGAATTTTTAAGGTATTTCATTTCGAGCAATTTGTGAAAAATTGCAGTAACGAAGTTGTAAAAAATTATTATATGTGGTGAGAGCGAGTGGAATTATTTCAACCCCACTGCAGTCTTAGTACAAAGATATGTTTCATGACATTTTACTGGAAGAAATCTCATAACACCCGTCAATTGAATAGCGGTACCGGTACCAGCGAAGATTCGCCAAGCCCCCGTAAGCTGCGCTTTACGAAATGACTCCACGTATATCGAGAGCGTAGCTACGGGTGTGTATCTCGCTTCGGGTAATTAATTCGAAACTCGAGACACGAGGATACACCCACCAGCATCTTGGGAGATCCTTTCCTCCTCTCCCGTGGTTGCCGCCGTTTTGTGGCTTATTACGCTCGTTACGAGTCCCGCGGTTCAATTAGGCCCTATTGAATTACCGAGGGTAATCTTAGGGTGTCGGGCCGGTCGGGGTGAGAGATCACGAGGGACGAAAACAAATTTACCCCGCATCCGAGAACGCACCTCGACAGGAGCGACGATTTGGAGCGAACTCAGGGGTACGATCGTCGAAAAAGTATACATTAACGTTTGGAGAAAATCATTTCGATCCAAGTCTGTACCACTTGGCGATCGATGAGATCCATCTATTTCATCGATAAATACTGATCATCATTGAAAAAAGAAGAAAAAAAAGTTCTACGGGTAAATTACTCTAGAGAGAATTCATTTTTTTACAATTTATTTTTTTTACGAAATTCACGAAATTAGAATTCATTTTTTTTTTTACGAAATTGTTCCAAACAAAGTTTCGTGGATACTGCACAATTGAACTTTTCCGTAAACTACTCGTAAAATTCAACATGAACGTGAGCAAATAAATTCTGTAAAACAAAGTTTTTTCAATGGTGAGCCAGTGGTGGGTGGATGCCGAGCTTTCGTACAGTAAAAATCTAATGTATTATCGGACGCTCCAACGCGGTGCAGGCGAGTTGTTTAATCCTCGGTTCGTGGAGGGTGGAGAATGAGGCGCGAGTTCTCCCGTCGCGAATTCGTTGGGTCCACAGTTAGCGCGTAGATTTAATTAGTAATTAGCGAGTTTGTTTGTCGACGGGGCGCTTCATTAGCGAGAATCCCTGTGTAGCAGAGTGTGCCCGAGAGCAAAATTGAGCCGGAGCAAAAAAAAAGAGGGAGGGAGAGAGGAAGAGCGAGATGGATTCTCAAGTATTTCACTCTCTCGCTTTTTCCTCCTCAGCCCACTGCATCCCGGGGCTTTGTGATATATTACAAGCCCAAGTACTCGACTCCATCGATCAAAAATTCATTCGCAAATATTCGTGTAGAACCGCGATAACGGTTTCGTTCGCCAAAGAGCACTCGTACCTCCGAAACGTATCACCTTTCCATATCTGGTAACGTCTACCGTAGCATAAAACGCTCGAGAATCGTTGCAGCAACTCGCCGATCGAACGAAGAGAAAGTTTCCTACTATCTGTTGAGGCGCTTGTATACCTCGCGAAATCGATTTCACGTTGCGCAATACTATCGTCATGCACCTCCCGAGACAACGATTCAATAGCGGCAAAAACGATGCAAATTCAGACAAAGCCAATCGATTGGGGGTAGAATATCCATAAGTCGTATTTCCATAAGTACGAATATCCATAAGTCGAATATCCATAAGTGAGTATAGAGTAGAACAAACCCAAACAAACTCACTCATCTCTGCCTCCCGCCATTTCTGGCACTCATTTCTACTCTATACTCACTTATGGATATTCGTACTTATGGATATTCGACTTATGGATATTCATACTTATGGATATTCCTACTTATGGATATTCCTACTTATGAATATTCGTACTTAAGGATATTCGACGACAGTGAGCTAATCTCATACGTATTCTCCAGTGAATGAAGATGGAAAAAGCCTTCGATGTGTACGACCCTCGGAAGGAGAGACAATGGAAACTTTTCCATAAGATTGCCAAGGCATTTTCACCACGTCGAATGATCATGGACAAAATAAGGCATCGATAGCAATTAAAAATGGATTGTGGGTGCGTTTGATGACGTCGAAACTATGGCAGGAGGATCTTTAAGGTAAGGCATAGCGGAAGATTCTTTGATAAAACAAATGAGCACTCGGTCTTCCTCCCTATCAAGCAACGCCATCTAATCGAATGAGGAAAGATCAAGTGGTAAACGCGTCCTGATCGTTTTCCCGATTATTCCGTTCTCAATGGCGCACGAAGGTCTCGCAGTTCTGGTAACCCGAGAGAGGTCTCAATTGTGGGCTCGGGGGGGCTTGATTCGGAAAAGGGTGGTAGAATCCTGAGAATGGGAAGCCAGCATTCATGTATAGCCATAGAGATATGGCTGAGGGATGAGAGTCCCCGAAAGTGGTTCACGTCGGATTCGTGTTTGTGGCCGAGTCCGCAGTGTTCCGATAACATCAAGGGTGTTGAACGCTGGTGGGACTCGGTAGCAGCTCTGTATAGAGCCAATGAGCCAAGGGCGTGTACGTGAAAGAGAGACGGATAAACACGCTCAGGGCTAACCTCCTACTCGACACGAAAAACCCTCCGAGACCTAAGGGACCCCGGCCTGTCATCGGGGCTACCAGAAACCCGTCGAGCAACCCCCTTGAACGCCCACGCGAACATTCGTCCAGACGCCGGCCGATTGAAAACGGCAAGAGCAAGGGAGAAAGAGATAAAGAGAGAGAGAGAGAGAAAGAAAGTATATAGAGCTCGCGCGATGGTAAGGCCGAGGGGGATGAAAGTGATGGCTTAACGATGAGATATCCTCGCTCTACTTCGCCCTTTTCTGGCTCTCGCGCTCCTTCCCAATGCCTCTTCGACAAGACCTACGACAACAAGCCGACTGGAAGGTGGTCGTGTGGCAGCGATGACAAGCGTTTGAACGAGCCGACAACCGTGCCAAACCCCACCGATGGGATAAAACGAGATTTCCTGAATGAACACGAGCACACGTTGCCTCAACATAACCCCGGGGAGTCCGAGTAACTGACCCTAGCTGCCCTACCAGTGCCTGTCGTTTACTATACGCAGAGGTATCGTGTTATAAGTTTCTCTGTATAACACAACGTACAGGACCTGGCTGTCTCGACCTCGACCTATACTCTTCATACTCCGGGCCAAATTGCTCCCGCACAACTTTTCGATTCCCTGGAGAAGGCCTTGGAAATAGTCGGAAACGGCCCTCACTTTGGGCGCGCTTCGATTAATAATCCGTGAATAATTCACCTGTAGCGAATGAAAAAATGTTTCGACGGTAAACGGAGGTCGATATCAAATGCTACATCGGTCGTAATGTTCCTACCATTTCATTCGTCATCGCTCTTCTCGCGGTAATTTACACATGCCTATCAAGCCACTACGGTAAATCTCAATTAGATCGGGCCGCCGCACAACGATAATTGGATTTTCATGAAATAATTTGACGGCCTTTAAGCGACGAAATGGCATCACCGCAAGCTCGTCCGGTTCCCGTGAAATAGCTTTTCCCGCTGGGAAAAGAGGAACGGAAAAATTGTCTATTTTGTGGTTGATCGCTTTTCTCTCCACTTTGTAGCCTCATCGTTCGATCGTGTCAATACGTGTGGGAAAAAAAAAGATGAGGATTCCACTCGTATGAACCACGGCCCCTGATCGTTCACGACTTTTATTTCGAGCTCTTTAGAGTAATCAAGTTCCCATGGCAATAACACTCCGGCTGAATACGCGGTCATGTGAATTCGAGCTTCTATACACATGCGTATATGTATATAAAAAGATAAACGGCGGCCAATTGACCGTTTCAATTTTACCGAGTTTTCCCACAATTCCCGAAATAAAAAGACAGTGCCATTCGAGTGCTGGCTGTCAGTTATCGCAAATGGAGCTAACATTTGAGGTCGCGTTACGTAGTGTACGATCGAATGCCCAATTTCCTTCCATTAATTCACAGCGAACGTTTTCTTATAATGAATTGTGTACTCTTGACATTGACACACGTCAGTGAGTGACGAGCAGCTTTATTCTCACAATAATCCGTTTTGTTCAATGCACAATGCTTTTGTCATCCTCTGAGGCTGAATGCTTGCTTGTTTTCCAAGAAATCCTGAAGGTCCTGCAAACAATTGCTTATGCAGTCCCGATAGCCAGTCAAATCCATGTCCATTCAGTTGCCTGTGCCTTTGTTGATCAATGAAACGAGCTGAGGAACGGCTTATCGTCGGAGCAACGTGACATTTTATTACGGATAACTTATCGATGATGTAACAGCGAAAATTGCTAGATTGCTAGCGTACAACTGACTCGTACTTTCGGACATTGTTCACAGTTAGAGGAACATCTTCACTGCTCGATCGAACTGCCTCCATGTCGGTTACGTGGTTTAAAAAAACGAACAATCTGTCATCGCACTTGTTGATGAACGGAATTGTCAGTTGTGTTATCAACTTACACTTTGTCATTTTTCTGTCCCTTTCACTTGCTTACGATGGTTTGGTTAACGAGCTACATCTACCTAGGTGGGTCCAAAAATTACATTTTCCAAAAATATTTTTTTTGGTAGTATCACCTGTTAGCTATATTCGCTGAAAATTTAATTGGAATATTCCGTAAATTAGTCGGCCGGGCGAACGGTAGTAGCACCATACTTCAAACTTTGAACGCCGTTTTCTCGAAACACTGTTTCCAATGTCGGTGGACATGATATCTCGAGAACCACTTGATGGATCGGTTCGAAATTTACACGAGATACGATGAGAAACATTTAAAAGTCGTTGACGATCTCACTTTTTGTAGATAGGTCTTCATTTTTTAATAGTTACGTAAAAATGACGACCTTTCTCATAGACTTTGTATGCTCGGATTTCAATTCGTCGCCACGTAGTTAAAAAAAGCGATTTTAAAAATCGACGATCGTCAACGACTCGTATTTATTGTTAACTTGAATAACCCGTTTGGTTTTTAGATTTCGGATGGACTGTTTGAGCTGGAGAGTGTCCACCGCTGAACGTTGCGAAAAAATGTCATCTGCCGGAGGTCATGTTTTCAATGCATTTTTGGTGATTTTTTTTAAAGCTCTCAATGTATGTACCTTTGTGTTTAAAAAAATGCGTTTCGTCTTCACCAACCGTTTTACAGAAAAAAAAATCATAATTTGGCCTTTTTCGTGCCTCTAAGATGTAGCCTCTTAATGTGTACAGCACACGTGTGCGTACAACCACGCTGCTATAAATTTATCGACGGATGGAGCATGTAACGATACATTTTACGAATAGAAGACATCAATTCCATTGCACCACAATGTCCATTTTTTTTTCTTTATGCACAGTCCTCATACCCTTGCCACGAGAGTATTTTGAATTTTTTCATACACCTGTTTCAACTTCTGCTCGAAAAAGAGAAAAAGATCGAGAAAGCGAGAGGAACCGACAGCGAAAGTGCGCGAAAAGCCATAAAATGTGATCGCGTTCGGGGGTAGTAAATCCTTCATTGCTCTCACCCCTTTCGCGTGCACGATGTACACTATGAAGTCTATTCCGATGCACGAAAGCTTCGATGAGAATTGGAACATTCATTCTCATTGAAACGAGAACGTTCGACGTGATGGGGAAGGAATGAAAATGTTTGAAGCTCTCGCGCTCCGCTTGTAACGGATTTATCGATAGTTGCGTTTTACAGGAACACTTGTACATCGTCCCCAACTCTTTCCGCTTTATTCGTCATTGATTCTGAAAAGCCGAACTGAACTACCGCCGTCCCGTGTATCAATTCATAGCGGAGTATTGAGATTTGTCGACCAAAAAAAGGACGACAGGTGAAACTTTTATGGCACTTGCAATAAGCTCCGAAATGTAAATATTGGCGACTCATAGAGACCGTTTCTAGAAAGTTGGCTCCAAGGGCTTACACGTAGTTGAAATTTTTGAAAATATCGATTTTACAATACAAAAATTGGAAAAGGCACCGAAAACCATACTTTTTATGCAAAAAGAAACAGTCGAAAACCTACACTTGTTTTTTTTTCAACAAAAAAAGTCATGAAAATTCCTCGCTTCCCGGCCACGAGTCAAGTATCTACTACAACTATAACTATTTTTAAATACAACAATTGTAAAAGTCACCTAAAATCAGATATTTTGATTTTTATAAATTTGAAAACGTCCCCTCGTTTTCCCACAAAGAAATTACGAAAAATTAAGGGGTCTTCTCACTTTAGACGCAAAAAAGGCTATTTTCACGATTTTTTAATAGGTTTATATTATAGATATTCATATAACAGTTGTTACACTTAATAAATACAATTTCGAAAAACATTTTAAACATTTTTTTTTTATTTACGTCACTATTTATAGACGAAAATGCTAGTTGAAAAAATGTCAAAAAAAATCGTAGGTCTGCGCTGTTGATGAAATCTGGGAGATGGATCATCCGAAACAAAAAAATCTAACGGTTTTAGATTCAGTATGTTAATGGCTTTAGCGCATATCATACGATTTTTAATATATGAAAAAATAACAAAATGCCGCACATTATTAAAAAATAAAAAAAAACCCATTTTTTCACCGTTTTTGGCAAAAAGAAAATAGTACGTATCAAAATTTTTTTAAATCCTTTATATGCGCTATAGCTATAGTTGTAAAGAATGTGTGGTTAAACTTCACAAGGATCGGTTCAGTAATTTCGAAGATTCTATCAAGAAGCCATCGAAAAACGTTGTTTCGAGAAAAACGCGTTTAAAGTTTCTTTGGGTTACATAAATACATAAAAAAATATATTTTTTCTGTATTTCGAAATTGTATTTATTAAGTGTAACAAGTTTTATAGAAATAGCTATAATATAAACGAATTTAAAAAATGCATGAAAATCGCCTTTTTTAGCGTCTAAAGTGAGAAGACTCCTTAATAACTCAAAACACAGCACTGGAGTGAGTTTTTTTTCCAATTGTTTAGTTAAGAACGTTTCAATGACGTTTAATTCGAATTGTGTTCACCGTCGGGGGAAAACAACTAGGAGAAATTGGATATGGACTTAGTCCGGGTGGGAGTGTGTAAAGCGGAGGTACAACTCCGATATTCCACGTATGACCAAATTATATTGTTTCTCCCCCAATTCCGTCTGTTACCAGGCAATGGACACGAGTTCGCGTAGATATCGGTAAAGTGCTTTATATATAGATGTAGTTTACAAACGAGAGCCAAGCACCCTCGTATATACACCGCCATGTGAAAACCGCACGTGCATTGTGGTCCAGTCGCATTTCCATCGATGCCCGTGTATGCACATACGATGAATGAGGAGGCAAAATATATGTATTTGTAACATTGGGCAGATCGTGCGCCAACGAGTGCCGGAATTCCGTGGTTTCGGGTTTGCTGCATAATTGCGCGTTTCGATGGATACTCGGAACGTCAATTCCTTTATCGGCTCGATATTGCCAATTATCGTCGCCGCACACGTTAACCATCCGCGTTTACGTTTTGTCGCTATGGTCCTTCTCGCTCTCTCTCTCTCTCTCTCTCTCTCCACCCGGTTCACTTTCAAAAGAGCAGTATTGACGTGCACCGCTCCAATTTAAACGATTTCATGGCGAGTGCATGAGGTTGTTGCTCTTCTAGCTATGCAGCTCTGATGTTCATTTATATATTATTATTGTCAATTCCCTGCGATATATTGCAAATCAAAAAGATAAATACTCTATCCGTGATTTCTTTCTCGTTATCTCGTCCCGCACTTTGTCGAGAAAAAGAAACATTGATAAAGAACATCACTTTGGTGACGTCCTCCGAATTTGTTGAAACTGTTTTATTTCAAAGAGCATGAAGAACTAAGAGACACGTATTTTTTTATCGGTGGAAAAACGGTTTTAAGGGGGTGAAACGCGCCCTAAAAAATGGGGATGTTTTTCGTTTTTCGCCGATAACGTTTTAACGGTACGAGATATTGAAAAATTTCAAGTTGCAACAATGTTTATTTTTTTGTGTACTATACATCGGAGATGAGGACGATAACGTTATCGGCGAAAAACGAAAAACACCCCTGTTTACGAGGGTGAGTTTCACCCCTTAAAGCCGTCTTTCCGCCGATAAAAGAAAATACGTGTCTCTCAATTTTTGATACCCTTGCACATAAAGAAGTTCCAACAAAATCGGAGGGGGACACCAAAGTGATGTTCCTTGTGAGTGAAAAACTGACTCGCGGTCTTCAGAAAAAAATGCTTTGCCATAGAAAGATATTTTAACTGACAAGCAAAAATACACACGTCTGTCAGCAAAGTGACAAATTATTTCTCAGACCAGCGAACGTCGTTCGACGAGTGCAAATCGCATTCTCCCTATTGAATCAATTGGTATTTCGATACAACTCACGTATCTTTTTTTTATTTTTTGGTGAAAAATAATAAACATTCAAAGCTAGAGAATTCCATTTCCCAACTTGATCACGGTGCCAATTGTTATAAGCAGCACAATTGATTTGAACTGAGATCAATTCTGCGTCAGGGAGCAACGTCGGGAAATGTTAAGAATTTTAATACCGTCAAAATATCGATTCTCAGTATAGGGGAATCGTATCATCCTGCGGATGGTCTTTTGAGCTTGCAAGACGAAATGGCTACGGGTTGCCGGCAGGACAGGGAGCACAGGTACCCACATACACACATACACTTGTGTATAGAGGCACAATATAGAGAGAGACTAAAGCATGAAAGCTAGAAGGGGTAGACTGGCGGTAGACGCCGACTGCGGGGGCGGTGACCGACCATCAACGCGAATCAATACCCGCAGGAACAGGAAGCACTCTCTCTCTCTCCCTCCCTATTTCAGAAGTGAGAAAATGAGCAAAAATCGGATAAAGGTTGAAGAAGTGACAAGCATATAGGATGTTTTACTCCAAATCAGACGTTAGAAATAAAAAGAAACGCAAATGACAGCTGAATGAACAGCTCATTGACACATTGCTTTCTCAGTACCTTTGCACTTCTCAAATTTGTCATTTGTGATCGAAAACTTTCCTAATTTTGGATTCCCATGAAAAAATTAATTTATAAAATACGAATTCACCGGCATTCTCATTCAGCCGTAAATAGAAACAAGATGCAGAACATCATTGCAGTCTTCCACGTGTATCTCCAAAATTCATTGCTGCCAGTGCATTATGGATAAATTTAATCCGAAAATCCGACGGATCCTGAAGCATCGCAATCGAAATGGCGGCAAAGCTTCAAAACAGATGCAGCACAAAATAATAATACAACTGAACTGACATTATCATCGTTTGTACCTCTTGATTCTGCAAATATCACTCCAAGATTTTTCATACGTAGATACATGGTGTAATAATAACCTAATCGAGCTAGAAGGATTGCAAGAGTACAACCACAAGCATGCGCGATATGATTAGCAAACACTGAAACTGGAGCAAGAGTTTCAGCCATTGGTACACGTTTATGCATGTATACGTCTGCGTGAGTGTATTTAGAGGCGGAGAGGGGGAGGACACTTGTCAGAACTGATAAGCCTCAGGGACTCGGCAGCGTATGATATTATTATCGCTTACTCAAATTGCAGGTTTACAAAGGCAGTTTATTAAATCAAATGAGGGGGAGTTTTTGTATCCATCCCTGCAGGAATATCAAGTTTACCCATCGTTATTATTAATTCATTTGCTGAATAGAATAATAGCAATCGGATGGGGCGATCTCGCGTGTTAGGTAGTGTTAACTCGGTCGTATAGCTGGATGGATGACGGCTTAGCTGCGCATAAGCTTGCGGGCCTGAGCATGAGATAGTTTTACTTTTTTTCTGATGGTGATGGCACCTGGAACTCTGCGAAATATAGAGGTACGGGTGGGCACAGGTTTTCCACTGTTTCCCAATGCTCAGCTGCTCATACGGTGCATCAGCAAAGAATGGGGATCGGCGACACTCTGGAGAGTCACCGCGGGACTGAAGATAGTGTCATGGAAGGTTCAGGTAAAACTGACGAGATCATGAGAGCTTGAAAGGGAATGGAACATTGGAAATTTGTATTGTTTGATAATCGATAGGGGCACCTCGGGATCAAGAAAATGCTCGTTTTGGGCGTTTTTAGTGATGAAAGTTTGGGCTTTATGGGATGAAATTCCTACAAAATGTCGGAATGTAGAACGGCAAAAGTTTGAGACGAAGGAACATTGTAGGAACATCCGATAGATCATTGTGTTGTCTTTCAAAAGATGAATGACTCACCATCGAGACGACCGGGGGCGGTGGATTTCCGTTTCTAAGAACACCCGATTGCTGACTCACCGCCGGATTCAGATTGTCCTTTGCTTGCTGCATGGGATCTGCGTGTAGTGATTGCTGTGATTGTTGCTGCTGTTGTTGTTGCTGCTGTTGCTGCTGTTGTTGCTGCTGCTGCTGTTGTTGCTGCTGCTGTTGCTGTTGCTGCTGCTGCTGGTGTTGAATTCCACCGATACCACCCTGAGGGCTGCCAAGACCTGTTGGCGCGCTATCCGGGGTGCTAACTTGTCTAGCGATTTTACGGTAACTCTGCAACAAAAGAGGAAGAAATAAAAATCGCTGATCTTCACGAACGATTCAAACGCTCTGTTTTTTTTTGCATTAGCAAATTATTTACATTGAAAGATTCTTCTTGCGGTATACGCATCCATACAGTATCGGGAGGTTGATAAAAAATATTTTTTGGCAACGTCGACTCTGTTCTGGCTGTTTTTGGTTCTAATGGACCGAACACTTCTAGTGTGAAATTGTTAATAGGATAATGCTATCTAGTCATCAATTTTTTACAGCGGAGATTCATGTTTTTTCATGTCTTGAATGAATACTCCAGCTTTTGGTGTATTGTTTCTATTACCGGTATACTTCTTGCAATACATTTCTCGTTCTACTGCGACATCTGTCACATATTGTGTGCATGATGGATCAGTGAGTTCTTGATCAATGCACGTCTTTATATCGCGTTTATTCCTTGATAATATACATTATTCGAGCTTAACAAAGTGAAACGTCTTCATCTTTCGTCCACCTCGACAATTTCAATTAGAGTCTTGGAGAAGACATACACGAGTCTTTATATTTACGGACCTATTGTAGCAGAGAAAAAGAGGGAGAGATGGAGAGAATAGTATAGTTCGAGGCAGTTGTGACCCTAATGCTAAAAATACCCACATGGCCTTAAGTAGAACGCTGCGCAGAGTATGTGTTCGTTGGAATCGTTTCCATAGTTCAACGTGCCTCTGTACCACGCGTACATACATATGAACAAATGTATGTATCTGTATATAGTATCTGTATATATATACTGTATCTGTATCTGTATATATATATACAAATGTCTATCTATGTACACTTATATTTCACGTGAGTGTAAAAGTCCATATTTCAGATGTATCTTCTACATCCTTTTTTCCAGTTATCTTTAAGGTCGATCGTTTAACCGATCAATATGAAAAGAACCTGATATTTCGTGGTCGTGAACATGTTCCATGAAAGCACAGCCTCGGAGTTTTCATCAACGCCTCTACGTCATTTTCGCAAAGAAAGAATATAACAGTTTAGGAAATTTTTCGGGTTATGCCTAATTGTAACAGCCGAAAACGGCTCATTTTCGGGATATTTTATAAGAAAACTGTGATCATAAATGTCTACAAAAATTAGGTATTTGAAATGATCTCATCTGAAGAATACTCTGTAATTTGTTTGTGTACAAATATTTGATTATATTCGTTTTACAGCCGATGGCCGGGTAACACCTCTCGAAAATGTATTTTGCGATAAGCCCTTCTGAACCAGGTTATCTTAACTCAAAAAATCAAACAGATTTCGTTGGTATATTAGTTCATCCTATGATTAATCGGAGGAATTTCCGAAAAATCGAATTGAAACAAAATGGTGCGTGTTCAAAGTGAGTGTCTTGGTTTTGCAAAAAAATGGAATTTTTCGTTCATCAAATTGGAAATATACATCAGAAAAAAAACCTCCGATCAAATACTATATTTTTACATCTAGAAAAAGGCAAAAAATGTCCGCACAATTCGGTGCGGTACTTTTTTTAAAAATATTTTGCTTACCGACTTTTGAGAAACAAGCGTTTAAAGTTTAAAACAACACTTCGAGCGTTCCGACATGCGTCAACGTAATAGCCTATAAATCTGTCAATTTTGATCCGATCACTTTGAAATTTTCATAGAACATTTATAAGATAATATACTGTCAAAATATATTGTTGAAAAAAGTGCTTTTCGACTTTTTACAACTAGGCATAACTCCTCAACACGTTGTGGAAAATCTGCAATTTCCCTGGGATTCCAGCCAACTGAAGCAGTTGATAAGTCAGCTAGAGGTATGGCTTCGAATCGATTTTTTTCTTCTCGAAAACGATGTACTGGAGCGTATGGTTCAGAAGTTGCGTGTTTGTTGGACACATCCACCAATAAAAAGTTGGTATCCTTCAATACTCACAGGTGAAACACTCGATCCTATTTCTGACTAAAAAACCTGTCTTTGCTCATAGCACAAAAAGCACTCTACCGGAAAAAAAAAACTGGAATCCTCGATGCACAGTATCACACGATACAACATGGAAATGAGCATGCATCAGTTTTGCTAATCATACTTCTGGCACTTTCATTGCCGATTTACGTATTTGTCATGTACGAATGAGTTATACGAATGGCCGTAGACACATGGAAACGTGTGTGTACATACACTTATAGTATGACTCGGTCTGAGTTGTGTACGTGGTTGCTGCTATAAATAGGCAAGGTCTCGGGCCCATGCTAAGCTAACCAGGAGAGCCTTTGGCTATAAGTTCTTCAGTGCTGTTACCGAATGCTCCGCAATGTGCTTTCCCGCCGAGATATTTTATTCATTCTTTACCGATCGTACACGCGTTCCACGCCTCGGCTATGTATACTCACGATAAGGAAAACTAATGGACAACTATCACGCCCTACGATGACGCTAATCACAATCATCCGTGGCATTCGCCACGAATAATCGCTGCCATGTAAAATGCAACAAATTTAACTGCCTGTCGTAAATTACAGATCGTAAATTACAGATCTTACAATTATTAATTGGATCCTATGAATAAACATAAACACAATATATATTTTGTTGTAGATTTATGGATAGCATGAATCAGATTGGTAGCGTATCCATCAATGTATTCCTATGTTATCGTATAATAATCATGTATATGTATAGAAATATGTTGGAAAATGTATGTTATTAAATATGTTACAAAAATATTGTAACATTTTTTTTAATATTCTTTTACAAAATGGATATTTTTATCAAATGTTCCCTGAACCATATTGATTAATTTATCTGCAGTATGGAAATTTGGTTTTTGTCTCCGGTAAAACGCGATCGAAGAGTGCAAGAAGTTTAGATATATCGTTTCTTGACGAACAGCTAGTCGAGCGTCGTATAATCGAATTTTGAACGCGGTAGTGATGTGTAGAAGCGTCAAGGCGGGGAAAAGGAGGTTCCGGTGACTTCCGGCTTGGGCGTGATGCCAAGGCGAAAAACTGTTCATGTATAGTTGAAACTCGGGTGTTTTTTTCTATGCAAATGCTAGCCTGTGGCTTCCAAAGCAAAGGATTTTTTTTATGTTTCAATAATATTTTTCACAAATATATTTCTTGATATCTTTATGTATAAGTTCATATAATAATAAATATGGTTCAGAGAAACTTTGTTCAAAATTTCGACGTCATATAAATAAAAGCGTTTTGTAGGACGATTTTAATGTTTTCTATTATGTGAAATAAATTTAAAAAACGAAGTCTAAAGTGAACCGAAAAAAATTTGGGTAATTTTTAACAGAAAATTGAAAACTGCAATATTTTTGTTGTTTTTTTTCGGTGAAATGAATGAAAATATTTCTGTGAAATAAAATGGATAAAAAGGAACAAGGTCCAATCGAACATAAATTAAAATTAAAACGAATCCGAGTTACTGTGCTACTGTGTTGCCGATGCAACTGCATTTGCGCGCTGTAATATTCATCGATTATATTGCTCAGTGAGTCCGATAACATACGGTGTGTTCGTGCGTTATTGGTGTAGCGGCTCCACGGAGGCAAAGCCTACGAGGAACGTTAGCTCGAGAAGTCGTAAAAACCAAGCTCGAGTCACAAGTCTCAAACAATGCGTACATTTCGTACGAGTCGCTCAGGGACGCCTCGAGGCGGGCTCGAGGCATGACTTTTTTTTAAAATGCCAATGACGCGTGTTCGAGAAACCCTTACGAGAGGCGAACTGCAGTGATTATCGACAACGACGAGTACAGTCCCCACTCGAAGTAGCCCAATAGGATTTAATGAAATAATGTCAATAGTATTATTTTTTAAATTATTTTTTGGTTGATGTTTTGGTTCAATAAAACAAGAAAAGCATCGAAGCGAAAAATAAGAATCAACAACCGAATTTTTTTTCTTGCTATTCTGATAAAACTATTATAGGAACGTCGCGGTAGTGATGTTAAAAAATTGCTGCTAAATCGAGATGCAAAATGTGTATACTCAATGTTGCTACTTGAAAAAAATATTTCCTCGCAATTCCACAATTTTCATCAATTTTGGGTCCGTACTTGATTACCAATATGGCACGAAAGTTCCTCCTCCATTGAAAGTTCCTGAAGAATGTCTTTTGTTTTCTACTCTTCATCTCGTAAATACTAGGCTACTGTTATAAATCCAATCTTTCACAGACATGAATGCATAGTGCACAAAATCCCGGAGGGCGCGAAAAGAATTCGAATATTTTAATAACGTAACCAAGCTCATAAAAACAGCATAGGTGTGCGACGCCCTTTATAATAGATTCGTGACTTTACGAGCTCCCGTTCTTCAGCTATCTCAGTTCGCAAGTAAATCTCGCTCTGGCGGAAAGATCTTTTTTGCCCCCGAGCGTGCCATTTCATCTTCGAAAATTCACTGGCACGATGATCATCATATTCAAACGAAAGTAATAGTGCAAGAGCCATTCCATGAAAAAGTTTCTTGAATAATGTGCATAATAAATGTTAAGTTTTTATATAATTTTGAAACAATTTACGAAGAAACATTAATAGTTTATAAATCGTCTAACATTTTTCTACTTAAAATCAAATAAAAAGGAATTGCATTTTTCTAAATGTTTACTTATAAAATAATGTAGCGACCGAGCTGAAAATGGACTTTTCATTCAATTTGGAGCATCGTAATTGTTACTCCGAGACGTTTTTCTTCTAACGCGACGGAAAGTAAAAGACGCGAGAGTTTCTTAACGACCATGGGGACGACAACGAGAGGCAGCTTTTCCCTACCCAGCGGGTGGTTAAACGACTTGCACTTCTTGGAGTACTCGCAGACCGTTGAAAATTCATTAACGCGAGACTCGTTCAATAAAAAAAACGAGAGTCCTTGAGTCAAGCGAGAAAAAGAGCAGGAGAGAGATAAACGAGGGAGAAGTTATAACGAATATAGCAGCCCTAACCACCTGCCATAAATTTCCCATTTGGCTAAAAAAGTTTCGTTTCATACTCGACTTCAATCGGCTCAGCGGACGTATTTTTTGTATATTTTTAATCGCAAATGGTAAGTCATTTAGGGATGGATCATCAACGCGTACGCGATAATTAGTTGTCATTATTGAGAGTTAATTTTTGTCAAGGTTGTTTATGGATCTGCCATTCCTCTTCATTAATTTAGCCAACAAACGATGACTTATGTATTATTTTTAAAGAAATGCTCGTATGTATATTCATAAAGCATATAGCAGGCTTTAAAGTGCATCCGGCGCGCGAGCATCCTCTCATCGAGTTCACTCCAATTTAAAATCGACCTCGGCAATAAATATGACGACGCTTGCAATACTCTTCAGTGTGCGTTTGTGCATGTGTCGGTGGATTTTGCGAGGACGCTAGTTACGCAGTTCCATCGAGGGTTCGCCATGTTTACAAGTTTTCAATTGGAAAGCATGATTTATACAAATTTAATGCTTATACTAATTACAGATTTTTTCTTCTGGAATATTTGCTTTGCAAATAATAGTTGGTGGAAATAATTGGATAGCTCGTTAAACCGTTCAATTTACATTTCATATTTCAAACTATTGAATATTCAATCGAAGATATTTAAAAACTAATTAATTAAAATAAATATTAAATAAATCAATTCTGGCATGAGATTTGAATTTTTCTTTTTTCCAGCAATTATATTATTTTATTATTTATATTATCAGAAATAGAAATATTATTTCTCAAGTACAATTCGTTTGATCCAAGTTCGATTGATTTGAAGGCACAGTTTGATCATATTTTCGCATTGTCCGTCATATTCAGCTGTTTCGGTGACTATGCGGGCACGGGAATAAAAACGAAAAAAGAACAGCCAATCAGAGTCTCGGAAACAAGAATGAAAATAACGGAAAAATATTCTCAGACCCTTCATAAAAAGATGATTGAGGGTTCCTGGTCTTTTGACCCGTCAATCATCGTAGTTTCGAGGAGAAAAAAGGAAATGGATCCTATTAGAGTAATTTTTTCGGATGAGAATCCGAAAAGTGCAAGCGCCTGGAAGATGTGGTCTGGCGGAAGATTAAACAGAGGGAAGAGCCCGAAATATATTGTGTATAGGTACTTGTGAATAGCGTAGGAAAATATTTCGATCCATGGCTGCAAAGATTCCCTCCCCATTGTATTGTTTCTCTACAATAATACAAATGCTCAATTAATCACAATAACAATAACAATAGTTTTTATTTCTGTTTGTTGTTATTGTTATTTATGAATAAATAAGAAATTTGCATTGCGAAAATTCCGAAATTTTTTCGCGTTTTTGCCTCTATCCGACCCCGAGAAACGACACTCATTTCCTCTTCGACTCCACGTGGCTGCCCGTTATTCTCAAGATATCGGCAGCGGGGCGACAATTTTTCTTTATCGTCAAAAACAAAAGAGGCAAGTTGAGGAAAATATTTGACATGCTATTGTCGATATTAGGGTTACGGTTCATCGGTTTAATTTTTCGTTTTATCGAGAAACGAAAGATATCGTGGATGATCGACGACTGAATTTTATGGCGTGACGCTAATAGCACAGGACAAACGCGTGACCTGAATTCCTCACGATAGAGTCGGAGGATTGCGCAACTCTTGTTCCACCGACAAACACGCACAACGTTTCTCGTCTCCCCCAGACGGCAAACATTTTGTTGCACGATAGGATTTACAACATGTAAATGTTTGGGGAAACAAAAATTGGAGTCTTGGTTGGCCGTTGAACTCTCGCGGTTTCATCGACATCGCTAGACATCTTGGCATGTGAAAATATTGTCCGTGATTCATAATCGATTCAACAAATATCGCTGCCTATGTGGCAATCATTTTCCGCCTAATACAACTTTCGTTTTTCTGTTTCGACAAATACCGTTACAAGGTTGAAGTTCGAGCGATTTCATCACTCCGCAAGTTATCCATTTTCAATTCCAATGGAAATTTATTCAACTCAAGTCAATTCCGTTCAATTATATGGCGTTTATTTGAAACCGGCTCTTTTTCTTGATTGATCGATCGAATGCAACGAATAACATACCTGGTATACATTTATATATATATATATATATATATATATATATATATATATATATATATATATATATATATATATATATATTTGTACATTTTTCATTCTCTTTTGCCTCTCATTATTCGCGCTAGATATATCAACTGCGTGGCATATACATTTTTATGGTTATTCTCTTGTAACACGCGAAGGGAAAAAAGGAAGGAAAAAAATATATATTGGAGCGTGACGTCTGATAACGAGGCGGGAGCCTCCACGAGCAACGAGAAACTCACGAACGGCGTACACGTTACACTCTTAACCGACAGGCCTCTACGTCAGTCTTCACCGCTGCGTCTCTGAATATGCGATGATTGTTTTACGCTTTTGTCCTACGCTGGGCAAACCGTCGCGCGTTTGTGCAAAAAAATCCGAAAATCATTAAAATCAGTAATAGAACTTTTTCATGTGTTGATTGTATTCGGTTTTTCTACATATTTGTCGCAATTCTTACATTCTGAATTTCTACTAGAATTAAATTTTAATCATAATTCTCATTGTATTTATTGAGGCGGAATATCACTTTGACGAGTAAAAAAAATCGATGTTTTTTCCATTTTCTCAAAGTATACATATTCAAGGATATGTGAAAAAATGTTGACGATAATAAATTTAATTTGTTAACTTTAAATTAATTCAATATTAATTAAATTAATTTATTATTAAAATGAAATAAAATCAATGAATTTTCAAGTAAATAATTTTTTTTTAACTTGTAATGAAACTTCCAATTTTCAATTATAAAAAACCAAAATTTCCGTAATTGCTGTAGCTTTCGTACCTAATCGTTTTTTATAGAGTATTTTTCAACCCTCGGACAAAAGTAAAAATTTCGCCAGAATTACACTTTTTATTAACACCCACTATTTTGTGATTTTTTCTTTTTGAAAAACAGCTACGTACAACGAAAACTACATTCATATAGATTATAAAGCTTTCTTATTTTTATTTTTCTGTCTAAAGTTTGTCGTGTTATCGATTCGGCCATTCAGACACATTTTTTTAGAGGCTCTTAATAACGTTGTTATTTTTTTAAATTTACGAAATAAGTTTAACGTTCGCTTAATAACATACCTTTTTCCAAATCCCAAATAAATAACGTAGTAAATAACAAAAATTGGCAAAAAACTACCTTTTTCGGCCCATCACAGGGGCCTTCCTTAGTGGATAAATAATTGGTCTGGTAGATTGAACTGAAAATTCGAGATTGACGAGAAAATATGGTTAAATACCGCGGAATCTTAGTTTCGATGTCCAACAGCGGTTGAAAATTTTCATCAAATGATCAGCTACAAGCATCGGGAGCCTTTTCGAAATGCTCAATTATATTTCAAGTCGTGCACAATAAATTCAATTTCATCGACAAGAACGTTTCGCTTCGCCCGATGCATACACACGTTCGCCATTTTATTACATTAAATTAATGAAATACGATTACGGTTTCGTACTATTTCTGCGTTGCCCTGAGCGATCTTACAAATTCAATTTTCACCACTTGAGCTCGGTATGATATTAATTAAAGTCTGAAAAGTGAATATAGTAATGTAATTACTAAATAATGTAGTGTTATTAAATTACTTTATTTTCCTATTATTATTATTTTGATTATTTTATTATGTTTGTTACATTATATTATATGATTGCAAAATAAAGTCATTTTCACACTGCATAAAATTTCAGTGTCTTGAGCAACGAGAAATAAATGATAAATTGCATGTTTTCATCGATGCACGTGCAACAACAGTATCATAAAAAACAAACGATCAGCTATCCTATTCCTCGTCCATTCAAAATTCTTCCTCTACGCCACGTGCGCATTAAAAAAAAAAAAGAAAAAAAAAGAACTCGATTCCGAAGTCATTCGGAGTTTCGGACTTCGGCTTTGATGTTTTTTCGTCTGTGGTGAGTCTGCTCTCTCGTGTTCACGCGAATATGTACATCGCAATGTATGCTCGCGACGATACCAGGCGAGACGCGGAAAATACGAGGGGCGAGAGACCTCGAGACAGCCGAGAGAGAATCCCCGCGCTCGAGGTCCGATTCGCGCGCATTAGCTTCACATAAATACATGTACATATAGATACACTGAGATTCATCTTGTAGGAGAGAGAAAGTCTCAAAAATTATCGCCACACCCGTTATACTTCGACCGAGAGGTTATACCGGGTGACCGCCCGATAATTTCAAAATTGACTCTCACGGCGATGCGCCAAGTCCCACGAGAGTGGTCCGAGTAAAATGAGCACGACTATCGTAAGTTTCCTCGAGCCATTGAACTTCTAGTTCATTCGCGAAACAGTCACGAAACCGGATACGAAGAAGAATTATTCGTAAAATAGCCACGCGGACGTCTTTTCCCGCGCAAAAATTCTCCACATTTGTCAGTTGAATCCGAATACTCCGATTCGCCAATTTCTCACTTTTCCCGCCTGCATTCCACGATTTTCCATTAATTGTCAACTAGCAAAAAAAAACGCGAGACGAGGTGCGCACATTTTTTTTTTGCGAATGCCGTCACGTGTCTCTCCCGCGATCCAAATTCTTCGTTCCATTTGTATTTTTCACTGCTGCTGCTTCGCGAGTTTTACAACCGCTTTTGTTTTTCTAAGGAATTCGAACGAACGTGTGCGAGAGAGTCTGCAAGGGAGGCGAAAGTTTTATCGTCTCGTCGTTATCATCGTCGTCACACGAAACTGCTCATTGGAATATCATTATTCACATTTAACGAGCCTGAAAAATGTACCACGCGTATGAACATTTTTGGTAAATGAAATTTGGAAATTTTCAAGTCCCGCTTTTATTCGCGTCGCGCTACGAGCATTCCCATTGCTTGTGTGACAAAAAGCAATATCGAAAAACGTTAAATGAACATACAAATTTTTCGGAGTACGTAAACGCGAGGGAATGATTCTCTCTTTCTTTGGTTCCGTCTTTTTCCCTCTACCTCCCCCCTCTCCCTCTATCTCTGTCTTTCCCTCCCACTCTTTATCCCGTTGCTCACCTTTTCTTATCGTCGTCGTCGTCGTCGACGTCGTATAGTCGACACCGTCGTCGCGGGGGAAAATCGATTCCTGCCTGCCTCGGCGAGGACTCGCTATCTCTTTTTCTCCCTCTCGCTCTTTCGTACACACTTTTTCTCTCTCCCCCTCGCTCTCTCTATCTCTCTCTCTCTCTCTCTCTCTCTATCTTCCACGATGGCACACCGCGATTCCAGACAGCAGCGGCCGGTTTACGCTGCGCGTCAGTATAATCGTGTATTCAATTTTTCCCTCCTTTTTTCTCCGCCGATATTTCAATTTTTCCTCACACTGAATTTCCACGAAATCAGCCGCGTTTTTACGAAATTATTTATTCAAGGTTCAAATATTGCAAAGGATGGGAAAAAACGTATATCACGAGTAACAAAAAAAAACACTGTGCTTACGAGTGATTTTATACATGCAAGTCCCTCACCGTTCCACGGCCACGGCAAGTCTCTGCTCTCCACGTTCGACGGCCCCTCGTGCGCTCAGCCTTTCCTCACCGACTCTCTTCGTCCCTCTTGATCACTCGGCGCGTCTCTCTCTCTCTCTCTCTCTCTCTCTCCCTCTCCCTCTCTTTTTCTCTCTTCGTCTCTCAATCCTTCGATACCTCTTCTTCTTTCTCTCCCCCGCCGCCGTCTTCTTATCTTTCTCCCTCAGTATTCTCTTTTTCTTTTACCCTCTCTTTCTCATCATCGTTTCTCACTTCTTCAATATCTCTCCCCCTTGCTCTCGCTGTCTCTCTCTGAATTCTCTCTTTTTTATCCTTTTCCCTCGTTCTCTCCGTTTCTCTCTCTCTCCTCTTTTGCCTCTGTTCTCCTTTCCTCTCCTTCGAGCTCTCCCTCGATCTATCTTTTTCTCACGATATTCACCTCCTCGTTACACTCTCGCTGTGCCCGTTTTGTCGTTCTGCTATCACAAATTCCGGCATACCCCGGTACCCCTGTCCTTATCACCGGTCGCCGCCTTCCTATGCATAACACGATTTTCTCTCTCACTCGATCCTACTGTTTCTCTAGAAGTGTGTGTCTCTGTTTTTGTGTCTCCTCCTCGTTGCCTACCTCCCTCTCACCCTCTAACCTCGACACGCCAAAAAAACCACCAGGATCTGCTTGTTACTTCACAAATGATGAAAATCATCAGAGTCTAATAACACACGAATACATATGCAGCAACATTTTATGTCCGATGTTTTAAATCCTTTCTATTTCTCTCCCTCTCTCTCTCTCTCTCACACTCTCTGCCTCTCTCTCCCTCTCGCCCCCCTCTCTCTCTCTCTCTCTGTCGTTATCTTCCTCGTGAAAACCACACCCGAAGGCAAAAAATTATTTTTCTCTTTTTATCCCGCAATTGTCTGCTCGTGAGACGAATACGTGTATTACTCTTGAGCTTGGATGAGCCGAGGCTTTTCGTTGAGGACAAAATCGCAACGACCGACAAACGACGCAGCGAGGCGTTTTTTTCAATTGTTTTTTAATTTTTTTTATTTTTATTTTTAGCTGATGCCAGTTTTTTCTTCTTTATTGTAGGTACACGTTTTGATCAATGACACACGAGAACGATGTAGCCCGTACGTATTCGCCTCGACTCTCGTGCGTCTGCTACGTGGGCAAGAGGAAGCGCGACTATCTATCGCGTGCGCGTGCCGTGTGAACGCCGCTGTATATTTGCTATATGTGTCTGTATGCACACACATAAATGTAGATATATATTTTCGTACGTATGTATATGTATATATATATATAACTATGCTGGGGGCTTTGACGCTGGCTGCTTCACTCTTGCATTTTCCTCCCCTCTCTATCTTTCTCTCACCCGCAATATATAGATGTACGCGTGCAGTATACCTCATAGCCGCATCCATCTTCGTTGCGCGAACATTGCCTCCTCGTTTCCTCTCTTTTTATCCCCCTTAACAGATCCCTCCCAAAGACCCGTACTCGTAAGCTATCTCTCTCTCTCTCTCTCTCTCTCTCTCTCTCTCTCTCTCCTCTCTCTCTCTCTCTCTCTCTCTCTCTCTCTCTCTCTTACGCCTTCGTTGCCTCCCGATCCCCACTCGTCCCTCTCCAGCTTCACTCCCGCGTTTCCCCTCTTTTCCCGCCGGCTCTTTCTCCGTCGGTCGTTCCCTAGAGTTGGTTGGTCGAGCTAGTTCTCCCGCTCCGCGTCGGCGTCAATTGCGCGCCACCGCGGCTTCGTTCTCTCCGCGTCTTCCTCAGCAAACGCGACTACAGGGGAAACAGCATCACCAGAGATCCCAAGCCACATACGGGAGAGTGATAGAGGAAGAAAGAAAGAGAAAGAGAGAGGGAGAGAGAGAGAGAGAGAGAGAGAGAGAGAGAGAGAGAGAGAGCAGTTCGCGGGTCGGTGTTCCCTGGTGCGTTGGGACTGTCGGAAACGTTCGTGCATTTCCGTGACGTCCCTAAACCCCACCACCAGGTCCGCTGCACGAACTCTCCTGGTTGCTTTTCACTCTTGTGAAACGGGGCTCAGATTTAGAAGGGATTAATGAGGGTCACCCAAACGCCGAATGAAACTTAGTTTGAATAACGCGGTTTTTCAGAAAGCAGTGTTCTTTTAGCTGGGCATGGCTGTAGGACTTGGACAGCTTTATCGTATCTCATTGGTATGATGCATGCCAACGATGTGGATGTGCAACTTGGCGAGGAGCCTTCTGCAACTTGGGGTTGGTCCTTTTGCAGCCAAGGCCAAATTATAAACGATTGGAAGGTTTTCTCTTCTTCGTGAACAGAGAATCGTTGGAAGAGTGCATCAGTGACTGATTAAAGCTGGCATGCGGTAGAAATACACGATAATCAAGCTGAATCAAATTGTACAAAGTGGTTCAAAACCCTTTCCGATCAGGTTGGAGTGATGCGTAAGTTGATGCAGAACCTCCAGTTTGCGAGCTGCTAGTTGACGTTGAATGTCCATTTGCAAGATCTTTTGGCAAATCGTAGAAAAGATGGTGCATTTGTCAAGAGCCTTCCTCTTTGTCATGCCTGTCCTTCTTCATCCATACCTCTTGCCTGATCTATGCTCCCATGGCTTCCCGCTTTGGCTTCCTTTCCAATACATCAACATTTCCACCCCCATTCGTTTCTTGGGCAACCCCCGTGGCCTCCTGTCTGTACACATATGATGGAGGCATCTACCCCCTTCTCCCTATCGCCCGGCGCTCCTTGGTTACCGTTGCTCTTTCGCCGCTCCTGCGGAATAATGGATATCCCTCGTTTCTCCGCCATGCCCTAGACCAGTGGAACTACCCCTCCAGAGTCCACCGCCGGGGAACTGGCTCGACAACCAACCCCCCATGGTGGCCACCCGAATGAGTACACCCTGAGGCTTCGGCAAGACCCTGGACGCCCTCGACGAGACGGGCAACTACGTCGTAGCCATGACGATACTTTTAACCCTCCATGTTGCACTGTGCGCGACAAAGTCTGCAAAGTGCATTCTACACCCTGTTTTTTCTCGAAACCCTCGACCGGCAAACATCGTATGAACTCATCGCTATTAGCCGTTTGACATAATCGTCCACATATATACAAACTTGTGTATCAATGTACCATACGTTTCCACCCCTCCTGCTACAAGCACATGATAGATGCGAGGGCTTTAACTGAAGCATTGTCGTTTTCACTCGGGCCAGCGGGGCTTGCCACTCGAGGTTTTTTTTCGCCCCGTTCAAGGACAGGAAAGAGTAAATGTTCCGTGGTTGCAGACACGATCTTGATAATCGAACAAGGGTTCGCAGGGGTTGCGGAGATGAAAATCCTCGAGGCATTCGTTTGTTAACCGCGGCTGCAACAAGTTGCAGAACGTTTTCCTGTTGGCCTTGGATCTCTCGCTGAATAACATACATACACACAAACCCACCCCTTTGGCCTTTCTCTTTCCTCACTCTCTCCGTCTCCTTCTCTCTTTGTGGTGTCACTCCCTCACCCTCAGCTTTTGATATCACTCTCTCTCTCTCTCTCTCTCTCTCTCTCTCCCTCTCTCCCTCCCCGTCGCTCCTTTGCAGTCCCACTCAGTCTATCTCTCTAAGGACTTTTGTCAGTGGCATCTCGCTTGAACTTGCCAGCATCTCGCCCCTCCCACCGCGATGCCACTTCACTCTCGGTAGCTGCTCCGTCATCCCTCTTGAAGGAAAACCAAGCCCGCGGTTAGACTCACTCCTACCCCACTTGCGGGTTCAACAACAAAGCTCTTACACCGGCTCACTAGCACCATCGCCCCTCTTGTCTCTTAGATTACCAGCAGAACCATCGCTTTGTAAAACAACTGCAGACTGAATCTCCAACCTGACACTCGTCACGACGTGCCACATAGCTGTTCAGCTTGATACATTCTTCGGCATTATTGGCAAGTTCTCGTGTCGATGAGAAAACGGAGAAATCGATCTTGTGGAAATTCAGATTCATTTTCATCCTTCAATTACAGCTGTATGGAGCTGACGGATCGGTTGATTCGATATGAAAATCTCATGGAGATTTAAATGGAGGGGCTTTTAAACCATTTTTTAAACTAGTATAAGACTTTTACGCCTTTGATAGATACGATTTTTTTTTACACGTCTTGCAATGAGAAAAAAATGTTAGGTGTTGAGTTGTTCAAAAGAATCATCATCGGCTGAGTTCGTGTGTTAGAAATTTCCTAAGCTCACCCTAAAAGGTAGTAGGTACGACATTTTGATGTACTAAAAGTAATGCGGCTGATCTACATTCAAAGTTTAGGTGACATTTGGAAGATTTGGAAGAAAAGAGTTAGCTTTTTGATAGTCGAGGATCATGGTCGCCATCCCGCGTAGAAATTTCGATGGGGCCCAGATCAGGGCCCGATCAGGTTGCCTGACTGCCCTGGTAGGGCACTAATAAGGCAGCCTGAAAGGGCCCTACTAGGAAATGTAACGTTGTGTCACATATGGGCCTGATCTGGTTGCCTGATCAGGCCCCTATCAGGTTGCCTGATCAGAAAGAAATGCATATAATATTTCAAAAAAGCAAAATTGAATGAACCACTTAATTTAGAGTTCCACTACAATTGATTTTGTATCATAATTCGTCATTCCCTGGCCTGCTGTAACGTTTTTGTTCGAAGAAAATATTTGGCCTATATGGGAATCGAACCACGTACCTTCCTACCCATAGCTAGGCACGCTGCCCCTATGCTACCGAGTGCTTGTAACATCTTGGTCCCAGATATGGCATAACAGCCCAAATGAATTCCTATAATTATTTGTTGTATCACATAAAGTATATCAATTAGTTAATATCATTGTGACAATTAAAGAGGTTTATCGAATAACATGCTATAGATTTTTGAAACTTAACCTTATATATATATATATATATATATATATATATATATATATATATATATATATATATATATATATATATATAGTTGCTCTCTCTCTCTCTCTCTCTCTCTCTCTTCGCCTTACAAAGCTGCCGAAATCTTCTAACACGTATCCGAGTTGCATAACGTTTTTTGTCGTGACAGTCTATAGCACCTTTTTTTAAATAGAATTCAGGAATGCATCGAAACTCCGAAGCTACGATGCTGTAAAATCGAAGTTTCCATGTGAAAAATGAGAGGTTATGTGCATCTAGCGACTGCTGAGGCAGGCATCGGGCAAGCCTATTTATGGCCTCATCAGGGAAAGCCATAGTAGGGCCTATCAGGGCAAGCCTTGGTACGGCCCTATCGGGGAAAGCCTTAGTAGGGCCACATTAGGGATAGCCTTAGTAAGGCCCTATCATGGAAAGCCTTAGTAGGGCCTATCAGGGCAAGCCTTGGTAGGGCCCTATCGGGGAAAGCCTTAGTAGGATCTTATCAGGGACGGCCTTAGTAGGGCCATTTTAGTATAGCCTGATGTAGGGCCTAAATACTTCCGGCCCGATCGGGGCCGGATCAGGATGTCCGTAATAGGTGTTACCCCTATCACACCCCGATCGGGGCCTGATCCTGGTCAGGCTAACCCTAAGAAATTTCTACTCGGGATGTTTCGTAATACACATGTATACGTACAGCGTGAGTCTTCCTTGACGACGTGCATCGATATGACGCATATTCACTGCCGTGCCCTCATAAAATGAAACCCGAGACTTTTCCGCCCTCACACACCCACAATATCACAAAACTTCCACAGAGTTAAACAATAAATTTGACAAATGTTCAAAGATTTCCGAAAATGTCATTTTTCAGATGGGAACGTTTCTTTTAGGTTGAATTTGTCGGACTATGCATTCATATCGTAAAATAACATTTTCCAAGCGTACATTTTCAATATATGAGGAATGAATAATTACGATTATTGACGGAAAATCACAAACCGTCTCAACAATTGTCTGGCAGACTAGATCAAATTTGGATTTGATCAAGTTTAATTTAATTAATGTTCCTCTGCTACGTACGGTTCGTCTTTATCTTGGTCTCATCCTCGAAGACGAGACCATCAGCTCCCCAAATAATCTCATCCGTTTGTTCGCGGATTAGATTACGCAGATACGTTCATAAATAGGTGAGGATGTAATGACGTCCTTTCCTATATGAGCATGAGGGATCTGAACTTCGCGTTGGTAGGTGTCAAGCGTCGTGTGAGCAGCCGCCAATAATCGAGACCATCAATCATTTGACGTTTATCGTGCCACGTCGAAGCTAAGATTCTAATGATCGTAAACGATCGCCATCATTCTCAGAGATCGATTGATCATTCAAATTGGTGTCGAATTCTGCGATTCTTCAATAACAACGGAGTGTAATGGAGAATCCATTAGACTTATCAGATCCATCGGTGAGTCGGTTGTATCGTGATGACCGCACCGCGTGGTTCATTGTCGAACGGGGATCGAATGATCAACGATTGATCGGTGATCAAATTGCAATGATGAACATCGGTATAATTCGAACATTCTAATTGATCTTTTTTAATGGATGATCCATAGTGTGTCACAGATAAAGGAAAATGATAGTTGGCCACAATGAAGAAGCCCTCCTAGAGATATACGTAACGTGGGGCAGAAATGTCCAAGAGACAAACAACCACCCTCAGTATACATATAAAGAATTTCTCGGCTTTATGAGTCCATAAATAGTCAGCCATGGCGCCTCTATTCACGCTCAGACCTTCACGTAGGTTTGTCTTCCTGGAAAATTCCGCCCTGTTCGTACAATTATAGAGGCTCCCTAGACCGTGATTGGTAGGGTGGAATGCCCACCCCTGGATGTTATTAGCCTCGCAAAAGGTCCCACGCTTTACCAGCGAAGTTTCCATTCTTTCACTCGTCTCTTCAACGATCTACAGGGGTGGTCATCTCGACGTCGTCGTTATCCATTTATTATCGACACAGCGGTAAACGAGGAAGTCAATTGGAGTCAGATCGGTGGAGAAATAATTCGGCTAAAATACTCACACATGAATTATGTACCTACCATTCCACTATAATATTATCCACGTTTATCGCGATGTCATGAGAATACGTGAATGTCGACCAAAGTGTTGGTTGCGAAAAATGAAAGGATGTCCGTGTGGAGGAGAAAAGAAGATATTGAAGAGTTAGCAATGAAGAATGAAAGGCCAGTGTATGAAAAGAAAAAAGAGCAAGCACCGGTTGTAGGCTACCAAAAGAGGAAAATGGGAGGAGGGTTGTGGACAGTTGCGGTTCCATCCGGCAGAGGGACGAGCCAGAAACAGCGAAAATTTTAAACATGGCGGTGCGAGCACGTTCCACCAGCAAGGCGGGCAGACAACCCACGCATCGATCAATAGCGCCTTGTTTAATATGAGTTCTCAAACTCCCATACAGCTCGGCATCAAGAACGGCTGAGGGAGAGAGAAAGAGCGCAAGTGCGAGGGAGGGAAAATGTAATCTTCACTCTTCCTTCTTCCTCAGCGACATCTAATTTTAATTAAATTTTTCTTCTCGCAGCCGTACTCGCTACATTGCAAAATTTCACTCCTATTTATGTATCGACAAAAGCAATCACGCGACTGCGAAATTTACTTGAACAATCTTCAACGAACAATAATAAATACTCAGATAAAGTTGAATCAAAATTTCACCAGCCTTGGAGAATTTTCTAACGTCGTCGCACAACATTTTTGAATATTTTGTTTTCTCTCGTACCGTTTGACAATCGTGAACGAAAAGTTTGTTGAATTTTTTTTTATCGATAAACCTTTTCCAAATTTTCAATTGAATAATCCACTAAAGAAAAATCGGAAAAAACGACCTTTTTCGGCCTGTCGCAGTGGTGCCCTCCCTTACAAGCACAGGAAAATAACGACTCTCGATTCGCGAGGACGTCAACGAAAGTTGTGAAAAATATTCAAAAAGAAAGTAGGAAGTTGTTCAAATTTAGACGAGAGATGTTTCTGTCGAGTTCTCAAATTCGTGACGGTTGGGGTGGCTGAGAAAACGCGAGAAGAGTTTGAGACCGGAAGCACGAAGTACTGCCGCTCAGTGTGTACAGTTCGAGTGAAAAAGCGCGTAGAGAAACAGCAAGTATATTGGAGGTCGTAAAGATCGTAGTCTTTCACGAGTGCCTCATCCAAGTAGTCAGTTTCCGGATTTTATTGAGTCGTTCGAGTGCTCCGATCCAACCGAGCTATACGACGAATCTTTCTGTACTTGCGAACGGAAGAGCTATCTTCTCACTATCCTCATCATTGCACAATTTACGATTTATCATTAAATCGTCTGCAATTATTTTTTAATGCGTGCACAATCGTAAGTTGAAAAATCGAACGTTCGCGCAATTAGTGCACACTCACGGTCGAGTAAATTAATTACGTTTCACTTTGTTGGTCAATAGAAATGTAACGTCTCGGTAAAAAACGAAGATAAAGCGTTGATTTAATAAAAATTGATAAATAATCAGACGTTAATATAAAAGACATCTCAATACAAATGATAATTAAAAGAAAACCCTTAGGGAAAAACAGTATTGAGTAAGGGTACGTGAATTTTAATTGGTTTTAGTAATTGTGCAGTCGACTCACCCTAGTTCCACCCTTTCCTCGACCTCTGCCTCTTTCTCTCAGCAAACCTTCTCCCGTCTGCAGGTGGTACAGGTGCTGAAACATTCAAGAATAGTAAATGGATTAAAATATCGTTCTTTCAGGCTTCATAGTTCATTCATTCGTGAAATCAATTACTTTGAATTATGCAAGAGATATGTCTTTCTAGTTCAATGGAGCCGATTAATTATCCATCTCTCGAAGTATCCTCAGGGATTGGATTAACAAAAAATGTCAAATCGGTTTCAGTGCAGAAATCTTCTTTTCGTACGAAGAAATAGAAATAATCCCACTACCATTGTACGGTAAGTAGATCGTTACCTTGTCAGCTACTTTGCCGTAAGCCGATAAAATAATTTTCTCCAGATATTAAAAATATGATCAAATTTAGGAATTTGTCGATATGAAGAAAGAAGGATATAATACGCGACGTCGATAAAGGACTTTTCCTTCTCTTTCTCGTAATTAGCGGCAGAGATTTTCTGCAGAACTCTGCATTATCGATTGCTGCATTTTTTCAAGCCCATCGACCGATCATTTTTACCGACGTTTATCGTGAGAAGGTACGCAAAAGCAGCCGGGGGAATGTCCAGAACTTCCATATCGACTCACGATCAACTGTACGAGAAAACTGTGATTTTACGCAGTTTCCTACTTCTGGCTTGCGCAAGCGTCAGCGCAACGAAACAAAATTGATTTTTTCGCGCGAATACCACTTGAAAGAATTGAATTACGTCGCGAGAGTGCGTCTACGCAGCCAAGAGGACTTTGCCTTTCGAGGCTCAAGAGATACCTTTTAAATCCCTCCAAAGTGTCTTTCCAATATCCTTAAAACAGCTGTCAATGTTGACGAGGGTATTGCTCATGAAATATTGACAAGGACACATCTGAGAAAAAAAAGCGAAATATGAATTCTCCGAAGATAATGAAAGTTCGGCGAACACCGAATGGGAAAATTAATGAAAAATTAAACAAGACCTGACATTTGATCGGGCTTTGTATTGCATCTTCAAAATTAGAAGTGTCATTCCATCTTAAGCATCATATCAATCCAATGTAATCAAATTACATGATAAAATATTGTTATTGCATTGAATTCAATAAAATGTATAATGTATAATACATTAATTTACATAGTTCTTCGTTATGTCACTAATGTATTTAATATGTTTAAATAGCTTCAACTTATTTTTAGTGTAATTCAGACCATTCCTCATCGATTTTAATTTAAAAGTATCAATAAGTAAAATTCTTAAGGCGGGACGCCACTGTGACGAGTAAAAAAAATCTTTTTTTTTTGCATCTGCTCAAAGTGCAGATGTTCACGAATATGTGGAAAAAAAATTAAAATCAAAATACTGAGAATTGACCAAGTTACAGACGATTTAGTGAGAGCAGGTAGTACAATCATTTACGGATACTAAAACTTTCAATCGCGTTTTTTTTCGAAACGACTTTTCTCGACCTGGCCGGTATCATAACTCTAGCAATAATTGTCCGATATTCAATATAAAAAAAATCGCTATTGCCGGAGCTATCGTTGTACGTGGCCGTTTTTTTATAAATAATTCAGCAGTTTTTAAGCCTCGGAACATAAGTAAAAATTCCGCTAAAATTACACTTCTTTGTAACACCCGAAATGTCTTCAAAACTGCTAGCTACAACGAAAACTACATTTATATACATTATAAAACTTTGTTATTTCTATTTTTCAGGCCAACCATTGTGAACTCATTCATCCGGTCGTTGGACCGTATATTTTTTAACACGGCTCTATTATCCCTGAATAACAGTCTTAATATTTCATTTTTCAAGTAATAATTTACAGAAAGTAAGTTCAATATATGCTTAATAACATACTATTTTTTCCAAAACCCAAATAAATGCTCTAGTGGACAAAAAAAATCGGAAAAAAAAACAGTTTTTCGTACCATCACCATGGAGTGCTCCCTTCAAGATTCCCTGAAATATGATCTGTAATCTCAATTTTCGAAACGTGCCGTTACGGGAATCAGCGGGCCCTGGTGACGTTTGGATTTATTACAGGAATGCCCACATGAGTGATCGTTATACCGGTGACATAATTTTCCGATCCCTACCGATCGGGAGGGAAAATCGTTCGACCCTCTCCTTCAGCCCACATGTAATACTGGGCACACGTATATGCATATGTAGGTGGGTACATACGTGGTATACTTGAGCTGAGTGAACACTGAGGTCCGAGTAAATGGACATATATGTGCCCCCTCCGGGCAATGCATACCACGCGTGGACGATTATGGTCTAATTCCCTTGTACAGAGGGAGCTTTCTGCCCCTCCCCTTTCACTCCCTGCCGCCCCCTCTACCTCTCTCTCTCTCACACCCACACATACGCACCAACCGTGGGCAATCTCTCGCATAACCTCTCCCTCCAACCTGCATAATGCGTAATGTTCTACCTACCTACCAACCTACAGGCAGGGAAAAGCATCACCGATCCACATTTACCGATCTACCTGCCTGCAAAATCTCCCCATCTTTCTCTTTCTCGCGGACTTTCTCGGGGGGTGAAAGTGCACCTAGCAAAAGTATGCGGTGGGTGAATGAGACCACGCTCCAGAGACAGGGGTCTCGTGGATATTGCGTGTGCTGATCCTGCATCACCTCAATTCCTTTTTCTCCTTCCAACCCTATCCCGATCTCGTAGATGTGCTTTCTCTCCTCGTATTGATATATACGGCACGGCATCACCCCTGCAACAGCTATGCAACCCCATCGTGGGGCTTGCACCCGGAGGGAAAGACCCTCGACTCTCGGCGAACGAGGGAGGAAGACGGAATCGTCGTGTACCATTCGCTCTTCGGACCCTCTTTTGCACAGACGTAAGAGCCATTCTGTGCTAGTCCGTCACGAGTCTCAAACGGAAAACAAATCCCTATCGAGAGTTCCACTCCTGAAAGGAAGACTCGATGAAACGGAGCTGGAAAGCCAAAGGTTTAGAGGTGCTGATGCATAATGAGCTTTGAAGGGAAGATATGAAGAACAATTTTGTACATTTCCATTCCTTTTTATATCTACTGGATGTTTTATGCATCGATTAAGTGCTCCAGACATTTTTTGGTGAATGGTGAAGGTGAATTCCGGCTGATGGGAGATACACCGGACCAAGACCGAACTAGATCCCTCATTACGGGGTACCAAAAAATTATTCATCGAATAATAAGATTATTTTGACAATTATTTCGGGAATATTTTGAAAACAGGAATTTTAGGAAGAATAATTTTATAATGTTTATATTAAATTATATAATGTTATATTGTCTTATATTTTACTATACTATATTATTATTATTATTATTGAAAAATTATGAAATTCTACAAATAATTTTGTAATTAATGAATAATTTAAAGAATTCATTATTTCCCCCACTAACGAATACGCGGAATTACCAAATACTTTAGTGTCCCATCTTAATATTTCGTTGGCCCCCCCAGTACTAAATAATTATTTAATCGATTCGAGTAATTTTTGAATTTTGTCTGTTGAAAAAAATATTTAAATATATATGTTACGAGGAATGCCCCATACGTGTATTTTTGAGTCTCGGGATATTTCTCCTCCGGGAAAAAGGCACAAGAGTAGGGGCAAGGCAAATGTCAATATCGACGATGCATCGTTGAAAAGAAAGGAGGGAACCCGCACTTGGGGCGCGAATGAGGGCGTAATTAATCGCGATAGAGGAAGCGAAAGAAATTCTGCTCTCGCTTTCTCTCGGGCCATCTCCAATAGTAGATATACAAGGTGTAAGTGTGCGTACAGGCATAACGAGAGGAGAGCTTTTCCCCGCGGCTCTCGACCCTCCTCATTCCGTTTTCTTTCGCATGGGAATACTATAAAGAACGTCATATATTTTCCGATGCTGCGCGAGCGAGAAACAACAACGACGACGTCGACGAAAGGGACATCACGGGGATATTTTTGCATAGCACGCGCTCGAGCCTCGCGTGCGTTTCATAAATTACTTAACGACGTGTGCTAAACATGCGGAAGGAGACTCCGGAGCAGGAAGAAAAGCGAGGCCGAGGGTTTCAAGGAATATTTATATCCGGGAAATTTAGCGGGAAACCACGCAAGCGTGGGCGTAAATACCCTTAAAGATTTTCCCCTCTCGAGAAAAAGTGCGCACTGGAGGAAACATTGATGGGAATATGATTGACTATTTTGACGCATAAGAATGAGGAGCTGGCGAATAAAACCGGACTTGTCCGCACTGCGTCAAATTCAATTTTTATTTAAATTTCTTATTTATTTTTGTGCCTAAAAATTGTCATTTTGCTCGAACGGCAGTTTTCAACAAATTTTGAGGTGTTTTGAGCCGGATTTGATTAAAAATATATCGGGAGCTAATCACGGTGTGCTTGAAAACATACCATTTTTTTTTTAAATGACCTGGTGTGGACAAGTGCGATTTTGTTCGCCAGCTCCTCAAACATGGTGTGAGGGAAATATAATTTTTAGAAATATTTCTCGTACGTAAATGGAAAATTGCAATTGATAAATTAGCAATTTGGTAAATGTCAATGTTGAATATTTCGAACAATTTGGCACAAATTTCCCAGCAATCATCAGACCAAAGGTTTTTTCTCCATAAAAAAAAAATCGTTTGGAAACATTGGCCTCGCACTTGCCACGAAAAATTATTGTTTTTGCAACTATATCATTTTTCGTACGTGTTCTCCGTGGGCGATTTTTCAATCTTCGCGCCAAGTCTTCAGCCCCAGCACTGTACGAGTACATTGCACCAAAAAAAGGCCTATTAAGTGCACGCAGTGACGCGGCAGCTGTCAATGATTCGTGTGAGCGATAAGCTAATTAAAATATTTCGTAAATACTCGTCGACGTTTCGCCGTATAGATTGGACTCGGCGAATGCTCCGGCCGCCCGCTATCACAAATGTCCGATTGACGATAGCAGTTAGCTCGATCGTAATGATCGTTACTGAGTACGATCCACAGTAACCGAATTAATTAAAAAAACGTATCGTTAGCTTGGGCTCGAAAAAAGGACGAAAAAATTATTGTTGTATACTTTATCAAAAAAAAAAATATAAGGATACCTGTTTATTTTGTAACGCTGTAACGTTGTCTTAAGATAAAGGAAAAAACGAGCAGACTGGATTTATATGCGGTAAACGAAAAACCCAAGCCTTAGAAGCACAAAACGTGTATACACAGAGCTAGTGATATAAACGCAAGACCAGGCGAGACCCTACGGCGAGCTCTTTTTTTCCGTCCGGAAAAAAAAGTCGGCGATAAAATGCAGTATGACGCATCGGTCTAAAATTTCTCTTTCTTTAAATCCCGCGACACGGACCATTTGGCTCAAGAGTCGTTACATATGGAATTTAATTAAAATGCCCACGTATTTTTCGGCTGGGTATGAACGATAAACGAAAATCCTCATGGCTTCATAAAGAATTTTCAAAATTCGTTTCTTGATTATCGTAGATATGCCCTTTGTAAATGATAATCTTGTAGCGCGAGAACTCAAATGTCTACATTCGACATTTTCGGTAGTTGACATTTTTAGGAATATCGATTTTTGCTTCTCGCCGCATTCTCAAAATATTCTTCAAAAATTTCAAGTCGATTCGTTCTAGATTGAGGGAGTTATGGGCGTTTATCGGTAGATTTCGCGAACCCGCGAACTTTAAAAACGATTTTATCGAAATTACTTTTTCAAAATCGGTGACCACGACATCTCAAAATCACTGCTGCGAACAACTTCAAATTTTACAAGCTTCTTTCACATATCGACAAGCAGGGCTTGAACGAAGACATTTTTTTCGATGCATAGTTTTTTTTATCAACGAAAATAGAGCGTTTCTGTCACCGAAAAATCGATACGTTCACTTTGGACTGTGGTCATTTTTTTTAATTCCATATTTAGAAAGATCCTTCTCCCAAGCACTGCAAAAAAAACTGGAAAACTTTCATGCAAAAACGAAATGCGTTTGATTTTCTTATTTCGCATGACTTGTTCCTTAGAAACATTGTTAAAAACGTACTCTTCGAGGCAAAAAGAAACAAAAATTCGTAAACCTGCCCACGTGTGGCCAGAAAAAAATTACGAAAATTCCTGGGTGTAACCTGCTTGGATCGAAAAAATAAGGTTAAAATTAAAATACGAAGGGAATAGTCGGTCTCAAAAAGACAAGAAAATTAGGTCCTATAATTCATCCTATCAATCAAGGAAATATCGCCCACTTTTGCTCCGAGGCGCATTATTTCCCAAATAACTTTTTTTTTAATGCTGATCCTTTTTGTGGCTGCGCCACATGAGCTTGGTGCGCCTGAGGTCGATAATTCGTCACGCTCGTGTATCACAGCTGTTCACAGGGAGGAAATGGCCACAGCCACGAATATAGTAATTCTACAATTTCGATTACCATATAAATGTACATACACCGTTCTCATAGGAACGGCTAAAAAAGTATAAATAAAAGAGTCATTTGGACGCGAATTTTTTTATCCGCTACTCATAGTGAAAAACTGAATTCTTGCCTACAAGTTTGACAGTTCGCTATACGATGCATTCAAGCTCGAATATTCCTCAACGTGTGGCTGAGAGAAAAACTCTCTAAATTCATATCTATATACATTTCTTTTCCATCTTCCGTACTCTCTCGTTTTCACGAGTTGCCGAGTCTGCCAGAAAAGACACTGACATGATGTATCGGAAATCCATCAATACCCGGTGGAAGATAAAAGTGCCAGGTAACTAAAGAGCTCGGCAGAATGGGGATGAAACCCAAAGCATTTTCGATAGCAAAAAATGAGACGAGAACAATAATACCGTAAGGACAAAACCTTTCGAGGAAAATGGCTTAATTTTATTTAAGGGGTTATGCCCAATTGTAAAATTTGAAAAATCGTTGTTTTCAAAACCAATATATTTCGACAGTATAACATGTTATAAATGTTTCCTGAGAATTGCAAGGTGATCCGATCAAAATTGACAGATTTTTTAGGCTGTTATGCTGATGCCCGTCGGAACGACGTTCGAAACGTTAAACGCTTTTTATCTCGCGTTTTCAGAGTCGATGAGCAAAATATCTCGAAAACTACTGCATCGATATTTCCCAAACGTTTAGGCCTCTTTTTAGATGCAAAAATATAGTATTTCGTCAAAGGATTTTTTTTTTGCCGATGACGAACTTTTTATTTGACGAACGAAAAATGCCAATTTTTTCGCAAAAATCAAGACTCTCACTTTGGACATGCGTCATTTTGTTTGTAAGTTCGATATGTCGGAAATTCCATCGAAAAATCATAGGCTAAACTAATATACTAACGAGACCTGTTTAATTTTTTGGAAATCGATTATTATAGAATATTACCTATAAATACCTCATTTTTGTAGGAATTCCGAAAAATTTCCGAAAAAAAAACCCAAGATGGCTGTTTTCAACCGTTCCAACTAGGCATAACCGGTCAAAGAAGGTTGAACCTTTTACCGATTAATATTAAAGGATATTGATTTTTTATACATGGATACATCCGAGAAGTTTCCGCACTTTCAATGAGTTCCACTCATTTTTATTCGAAAAAAAAGAAAAAATCTTGCTGACGTATTTGCTTAATTGCAATAAACTTCGAAAATTGCAAGAAACTTTGCAATTGAACTTTTATTGGCCCTTTGTACGTCGAAAAAAATCATTATACTTTATCATTCATTGGTGAAACGCTGGATCCGCCTTACATTAGACGTTTATCGGAAAACTTGTGGCATTGAAATCGCTTTTTCTACTGTGATAAAATTTTCTAAGCATCTGGAGTACTACTCAACCTCGAGTACCGTTGTCTAAGCAACACTTTGAACCAACCACTTAAACTAGAAAACTCCGAAAAAAACATCCAAAAACAATAGTAGGTGCAAAATGAAATATCCACGAGACGAAAAAAAAAAATTGTTACTCCCGTAGAATTGTTTTTCTCCAACCTAATAAACGGATCTTTGCCGGTCGGCAGCTAATGAAATCGTTTCGACCGATCTGAAGTGGCGTCTCGCGAAAGGCGCGACCGGACATACTGCGAGACCGTGTGTTCCATATACTCGTTTCACTCGCATCAGCTGACTTTAATTCCTACCCAAGAACATCATTTCATTCTACGATACGACAGATGGTTGGCGTTCCCGAAAGAGCCGTTGCTTCCCCATTAGATGGCTCGGGCGGTTAGAACAGGTTGTTGCGCTCGGCTCGCCGTCTCTCTCTTTCTCTTTCCGTTTTTATATTTTGCTCCAAAGCGAAGAGAAAGGCTATTAGGAGGGAGGAGAATTCGTAATTCGGTGATAAATCATAGCAACGAAGGATGTGAGAATATATAAACCTCTTTTATTGTCCGCGCGCAATCCTTTGTTACTACCGAAATTGCAGAAAAATTGGGCACTCGAAAAACCTTGTTGAGCAACATTCATGAGACCTTACAAACAGGACGAAGAAAAATTGTATGAAAAGTAAATGTTTTCAGAATTAGAAAAACCTTAGCGATTTATGGGGGGAGCATCTTTTTGCTTTTTTTAGAGTATACATATTCAAGAATATGTGAAAAAAAAAATTAATTCAAAATATTGAAAATTGACCGAGTTACAGACGATTTGGTGACAGCAGGTGGCGCGACAATTTTCACGTATGCTAAAACTTTCAATCGCGTTTTTCTCGACCTGGCTGGAATCATAACTCTAACTATAATTGTCCGATGTTCAATTTAAAAAAAACCATAATTTTCGTAGCTGCGGTAGCTATAGTCGTACGCGGCCTTTTTCTTTGTTTATTTAATATTATTTAAGCTCCGGAATATAAATAAAAATTTCGCCAAAATACAATTTCTTTTTAGACACCCGACATTTGGTGAAATTTTTCTTTTCCGAAAATCGACTACGTACAACGAGAACTACATTTATGTACATTATAAAACTTTTTTATTTTTATTTTTCAGGCCAACCATTCCCAACGTATTGATCCGGCCGTTGAACTACATTTTTTATACAGAGGCTCGATTATACCTCAACAAGGTTGTTAATTTTTTACTTTGTTAATAAATAAAAATGCTAACCAAATAAGTTCAATGTATGATTAATAACGTACCTTTTTTTAAATCTCAAATATATAATCTGTCGGACAAAAAAAAATCGGAAAAAACGACTTTTTTCGGCCCGTCGCAGTGGTGTCCTCCCTTTCAGCGATTTATGTTTTGCAATAACGCCCGTACATCGGGAAACCTAACTTTTTGAGCCATAGCGCGGCATGTTTTTTTTTTGCGGAATCCATTAATCCAAATTGCACCAGCCGGGATGCAAAATTCATCAACATCGATGTTTTTTTTTTGTAACATCAATTTCCATGAGCTATATCGCGACGAATGAATTTATTTTTGGCCCCGAATCTAAAATCGAGCGAGAGAAGGAAAGAAGAAAAAATCAATGCATCCATGCCAGTAGCAGGCTGAAAGAAGAAAAAATAATTTCGAATTATGCCCGCATCACCGAGTAGAATTGATGACTCCCCCCCGTTTTCTCTTTCTCTATGGCGATCCATTCATACCATGGACATCTCGTTGCAACGTGTGCCGAAACGATTTCGTGTCCCTTTGCCCTCCCCGGCTCTGCGAATGTGCGATAAAAATTCGTACGTGTGGAATTACCGAACCCTGCGACCCTTCGTTTCATGCGCATACATGTGTGTACGTGTGTGTTCGAAATTCAATATCTTTACGGCGATTCGATTCGATACGCGATACGTATTTTATTTCATTTGTGCTTTCAACTCGATCGATCAAGGGGCTGCGACAAAATTGCATTTCTCGAATGCCCAAATTCAAACGGCCTATGAATTATCATTATTTCTTAACAAATTAATCAACCGGAGGTATTAAAAAATGAAAAAGTCAATCCGCCGATTCTTTGAACAAACAGTATAATTATTTTGTAATATATATCCTCGCAGAATAAATAAATCGAAGAAAGGCAATAATCACAACGCATCGTGCGGTTCAACTTTCATCTTTCCAATGATGCAAGAACTGTGCAATGAACAGCGAGACTTCGTAGGAAAGCAATTCTCATCTGAACAAACAACTTTTTCTAATTACCATTATGCTCGGTGTAACTTTCGTCTGCAAAAAGTAAGGCAAGACAAAGAAAAAGTGTGAGACGAAACCTAAAATAAATGCCCATCGCATAATACCGCGAAATGTGTAATAAAAAAAATTGCGTTCAGGGGCTTGAAAGTTATATCTGGTTTGGCAGAATTTTTGCCTAGCGTGGCCGAGCAACAAAAAGTAAAATCAACCGAAGAGACTGAGGGAAAAAAGGCGCGACAGAGGCAGAGAACTTTGCAAGAAAGAAACGAAGAGTGAGGTGGAGAAAAGGTGGGGGCAGAAGAAGAAGAAGAAGCAGCAAAAAACCGAAAGCAAAAACATTTATTGCAAGAGAGAAGAAGAGAGAGCGCGATGAAGAAAAAGAAGGGGGTTAAGCGACTGTGCGGTAACGGCTTTAATAATTATTTTTACAACGTTTCCAAGTATATCGAGTAGTAAGCTGGCGAGAAAGACCGAGCGAGAACACGAGAGAGAGAGAGAGAGAGAGAGAGAGAGAGAGAGAGAGAGAGAGGTCCTGGTGAACGCGCTGCACGTCGGCGTCGCGGTCGGGCGCCTCGCAGCTGGCCCTGTGTGGGTCTGTCCGGGCCCTTGACGGGCAAAACTCGAGACCGGCTCACGAGCGCGTACGAGAGGGAAAACGCGGGAGAGAGACGGAGGAACCAGAGCCCAAGGGCTGTTTCGAGCGCGCTCTATGGGCGCGCTATATGCGAACGATGCGAGTTCTACGGCTACGCCCTTAGGGCGCGCAGGATGCACGCCTTTTTCCCGTCAAACTGCCACAAACGACGAGACCCCGGTATTTATAATCACCGCTGTCCTCGTCCGTTCTCCATTACTCGTGTGTTCGAAACGTTCCGCACGAAACTTTCCATCTAGCTTTTCGCGTATATATTTATTGCACCGTAGACACATACGCATGGACGTGCGTATACGCGCATTTGCGAAACGCGTAGGAGAGGGCCCGATTGATTGGAGCAGGAACAGCAGGCACTCGAAACAACTTCTGATACCTGCGCCATTATCGTCACTAAACTCCTTCATGCTTGGCTCTCCATACACCATCCAATGGTGTTTTTGTATCCATAAAGTCAGCGGAACTGCAATTCGTCCAGTTTCCGCAAAATGCCATTGGATCGAAACTTTTGGGGGAGAGACTCCATCGGGTTTGCAGGAGGCTTCCTTTTTTAACTTTCCCATGAATGGCTGAACGAATGTGCCTGCCAGGACGTGTAAGCCATCGACGGAAATAGATGAACGCGAAGAATTCTTGGTAGAGGCGGATTATCATCTTCCCTTGGAAGACTTTGGCCGTCGGAACATTTGTTCGCGGATGTTTCGTGTAGGCTTCCTAAGTCTTATACTCGAGTGTGAGAATGTCGAGCTTCGTTCTCCCGCGACGAGCATCAAGCTACAACCCCCGCAGACATTTTCTCCCTTTGTCTTCCATTCCGTACTTTAGCGTACCAAAAATAGAAGACGCGCAAATGGATCGCTTGGCTTCCATTTCTTCCTTCGATCTAAGCTGCTCTGACTCTGAATCTCAGTTTTTCTGGACTTTCTCGTGTCCTCGAATCTCTCGAGCGGGCTGGAGCCTCTCGAGGATCGCCGATGACAACTGCTCGCGAGACACGATCTAGTGGTGTTGATGACATGAGACGTTGCACAGATATCCCACACGAGAAAGCCACTGGTGCACATGGCCTCAACCTCCTAGGAGTCATTTGGACTGTGTTTCCGTTCCAACCCTTCAGTCGCCTGCCCTTCGCTATACAAACACTTTGAAGATCGAAATTGAGCAGCCACTTCCGAAGGTCTCCAATGCCCCGGTGATTTATTCAGGAAAACGACACTCGGAATGTTTGGCGGACTGCTCGACGATTGCTACCGGAAATGGACAACTTCCAAGAGGAAAGTAGCTAGTACGATGCTGTTCCTCGTTCAAAGAGAGCATGAGGATTTCTTGGGTCATCGTTACTCACGATCCTGGTCAGTTGAGGAAGCTTCTTCGGAATGATTGCTCGATCAGTTTTGAATCGAGAACACCAAGCTGTTGTTACTCAAAAGACCTATCTCGTTCGATGTTCTAGGGAAAGATCGAATTACTCGTGACAGCATTTCGCGGGAACGTTTTCACCAAATTGAAACGGATGGTGGGACAGAAGCGGTGAATAGATCGGTAGAGCAACCGGTGTCAAGATTCTTGAAGATCCAGGCATGTGGATGGTGTCCACGTGGTTTTGTGGTGTTATTGTTTTGAATGTAAGGGCATTAGCCCGGGTGTACGATGGGAGGGTGGTATCCATCCACAGGGATGGATATAAGGAGGGTCGGACACCCCTGGAGCCCGAGAGACCCTCCAGGAGGGATTTCATTCATGAGCCCCCCGAGTTCTCCCGCACCATCCGGGTTTTCTCTCTCTCGTCTCCGACTCTCTATACACCAGCGACGAATCCTCGGGCGAGGGCAAGCGATACGTTACTACCACACTGCGGAATCCACCAGCCTGGCATCGAGAAAAGGGTATAACGTGGTCCTGCTCTTGGGCCACCAGCCGCCTATACAATATGGATACGTATATACATTCATATATATATTTACTATATATGTATATATGCTGCAATGTTACATAACAGGAGAAAATCACGCGGAGAAGCCCCAGTAGAGTCACCGAGGCACATGACGTCTCGAAGGGGACTCGGGTTTTGGCCATTTGATATCTTAATACGATAGGGGTGGAAGATACGCCCCCGTATTTTACTTAACACCCTGTGCGTACAGCGAAATACTAAGAGGTTGGTCAGAGAAACACGGTAGGTCAGTGTTTCTACCTCACCAACTTCAATCGTCCATTCGATTCGAATGTTGCCTGGAAAGACGACGCTTCCTTTCATCGTGGTCATTGTGAAAGGCCCTGCCTAAGCATTGCTCAAGCTGAATTGCACAGCCCTCGTCACTGTGTAATCTGCCATATAGATAACAATTAACGGCGAATGGAGACAAAACTTGTATCGTCGTCATGAAGTCTTTCGATGCGAAAATATCCACAAATATCCAATGACCGTTTCCCTTTCGCATCAGGAAGTTACTTGTCTGCTGTGAGACGAAAGATTTCCAAAGGGCCGTGCTGGTCAGTGTCCGTTTTTCTAGTAATTATGAACTCGGACACGGCTGGCGTTTGATTTATTTTGCCGATTAACATTACTATTGCACATGCAAACTTGTGGCATGAGCTCCCTATTGAAAGTACCGCTGCCTATCGCAAGAGGGTACCGTCAGAACCGGTTGGCCTGTTCAATTTTTCATTCATTCCGAAAAAAGGTGGTCCACAGATTGGTGCACATTGAAACCGGAAGTAAGCGATTACGTGGCAGTAGTGAGTGGATTGAAAAGTGTGGTATCGATGTCAGGCAGGAAGGGGTCAAAGACTTGCGAAATTTCAAAGGACCGTAGAAGATATGGAGGAGGGAGAACTATCAAGATCGGGTGGTAAAGAAGGCTGACGAGGGAGCGAGAAAGTGGGAGAGGGGGTGAGAGAAGGAGAGAGAGAGAGGGTGTGTTAAATGTGTATGCAGCCGACGAGGTCTTCAGAGTAGAGACGTCTAGACCACCAGGTGTCGGAAGAGTCTAGGGGTCCCTTTGCTTCCTCTTTGGCGAGGGTGTGGCACGCGCTTCCAGATAATTAGGCAGGGGTCCTCTCTCCAGTGATTCCCGGCTTTACGTCCCTCGCCTTTCGACTTTTCTCTTTCTTTTTATTTGGCTACTGGAGTGCCCGCTCCGGAGGAACCCCTCGAAGTCACGGAGAACACACGAGCCCGCGTTGATTCACACATTCGTACGTATAGACTGCTGGAGATCAAAAGGAGGCAAACGCCGCCTGATTCGACGTGAAAAAAAAATCTCGTTTACGCCCTTTTATTTGCCAACAATCGATTGCGGCTGCTGATACTCATATGGACTCGGTTTAACGTTGGAAATGATGCGAGGCATGTCCTTTCTGAATTCTCAACAACCGATACGTGCGTGTATTATACACTCCCCCACAAAAAGGGGAGAAAGCCGAGTATAGAGAAGAGGGCCCCCCCAATTCTTTGGTGGCACGAGCCACGCAAGTCTATACGGAGAGAAGGAGAGAAAAAGACAGGGAGTATGAGATCGAGGGAGAGAGAGGGAGGGAGAGGAAGATGAAGGCAAGAACGACGCTGAGAACAGGGGCGCCTGTCGGCACATCGTCTCTTCCACTTCTTCGTATCTTTCGTCGTCATTTCCAACGTATTACCTCAAGGCCGCTTTTTCTCTCGTCATGTCTCTCTCCTACTCGCTAGCGATCTTCTCGATATTTAAGTATAGCCGTCACCCACACCACCCCAAAAAAAAACAGACCAACCCTCTCCCCTTTCTCGGCACACGCGCCGAAATCCCCAGGGGCTACTTTTTCGCAGCTGGAAGGAAAAAACTTGGCTCCCGTGTATGTCTGAAGAGAGAGAGGGAGGGAGAAACTGAGAAGAGGGACAGATCGCTTAGCGGTTACGTGCATGCGAGAAATGCACCTCGGTCACTTTTCGATTTCTTTTTGTACTTCGCCGGTTGGGTATTCTACTTTTCTTTTTACCGGACGAAAAGTAAGAGCATTGGGCATTTTTGACACGTGGAAAATCGTTTTAAATTGCAGACTTTTCAATCCTTTTTGATAAATGTTCATTATTCCAGTGTTATTATTTTTATTTATAATATTTTATATATATTGTTTCGTAAAAAATATGCCAAAACTTCTCGATCTCCTCAGGATATTCTAATACTCGAGCAGCGATTTTTCAAACAAAGAGTTCGTCTTTTTTGACATCACATGACTTATCCATCATACACAATAGGGCTAATTATTAATATTATACCGAAAGTAATTGTCGTAGATCCATCTCGAGACACATTCGTCTACGTCGTTGTCATATTTATCCAAACTTTCCAAACTCATTTATTTCTGTAATCGGTTTCTCCTTCCCGACGCCAGCTTCTCCGGCATTTTCATTCTGTCTCGAGACTGACTTAGCGATAGTTTTCATCGAAAAGAATGGAACAGCCGAGGAAAAGGATCCAATAGGCACGTATTATGCAGCAGGGAAAAATGTAAGACAGATGGCTACTAGCAAGAGAGAGAGAGAGGAATAGACAGAGGCCTAAGAGCATGCTGGAGCCGTGCGGCGGCAGCCGCGATGCACCCGCGCATCAATCTTCACAGTTCCAAATCCCCAGACCCCTCTCTCCCGCAGTTTCCCAATAATTATAATAATTAAATTCCTCCTCGACTCGATACAATATCTGCCACAATAATAATCCTCTCTTGTAGGCAAAAACATATTTCTTCCTCACCATCCTCAAATACGATGATTTTTTCCATCCTTTTCTCCCAGAAAACTCATTTTCACTGTCGACACCGACGGAGGAAAAAACGTGGACAATATTTCGATAGTTCGATTACCCCACAGCGGAAAGAATACAACATCAAGCCAAAAGGTAGAATGTTTAACTCTTCTTTCAATAACTATTTTCTATTATTATTTTTTAATTATTCGTATTATTTGTGATTATTATTTAAATACCTAAAACACCTAAAACGAATATCCTCGCAAAAAAATCGACTGTCAAAATACAGCTAGTAAAAAACTATAGAGTGCCGTCAACATTTCCACCGTTGCAAGGACGATCCTCGTCGTGGGGTTGCTTTCCTCGAATTGTCATCATTCAATATCCTCGAAATTATTTTGTCAGTACCTGTCTCTGTTCCTTCCCGTTTATTTCTCCGCGAGGTGTGTAAAAAAAAAAACGTGTCCACGAATATGCCGAGCCCTCGGAGTCTCCAGTCCGTCGGGGCAGAGCACGCGATGTCCGCGGTATGAGGATCTCGGCAGTGTGGTGCTTTGACGCGAGTGAAACGAACCCAAACAAACCCCGTCGCGGGAGATCTTTCGGGGTCAAGGTTTTCACCCCTCGCCACCCTCTCCCATCGGCTCTATCGAAAAATGCCGTCTCATCCGCCACCCACATCAACCCCCAACCCTCGAGCATCGCTGAAGACGACTGCTGTGTTATCGCACCGATACACGTCCACGTATTACACGCCCACGAATACACATACATACGGATATGCCTTCGGCATAAGAATCCCGATGGTATAGTTGAGAAAATGGCTGTTGCGGGTATATATTGGCGCGAAAGTTGCTCGTATAAGTATAGCTATCGTTGTACCGACTGACATATAATCCTCCGGGTCTTAGTCTCGACGTCACAGCGACCTATAGCTAGAGAAAATTGAATACAACCAACTGTTGCTTTTCGTTAGACATGTTGCACGAGTACGTATATATAGAATGTCGGCTCTCGCGTCAATTTTAACGCGAGGAATAAACCTCGCTTGAACTAGATCCTTTCCTACATTTTTTGCTCGATCTACTCGAGGGCCACCAAAGGAAAACGACCGTGAGGCAAATGTCAGCTGGAATACCGCAATTTGGTGATGATTCGTCTGCCAATGGTGTCAACAATGTTCACTGCCTTTCCGTCGTCGGATCAATGCCGAATTTCCACCCAAAAAAACGCCATTGTAAACCCAATCAGGTTCACGATGGAGAGCACCGGGCCTGTGCCACCCAATGCTCAAGATCCCATCCGTTTCCAACCAACCGATGATAAATGCAGAAAGTATGCAGAAAGTGACTCGTATGATTGCACTTTGAAATTGGTTGGCCACGTTCGATTGAAGTAACGAATGACAGACTGTGCGAAAAAAGTATGTTTAAATACGGAGTTAGGTGACCGATGACATTCGACTCCCGTCGTACAAATCCTCCACCACCCCCGTTACTACGTACATACTCTACGCATACATGTATACGAGAGCTTCGACGCTAACTGTCTACTTCCTAACTTAATCCGTAACTTCCGACGCCGATGCTCGCGGCAATCTGACATCCTTTTTTATTTTCATTGGATGATGCTCTCGATGTTTCTCCTCTCCGGTCGCCCGTCGCTCTGTTTCACTCTCTCGATCGTCGGCCACTCGTTCCCAGGATTTTTCTATCCACGATCCACTCCAACTCCTATACTGCACGTGTATGCATACACGTATATGCACATGTGTACTTGGTGAGTACACCAACTAATCAATTTATCGTCGTTGCCTCGCACACGGCTGACGCGGGCTCGTATCTCGAGCGATGCTGCTTGGACCCCGAGAGAGAACGAACAAATTGGTTGGGCCCAACGTACGAGGCATTACATGACATGACTTGCCCATATTATTGGCCTCTATACACTGCCATGTATTGCTCTACCCTATACTGCCGAGCCAGAGAGAGAGAAAGAGAGGGAGAGCTTGCAAGCTTGAGTGCGGCTTCCGTCGTTCACGTTACAGGTTCATAAAACCTGTTAACCGCTGATTATATGCACGCGGGGTGTCCCCGCGCGCTCATCATCAGTCTCACCCTTCCCGAACCCTTCTCGGCTCGTTCTCCAGTGCGAAAACAACACCAACTTCTCGTACGATCAGTCCCGGCCCACCTTTTCGTATCGGACTTCATCTGATGTTCATACGTTTCCAGTTGGCGATGGGCCTTTGGGTGTCTTCTGTTTTGGAGACCCGAGGGCAACGGAGGGAATTTCGGAAGAGCGTTTTATGTACTTGAGAGTGGTAAAGTTTGGATTTCGATTATTTTCCGTCTTAAATTCACCAAGAATTTGCCCATCTAGCCTAATTATGGCACATAACGAGCATACCTTGGATGGTACCGGGTGAGAAATTAAATAGGCATATTGCACTCGCGCTCTCTATCTCTTTCTCCCCCTTCTCTCTTTCACGCTCTTCCCGTTTCTCTGCGGACGTCATTCGCATTCGGCTTATGAAGAAATTCTTGAGGTACGGAGTCCACTTCATCCTCGAGAATTCCGGCGATTTTAATTAAATCCGCACTGCCATCCGCACTGTCAGCTATGTATACGTACAGCGCTACAATATACAGAATAAAACATATATTCGAAGACCCACACACACACACATAGGTACGAGTTCACGGGAGGATTTGAGTCGTCGCTCGTAAAAGTTTTACACCGTACGCTCATAACGAAGAACGTCGGAGCTTCGAGAAAGAATTTACTGAGAAATTCTTAATCAACGAGACTTGCGCTCACATCGATCGTATGAAGTTCGAAAATGTAATATTCGTAAGACATCATCGGGGTCCAGAGGAAGTGATTTTTAAAAATGATGCTCATTTGAATTCCCTTTATCGATGAATCCTCAAAATTTCGTGAGAAAGTCATCAACTTTTTGGTCATGTTTATTCATAAGTGACGATACTCCGACAGCATCCCGTCAACTGTATAAAGCAGATGACAAATTGATAAAACTTTGAACCGTGAATTATAACGATGTTTAATTTGTTTTGGCAAATCTTAGCTACGAAAATTCATCAACAATTTTTTCATTTGCTTATTTAGGTCTCTATGATCTAAATTTGGACATAAGATTTTTCGATATAATGATCAGATGGGAATAAAAACAAAAAATAATGTTCTTTAAATCATGTATAGTGAGTTTTAACATTGAATCAAATGTATACGCCTTTTTTCAGAATCAAACGATACTCGAGGCAAATTTCTACTTTTGTTAATACGAAATTGGTATTTATTACTCGAATATGCAGTATACGAGGAACGCTCAGTCACGCTGAAATTTCTCTCACGATATAAAATGATTGTACGTGATAATTTTCCAGTTTAAAGTCGCCCGACACATATGGGGGTAGAATCAGATTTCTCCGAGACGAGGAGCGCCGTCGTCTCAATTCACCGGGTCCCACGATGCTGCGTTCAAACGCCCGCATGTACGCTGATTAAATAACTTTCCAGACCGGAAAACTCGTTTTCTCCCGTCTCGAGACGCTACGGTATCGACGGAGTAAAAAAAACCCTCGAATTGCCGAATTTTCAATCTCTCCGTTCAACGCACCCTCGCATACTTGCGATGTGAGAGCGCAATGGCTGGAAAGGTTGTAAAAGGGCGAAAGGGAGGCTTCTTCACCTCTGGAATTTATTAAACGAAGCGGACCAAAATTCGCAGAGCTCCATACACTGATCCTCAAACTCAACCTCAAATTTCGTGCAAAATCAAAATTGCACGAAATTACCATTATTTCTTAGTTTCCTTTACAGGACCCTACGACGATGCAATTTTTATTTGCCTCCACGATCCCTCCAGTTGTTTCCGAAAAACCCAAAGATTTCCGTAAAAGATCATCAGGAAATTTATTGTAGGTATTTTACTCCTCTGCAGACTGCGAAAAGAGCGATCAATAATTGGGGACCTAACGCACAATCTTCTTGTATGATGGATATTCATACGAAAAGCAGTTGCAGAGAGGGAGAGAGAGAGAGAGAGAAAGGGAGTCAAGGAGGAGAAAAACGAGCAAGAGAGAGAAAAAAGTTTTCTGTACCCGCAGAGATTCGAAGTCTGCGTGATCTCTCGAGTGTGTGTCCGTGACACGAGGATAAACGTGCCTATGCATAATACACGTTGCTGATACGCGGAGTGTCCTGGGAGCACGCACGCTTGTCAACTCGTCGTCGCGACACATGCACACATATGAGAAATCGTTTGTTCGTTAGGTTGCCGTTGGTGGCGACTCAACTTTTCTCATTCACAAGACAAAAAACAAAGCCTTAGGACCAGTTTTACAAGGATACGCAATTCTAGGCAACACATTTCACGATTTCCAAATATCTTATGAAATGTGCTTTATTTTCGAGTAAGCTCGATTGCATCGAAAAAGGCTATCAGCATGGATAATCAATTTTATTTGCAATTTATGAATAAAATTTCATAAATTTCATAGATTCCATTCCTTAATTTCATAAATATCATTTCCAAATTTCATAAATTTCATAGAATGTACTTCATTTTCAGGTAAGCTCAATATAATCGAAAATGGCTATCAGCATTGATAATTTATCTCATGAAATGTGCTTTATTGTCAACTAAGCTTCACTCCATCGAAAAAGCCTATCAGCAATAATAATACATTTTTTCTTGACATTTATAGATAAAATTTCATAAATTGCATTAATAAATTTCATAAAATGTGCTTTATTTTCAAGTAAGCTCAATTCCATTGAAAATGGCTATCAGTATGGATAATGAATTTTATTTGATTGTATGCAATTTAAGAATGAATTTTATGAAATTAAGGAATGAAATTAATGAAATTTCATTCATAAATTCCATTCCTTAATTTCATAAACTTCATTCCTAAATTGCATACATTTCATAAAATGTGCTTCATTTTCAGGTAAGCTCAATACAATCGAAAATGGCTATCAGCATTCATAATTAATTCAATGAAAGTTGCTTTATTCTCAACTAAGCTTAATTCCATCGAAAAAGCCCATCAGCATTAATAATTTCCCTAGGAATTTATTAATTAAATTTCATAAATTTCATAAAATGTTCTTTATTTTCAAGTAAGCTCAATTCCATCGAAAATGGCTATCAGTACGGAAATCTAATTTGATGGAATGTGCTCAAATCTCAACTCAGCCCAACTTCATCGAAAAAGGTTATCAGGATTGACGATAAATTTCGTTTGGATGCGCCGATAGAGTGTCTCGACCAGCCGCGAGCGTAGCGTAGGAATTCTTTTCGCGGATATAGTAGAAATCTGATGAATGAAACGTGAGCACGGTCCATTGACGCGAAGACTTGTCCGACGAGGCTACAACGCGTAGAGATTCTATGTGACGACTATGAGCGTCCGAGCTCGGAGTAACAGAGAGAGAGAGAGAGAAACAGAGAATCACGTCGGAAAGCTCATGCATAGTAATGTATGTCTGTAGGTTAATGCAATTCACTCAGATCTCATTGCGAGAATTGTACGGCGGAGAATTGATTGATTAGCTCTTTCGTGCGAGCTGTGCATGACTGAGCAAGAGTATTACCATTACTCCTATTTATATAGATACACGTACTTCACTCACTCGCGCGCACACACACATACAGCCGTTCTTTCGCGCGGATTATTATGAGATCCGCGCTGATTGCACCACATGGCGGCGAGTGCGTTAACACGTACATACATACATGTACACACATAGATGGAGATACATGACGAAATTGTCTAATCGCGTCACGCTATATTCATCTTCGTGCTCGACCCTGACATTAAATTGTCATACCGGAAGCCTTTATCAGGAAATTATTCTTCGTCCGGGGTAAAAAAAAATGTTCATTTTTGTCACCATCGAATACGTCAAAAGTCAAAAAGTTATCACCATCGGCCGCTTTGAGGCAGTTACAGTGTGTGAACATGGTGGCGTTGAAAGACACAGACTTTTCGGCTTTGCGCGAACAGAGACCGGCAAAAAGGAACCGAAAGCACTACTTTTTTTCAAAATAAAATAAGAAAAAAAAGGTTCCTTCCTTGTTGGCGGTACTTTATCACGTGCGTTTATTACCTCCAGATGGGACATCCATATCTTCATGAAACGGTGACCAACTCCGAAAAGCTTTCAAAGCGAAGTAGTCAACGATGCGCGCTTGAACGACGCTCCATTTTGAGGGTGGAGTGCGCCACTTTATAGATAAATCGCCGTTCTTCCGTTATTTTTCTGGCATTGACCGATAACTGCCATAAATAGCAATTCTTTGCAATCGTTTCCAGTTCCTCCTACATTCGTTGTTTCGTGCAATTGTGATTTTAAGGGGGAATATACCATTGTAAAATTGTTTTTTGCACTTTCTTTCCACATCTTTCAGAAAAGGAGAAGAGCAAGAGAATGTTGAATTAGAAGGACAATTGTATGGTCCAGGCATCGCCGATTAAAGGTTACCACGAAATTTCCATGATTTTACAGTATTTAAAACTTGAAACGCGTTTTTCTCGAAACTGTATTTTTAGACTCGGGCGTATGCGTAGCGCCTCGAGTTTTCAATCCATTGACTTGAAATTTTAACTGTAGCGTCTTGAAAACATTTTCTAGTCCAGTACGTAGGATTTTCGATAAGTTGAAATTAAAAAATTGTTGTGATCGATATTCGACCGATTTTTTTTTCTTCGTGTTAACGCCATTTTTTTACCAATATTTTGAAAACCCCCTACGTACTGGACTAGTTTTTTATATCGACTTTCAAAACAATTTTCGTTTTTTGTTCTAGCTTGAAAATTATGACCTGTGCGAATACGCCCGTAGAGGACTACGAAAAAAAGGCGTTTTCTTTCATCGACTACTGCGCCGCCATTTTGTTTCAAAACAGTTAAAAAAAAATTCTTTTACTTTAAGACTCGTACCAACATGTATAAAAAACTGAATTTAAAAATATTGTTTTGTTTTTCTTAAATAAATTGTCAAAAATGACCCTCGATTTTGCCCTCACAAAGGTATATTCCCCCTTAAAGCTTTTCACAACGTGCGACAAACTCAATCGACATTGTTACAATCAGAAATCGCTATGAGCAAATTCTTGCCGATGCGCAACCTCATGGTGAAACGTTCCGGCAAAAACCGTTCGTCTTCATCCAAAGCTAGTTTTTTTTTTCTCGCGTGAATTTCAGACGATCCGTCAATCCTCATTTTTCCGACGTCAGTGATGGGAATGTACAGTCTCCCGAAATCGACAGGCACAGCGAACGAGAAACTCACGAAAAGACGACAGATGTTCGGGATACAAGAGTATACGTATTATGCGTGACTGTGTGTGTGTGTGTGTGTGAGTGTGCTGTGAATGTTCTCTCTTCGGTGATGGAAAAACCGGTCGCTGTTGATATAGCCGGCGACGCGAATTGCTATAAAAATATCTGTCATTGTCACGAGACATTCGCAGTGAAGAGAAGCGGAGATGAGTGAGCTCGTAACGGCTTCAGGCGAACGATGCGAATTTTATTCTCCCCCCTCGAGGGCATGAGAAAGTTCGATCGGATGAAAAATTACAAATCACGATCAAAGAGCAATCAGTGCTGTCATTTGCTTCGCGAACTGCCACCATTCGTCAAATGAAAAAAGTTCTTCGAATTATTTCGTAACAACATTGATGGAAGAAGAGAAGTGAAAGAAAAAAACGTTTTTTCCGATTAACAAAATGTTTCGGATATTCGTGAATAAGGCTAAAAAACATCAATCGATTATAATTGAAAAGGTCGTTGAGTTTGTCGAAAAGGCATCCATCTTCGAGGTGAGAAATATGTATTGTTCGGCGACGAAGGAAAGGTGTCCGTGCGAAAGGGAATAACTGTCCATTTGGAAAGATGACCTTAAGGTCCAGGCGCGTTTGCGCGACGATTCGTGCAAATTCATCTGTGTGCAGGGCATTCACGGGAGCGGCTGTAAAGATCACGAAGGACGCGTTTAATGCGTTTAACATTACAAAAGAAACCCGGAGGACGATCCGAGTCATCGATTCCCGAGGTGAAAGAGCGAAAACGCCGTCCCACGGGACGAAAAGAGGAAAGAAAAAGAAAAAAAAACGTTCAGGTATACACGTAGGATCTATGAGCGCGTGCATTTGCCCCGAGCGAGAGTAAAAAGAAGATCGACTGACGTTCCACCCGAACGCCAGGTCAGAAAGATAATAATTGCGAACAGCTGCGGGCCCTTAAGGATTCCTCTCTGAATACGGCTCCTCTGCGTTCTGTACCAACACCCGTACTAAATTGAAACACCTCTACGAACCAGAGGCCCGTGTGTGCGATGGAAAAAAAATTAATTATCCAAATTCCCATCCGGGACGGTGCATAAACGCAATGCACTCCCTTCCTCTGAGAATGTCTACAATTAAGTTTTTTTGCGTCCAACTTCGAAATGTCTCCGTAACATTTCTCGCGTGTAGATCATCGTGCAGCCTTCGTGAACACTCAGCCATGAAATTTCGTTTCGCTTATTTCCCTATCGTTTTTTTTAAATCCCTAGGCTCCTTTCCGCCGGATTATTTTTAGACGTAAACATTTTTGCGACTGGTCGCAAATCAGATCCCCCTCGACAATGAACACCCAAGGGCTTGGTCTTGAAAAGACAGTCCTTGGATTCAAGTTTTTTTTTCCTTCGTATTTACTTCAATCATATTATTATTATTATTGTCTGTCGGACAGTTGTGAAGGTAGAAGTCGTTTTTGAGTGTCTTCTAAAGAGCTTCACCGCATAACCTACAGTATGATAGTGTAGGCATTGAGTTTTCAGGGCCAAAGAAATATGAGAATGCTAAAAAGTAGGTAACATAGTGAAATGTTTGCCATTTTTTTTTCAAATATAACTTTTCGATCGTCTGCAACGAATCAACGAAGATCGCTACAGCTTCCGGTTGTTCGTGTTCAAATGTTTCGAGAAAGAATTTTCGGTACATCGAGAGCCCATTAGATCGAGTGATAACATTCGAAGCAAAAAGGTCGGTTAATCTAAGGTTGAAAAGACAGCCGGACGTGATGCCTTAACAAATATCTAATGAAGAAAAAATCAGATACGATCAGATCGGTATTGAGGAAAAAATGACAAGAACATCTTCGCTATTCGTTTCTCCCAACATCAGGGTGCGGAGAGATGAACTCTCTCCCTCTCTCTCTCTCTCTCTTGCTGCTAGCAGCTGTCGTCGTGTGTGAGCAAAGCTCGTTTGATTTCAGACTTGTTCTCTCTATAACTTTTTTGTTTCCCTCCTGCCGTCACTCCGCATCTTTCACGGTCACCCGTAAAAGGAAATGGATTTCCTCTACACATGGTCCTCGTTTGGTGAAGACCGGGATTCGGAGAGATCTAGCTGCTGTTGCTGCTGCCGATGCCCGTTTCCCAACGGGCTCTGCACCGACGGACCAGTCGAACATCTGCCCCGAGTCCAGAGATCCGGAGTCTCTCGTTTCTCCGCACGCAATCCGTGAGATGCAAGTTCTCCAACGAGGATCGAATCACGATTTTACGCTCTCGTAGCTCTTGTTTTTCGACCAACGCGTTTATGCGCCCAGCCCTGCCGCGAAACTTGTGGAGAACGCAACTTTTGGATAAACGGATGGTCGAGAAAATAAACCAACTCATTCGTTCTTATGAAAGTTTGCGATTGGATGCGAAGATACGAGACTGTCCTTTGGTCTATCATCAGGAGCACGTGCTGCAAATGTTGCCGCGTGTCGTACTCCCGGGCGTAGACGGTTCGCTGGGAAATGGATTTTCTGCTGGGGACCGAGAGTCGAGATAATCGGATTAATCGCAATCAAAAACTGCCATCTGCCAGAAGAGAGTGGCTGCGGCGAAAATACTGCGATCTCTGATGTTGTATAGGTCCCTCTGCTGCTGCTCCTGCTTTTGGCTCGACAATTTCAAATGGCAAGAGTGCCCGAACGCTTGGAGAGATATGAACGTGGAGAAGAGGAAATGGAGCCATAAATTCCACAAATCTAAAATCGTCGTCCATGGAGAATCGCTGCCGGTATGTCACAGACTCCCAGAAAAAGAGAGAGTGAGAGAGAACGGTCTCGTACAATGAGACGCATTAGCCATGGGAACCCCCATTGGGCTTACGCTGCCGATTTATTGTGGACACACATTTACCCTCACACACACACACACACACACATACATACATACATACATACATACATATATATATATATATATATATATATATATATATATATATATATATATATATATATATATATATATATATATATATATATATATATATTACGATTTTCTGCACAGAATCGAATTTACCATACTTTTTCTCGCATACACAGACGCATTTATATGTACACGCAGTACATAAGAAGTACGCATGTAGATACACAAATGCCGGAGTTGCACTATGAACACCATAATACACATCCTCACAAAAAGGATCTACCAATGGTAACCATGGCAACTGTGCAAACAAGATGGCTGACAGCTTCCGGTTTTGGGTCAGCAGCTGCGAGGATCTAGTTTCTCTAGGCCCTGTATACCGTGCAGCATCGCTGTATATACAACACGAGTATACATCCATTGGCCCAAGATGTAAAAGGAGGAACCGAGATTCGAGGATACGTGAGGAAATGCATATGAGATTTTTCGCTCTCTCCGTGCATGTTTGCCGAGAGAGTAAAACTGACCGACTCGAGATGAATTAATACTTTGAACGTGACCCATCCATCTTTTGTTCACACTACTCTCCTCCCATTGCTCCGTGCACCGACAGGAAGTGTCCAGAGACGCTTTCCTGGGTCGACACTTTTTATGGGAAAAAAAAATGTTTTTTTTTTCTGGTCAAACTTGCGCTTTTTAACGTACGGAGTATTTTTTTTCCTTTTTGTTGACACTGGAAGTTGTTTATATTTTTTTCGGATGCGAATAGTCGGAGAAATATTGATTTACTACCCAAAGCCTTATTATTGAAACTCGTGGCCCTGAAGATCCTACGCGACGTGCGTTTTTCGCAAAAAAATATCATTAACAATAATTAAAGGCATCGTGTATCGCTCTTACTCGCTTTTTGTCCCTCCCTCCTTGCCGCCTGTTTTCGTTCTCTCTCGAGTTTAATTGGTCCGAGAGGCTTCATCTATCTTCATGTAAATGAGCGTAATTAGCGTGCAACATAAATCAAGGTAGCAGCGAGGCTGCGATCGATCAGGAACGACATTGAGGAGAGGAGAAGCAGAAGAGAGAGAGAGAGAGAGACAGACAGAGAGAAAGAGAGAGAGAGAGAGAGAGAGAGGGAGCGAGAGAGCAGGACTTTGGCAATCCACGGAGCTAGGGGTGACAGGGGTGGGGTTAAGGGCAGGCGTATACAGGCCTTTGAGATGAGAAGACAGGGGGATCGAAGGGATCTGCGACAATGTTGGTAGATCCAGCCGGAGAATGAGAGAGAGAGAGAGAGAGAGAGAGAATGGCAAGTCCCACTCGCCCGGGGACCGGGGTTGATTTTCCCTCGGAATAAAACTAATGGCCATTCGTAATTGGGATTAGTAACGGGGCATATGACGCAAAGGCAGCTTGAATCGGGTGGCTCTAGCGCGTTCGCGCCCATTAGAATTAGAATTACACTATAAGAACTTTCATATATATATATATATATATATATATATATATATATATATATATATATATATATATATACACATGTTAGTGGCTATTATAGAACAGCCTCGTCCTCTGTCTAGCAATATTACCGAATTAATCCCAACCACGCGCTCTATCCCAGGTTTCTAACTACAATTCCGCGACTGCCAGACTTTCCGCTGTAATATTATTTGAACGTGCACGACTGGACGTTCTAATGCTACAGTGACGTAACGTTTTACTTAATTTTGGAGAAAAATCGTATTTATAGACAAAATGAAATGAATCATGTATTACCATAACGAAAATTGAACGCTGAATCAGACATTTGAATATAAGGTTGAAAATCGGTGAGATGCAATGAAAATTATCATCTTTCAATTGCTCAAATTCATTTTAGCGAATCTTCGTTATGGCAATCCATCAATTATTTTCGAGTCACTGATTTGAAGATCTAGTTAAGTCGGTAAGAAGAGATTTTGCAGAATAATAAAAGTTAGAAGAGAAAAATATGAAAATGAATTTTTGTTGAATTCCGAAGATGCACATTTCAATATCATGTTTGAACGTCTTTGCTTGGATACATTTGAGCGATGGAATGTGTCTGTTATGGTGGCACACGACTGTAACGGGTAAAAAAGTCGAATTTTTTGCATTTTCTGAAAATATAGGTGCGTATTGAAGAATGTGTGAAAAAAATGCCCAAGTTAAAATATTGAAAATTGACCAAGTTACAGAGGATCTAGTGAGAGGAGGTAGCGCGAGGATTTTGTGTACTAAAACTTTCAACCGTGATTTTCTCGAGACGACTTTTCTCGCCCTGGCCGAAATCATAACTCTAGCTATAATTGTTCGATTTTCAATATGAAAAAAAAATCCGTGATTACAGTAGCTATTCTAGCTATCCAGAATCTGTTGCAGTACGTAGCCGTTATTTTTATTTACTATTTTTTAAGCCCCCGAACTCAAAATTTCGGCAAAATTACACTTTTTTCAATACCTGCCCTTTTATAACATGTATTTCGAAAAACGCCTATATTCAACGAGAACTACAATTATATAGATTATGAAACGCTTTATTTTTATTTTTTCAGACCAAGCATTATACCGAATACTTACGATACCTCAATAACATTGTTAATATTTTATTTTTTTAATGACAATTTACACGTAACAAGTTTAATGTATGCCCAATAACATGACTTTTCTCCAAAACCCAAATAAATAATCTAGCAGAGAAAAAAATTTCGGAACCAACCGACTTTTTTCCACCCCTAACAGTGGTACCCTCCCTTAACGAACAAGCACCCATTTTATCAACTCGAATTGATGAATATTCGCATGAAAATTGACATTGGCTTTTACATCATCTCAATTGGATTGACTTTTCGATGCGCATTTATCTTCATTTCGTATCGATTCAAATATCATTGTTCTTCGTGCGTTCGCGTACCATCACGAGATGCAAAGATCTCGCAGGCGTGTAGTCTCGTTAGCGATTATTCTCTATGGTCGTAGGTACTTCACTACGCACAGGACATTCCAGATCAGATCGGGAAAAAAATCCCAATCACAATCAATCTTCAAAATAACATTTATCGCTGCAGTAAAATAAATCGCCTCAGTGGTCTCCAGCAATGAAAAGAGAACGGTGAAAAATAATTTCGGAATTTTTTTATTCGTATATTTAACTGAATATCGAATTTATTTCCCGAATAATTTCTTTCGTACGAGATCAATTTGTCTCAGGATTCAACAAATTAAATAAAAATTGATAACACATCTTTTGCGACAACTCGTTAGACTCGATGAGTCGTCAAAGGCTGCAAATGGACTGCGAAAAATGATAAAAGACGTAAAAAAAAATGACTTGAGGTCGGAAGGCTAACGGAAAGTCATTCGCATCCTCATGATACAATCAAAAGTGAGGATTCCAAATAGTAACTTGAATCGTGGCGATTCGACCTGGAACTGTCCATGCACAATGCAGATACAACACCGATATACGTATATGTATATCACACGCCAGCCCCGGACCAACTAGATTCGTTTTTATGACGTCATAATGAACCGGCAATCAGAAGCATTGTCGACATAATTCTCGTGCCGTTATTGTCTCGCACTCGAATTCAACGGCGACCGCGCTTCTCTCCGTGCGTTTCTGCGGGTGTATTATTTTGTTGAAACTACGCACATACGCACGGGCATACATACGTATAATGCGTGTGCCATCTTCGCTCAATTATACACGGGATAACTTTTTTTTCCAGAATTTACGAAAGCCTTGATCGTATTCCCGAATAAAAATGTGATTCGTAATCACGCCTACCCACCATTGGCAAGATTCATTATTGTGTTTTTTTTTATTCATAATTTTCTGTTTTTGCAGCCATTCATTTTTTCGAGGTTTTATGTCGCTTGAAGCGTAGAAATTCAAGAATACGTGTGAATACATTTTTTTTCTAGAGTTCTCGAAAGTCTTGATGATATTCCCGAATGAAAATGTGATTCGTAATCACGCCTGCCAACCATTGGCAAGATTCATTATTGTTTTTTTTTATCAACAATTTTATGTTTTTCCAGCCAATTGGTGGTTTGACGTTTTATTTCGCTAAAAAGTTCAATCGTGAGGTTAAATTTCGTGAAAAATGTATTTTTCTGCATGAAAATGTATGCACGTAACAGAGCAGGCTATGGGAGGCGAGCAGCGAATTGAAAAAAATACTCGAGTCCTCTCAATTATCCGAACTTCTCGGGTTGAGAAGTGCAATTACAGATACTTAATCCTCACTCATCGAAGTAATCGCACCGACAACGTAATACGAGGACAAATGATTTTTTTGGCCCTCAAAGCCTGCGCTCAAGTTGGAGCGCACAAGAGGGGTGAATTTCTGACGCGAATGATTAATCGGGCCCGTTAGCGCAACGCCCCGCAGAACAAATTCTCATCTTCTGTACTCTACAATGCGTACATACACATTTTGTACATATATATATATATATATATATATATATATATATATATATATATATATATATATATATATATATATATATATATCGAACAATATATCTGAACAATACGAATAGCGGAGAGACACTCGAGTGTTCACGGTTAGACTGTCTCATTGACAATAAAAAGAGAGAACGAAAGACGGGATCGACGCGCATTCTCTCCGTCTCTTTCTCTCTTCCCGAACAGTTGGATTCGCAAATTTACAAAGAGTGCGTATAACTGTCCTCGGACCCCTCAAATGCAGAACGTAAGGGTGAAAATATAAAGGTATACATGTGCAAAAGCGCGCATAGACAAAAAGTACAAGAGGATGAAACAAGGCGCCGGTAATTTCATAACGGTAGTCAATTTCTCGTCCAATTCCCCTTGTTTTCCTTCCATCTCTCATCTGCCTCAGATTTCCCGCGTGGCGCATCACCGATATAGGCTCTTCGATCAAAAATCTTTCCCCAAGCAGTGCAGAAATTTATTGGGGAGTCCGCAGATGCTATCACATCCCTTTGGAGGAGATTTCATAGGAACTTCGAATATGGAGAGTCCACATTGGAATCCAAGTGGATTCCGCGCTGTTTCCCGATTAACGTTGTTTGAGAATTTTTCATTTGAAACACAACCAGAATTGGTTGGATTCAGAAAAAAATGTCCTTTTGTTATCCCGCGCACGAATTTGTTGGCGAGTCCCAAGATGCACCCACATCTCTATAGGGATTTGGTCAGGGACACCGCATTAGGGACAATCTCATTGGGATCCAATTGCTGCACTGTCCCCTGATGAACGCCATTTGACAATTCTTACCAGGTTTGAATAAGAAATGTGAAAGGTCACGAGAATAATCTCGACGTTTTGAAACGTAATCTGCACGCTTCGTTAGCGTGTACGTGTGTGGTGATATTATTTAAAAGTGCAGTAAAGTAAACAAACGATAATTACAGAACATTTTCACTCATGTGATTCAAATGGATTTTCAAGATGTTCTTTTTGAAGCGATTTATACTTCTCCAAGATGAGATGAATTCTTTTTAACATCCACCAAGGGTCCAAGGATCCACCAAGATTTGTATCGGATTTAGTACGATAAAGTGGCAATCCTTTAGGATTCAAGTTGGATTCGTAAATTGGATTCCAGTGGGAAGTCTCGGTTAGCATTCAATGTCCGAGAGTCACATTTTAGTATAGGGATCCAATGCGATGAGCAATAGGATCCCTATAAGAAATTGGAGACAAGTATGGGAATCCAATTGGACCCCTGCGACAATTTCTGCAAATACGCAAATTCTTTACGTGCAGGCGGAGGGAAAAAAAAGCGATAAAGTAATGCGCCAACCATAGTTGAGCAATCGGCACCGGTCACTCCCAATACGCCATACATCAACTACGCTAAAGAAAATCGATGCTTTCCACTGTCTGGCATTTTTTTCCAGAAATAAGCAACGGGCAGCGAAATTGCCCATTTATTATTTAGTCCGATGTTTTTTTAACCGAAAATTCGAGAGCCCTATTACCCGTGTTCAATGGCTGCATCGATGCTTTTTTTTTTTAAGGAAACCCTCTGGACGTTTCGCGCACCCAGTTACGCTTCGAGCACGTGCGTGGATACGCGCGATCAAATGCATTTTCCGCACGAATCCCCGGTAATACGGCGTATACTTCAATACACACACACACACACACAAACGTATGCGTGGCGAGGCCTCGTCAACAGATACGGGAACAAATACTAAAACGTGCGCGTGTGCGTTTGCGTTTGTAACGTAAAAGTGAGAGATGCTTCATCACGAATGTATGTAGGACAGAGCAGGGGAGCAGCTGTCGGACAGCTGTAAGGCCCTTTTTACCTGCCCCGTGTCGTCCTACGTGAGTCCATCTGTGAATGTGTGTGAGTGTGTATGTCCTGGACGTGTGCACCCAGGTATATCCCACGAGCGAGGGAGAAGGATGTATACACGAATGTACGCAAGATAGCTGAGTGAGATAGCGAGCAAATGAGAGGTGGAACAGATGAATAAAGTTGGAACAACGAAGACGGACTCGCCGGACACGCAGCACAAGAATGAGAGGCAAAATTGGAAAAATCAACTAAAAAACAACCTCGAGCAACGGCCAACGGCGCCTTGGGCTTGTGTAAACATGATCTAAATGTTTCTGAGCACTTGTACAATGATGTACAATAGTACAGAAAAAGAGACGAAAACCCACCACTTTTCAGCGTAGAATATGAATTTTTGACTCAATGTAAATGGCTGCATACTGAAAGTAACCCCAACAAAATGTTGCCTCTCGACTCGTCCCAACCCTAAAAAAAAGGGATTGAAAACTTAAAAATCGCCGTATCTCGATAACTAATAGCCCGATCAAAAAATGTTTCAAACAAAAGTTGTTTGGAATAATAAAATACGTATAAAGTTATCTGACTTCCAATCCCCTATCTTTGAAACAAGGACGCAGCGAGATGTCTACTCTGCTCGCACACGCATCAACCCCGAATTTTCGAATCGTTTTTGTGCCACTATTTTCAAAGATAGGGGGTTGGATGTCAAATAACTTTATGGGTATTTTATTATTCCAAATAACTTTTGTTTGAAACATTTTTTGATCGGGCTATTAGTTATCGAGATACGGCGACTTTTAAGTTTTCAATTCCTATTTCTTAGGATTGGGGCGAATTGGGGGGCAACATTTTATTGGGGTTACTTTCAGTATGCGAACATCTACCTTTGGTCAAAAATGCATATTCTTCGCTAAAAAGTACTGGGTTCTCGTCTCTTTTACTTGACTACAAGTTCATATCTGTCGGACGTAGTTTTGCCGACATGCAGAAGACTTTATCAATCCGGCTTTGGCTCTTGGATGGTCCCGATCAAGACCTTTTGCTATTTAACAGCCCCTATATGTACGTACTTTGTTAAGGGTGAATGTAGGTATGTAGTGCACATGGCGCACTTGCCGCATCGATAAAAAACAGCACGTGCTGCGTGTTTCAAGTCTCCAAGAACCGGGAGACATCTTCATGTTATATTTTCATATTAATATTGATATTTTTGGTAATGTTGAGCTTGAATTCTAACATCAATTCCTTTTGCTCAATTTATTTCTTTTGAATGTTTTAAAATATCTTCTGCGTCTTTATGTGCACCGCCATTTTGTGTATTTTGCCATTGATTGTCGTTTCGTTTTTCGTTGTTTTTTCCTTGTTGAATGTAGAATTGACGATATGGAAGTTTGCATCGTTGAAATGCAATGAAAATTCTTTCTACAATTTCTTCGTGATCTAAAATTTTGTTCTACAGATTTGGCCTGTGGATTGCTGATAAGGATCCTGAAAAACGTTTGAGTCATTTTCGTAGACCAAATTGGACAAAAAAGGTTCGGGCTACTAAACTTTCGTTGCGTTCAAACGCTGCAAGCTTCGATATCGTGAATTCTTTGTGGTACTTTATCTTGGTAATTCTCAATTTTGTATCCTTCAGTTGTCAACAATATTTTGTTTTTGTCATTCGTAATTTTTACTTGACTTTGTATGATTGATTTGTCCGACGAGGCACAATAAAAACAAGCCCAAACAAACCCAAACAAGAAACCAAACAAAACCAAACGGACCTAAACAAAATTATAAAGATTTCATTCGGGCGAATACGTGTAAATTATTCGTCCCGATAGATTGTTTAACAATTTAACGCATTCTATCCGGACGATTATATATATGTTATTCGTCCGGATACTAGCTGACATGAATCACAATAATATGTACGTCTACTGGAAATACGGCGTGAACTGAGCCGCTATCCGGACGAACAACATACGCTTATTCGTCCGATATCCGGACGGGGAGACACTCCGAGTAATTAGACCTTTTCGGAGGTGAAAAAGATTTTTTTTCTTTCAAAGTACCTATATCTATCTAACTGTGTAGATGTCGTAAAAATAGACTTTCCGGTTCTTTCGGAAAAGCTCCGATGGATAGTGAGCTTTTTCGGAGACTTTGGGGACTCTCCGAGTTACGAGGTCTGGCGGAAATTGAAAGACGCGGAGGCAACGGAAACTCCTTTTCCTAATTTGTGAGTCGCGGAAGACAGGCATTTCATTCGATTCTTCAGAGGGAACGGCAGAGACGCAAAATTGCAAAGTGGAAAGAGGAAGAGCCAGCGACAATGCCATTTTCCTTTTCCCTCTCTCCGTGCTACGTCCTTGACCCCCCCCCCCCCCTCTCTCTCTCACTGAGTGAAAACCTGCTTTCACTGCGAAAGTCGATCTTGCGCCCAAACTCGCAAGAAGCCTTTCCTCGTCGTCCTCTCGCTAATTATATCCATTATGTCTCATCCCCGAAAATGCTCGCTATACATTCACTTGGACACCTATTTCTCTCGCTTGAAATCGTTTTTTTCCACCCATTCGGCGAAACTCAGTTCATCATCGTTCCATCACTTCCTCATTCGTCTACCATTTTATTTTCATCATCGACAGTCCTGAATAACAATTAATAACGCAACCTGACTTCTCCATAATCAACTCAAAAACGCAATCATATTGCAATCCAATTCTTCACACTCTGAACCTCAAAAATCCTGCAACCAAAATTATCAAAAAACTGAATTTTCTCCTCCCAAAATCCTCCCCTACAACTCACAATAAACTGCCAAAAAAAAAAAACTCTGACACTCTTTGCGAATTTCCGATAATCCGGCCGCCTAATTAACAACGATTGCCAGGGAGGGGGCGGAATTACCATACGGTTATTCGTTTTTGGACCTAACACCAGACGCGGTGTACAACAGTAATTATTTTGTATAAATGAGTAAAGCTCTCCCGAGCAATAGCCTGGAATACAAATTGTGAGAATTTGTACACCGTGGGAGAAATACGAAAGAGCTTTCGCGCATAATATCCTGCGCTCGCATATATATCATGTTCATACATATATACACATTTATGTGAAGCCGAGCCGAGTGACTCAGCCTCGTGCCAAGCAATATATCTCGAGCACGCACGTATACGCACTCCTCATACGCACACACCCCCACACACATAAGCGTTGTATATATGTGTGTGCGTGTGTGTGTGTGTGTGTGTGTGTGTGTGTGTGTGTGTGTGTGTGTGTGTGTGTGTGTGTGTGTGTGTGTGTGTGTGTGTATCTATATATATATATATATATATATATATATATATATATATATATATATATATATATATATATATATATATATATATATATATATAGAGAGAGAGAGAGAGAGAGAGAGAGAGAGAGAGAGAGAGAGAGAGAGAGCGTTTCGTGCTGCACCTCGAAAATCGATAGGGCGAATCTAGCCGGATTATATCCTTACGGGGCTTCCCCGCGATGCTCGTAATCCCCCCCGGTAAACCACGACGGCAGTTTAGAACTTTCGCGAGGCGTTACGTATATGTATATACATACATATATATATATATATATATATATATATATATATATATATATATATATATATGCATATATATATGCATATATATATATATAAACACACATATATAAAAATATATTTACGTACGTGTGTACATAGCGCCTCGCAGCGTACGTACGTTCGATTATTACACTCAGTATGTATATGGGGCTCCTTACAGTACGCACGTCGCGGGAGTCATTCGTGTCGATATTTCGTATAAGCGTGTCTACGATCGATTCGCTGCTCAACCGACGATTGAGTTCTCCACCGACTCTGTCATTTTTTTTCCCGCTCGCTTATGTAAACAGGAGAATGAAGAAAAAAAAAGCAAAAGACGACAAAAAAGGAACGCAGCTGCTGAAGTTTTTTTTAGGAAATGGTTGTACGATAATTTATTATGTTTCGCTACGCTGTGATGCGTGAAGAATTTTTAATAATGGCCCGTCGCCCTGCCGATGCAGAAGAAATTAATCATTCAATAAAGCTTCCAATCTGTGCATGATAAAGCAACGGCATGCGAAAGAGAAGTAATCTTACGAAGTTTCGTTGATCGACAGACGCGATTTTGGTGGCGAGGAACCGAGAGACAATTTTGTGGTATTTTGGGAGAGGATGCTGTGTATTTTTTGATTGATTGGGATACGTGCGAAAATATATGGGAAGGTAGCCGAATCAATCGATTTAAAGGGTTATGCCGAGTTGTGAAAGCCGAAAAATCACTTTTTTCAAAACTAATATATTTCGACGGTATATCATCTTATAAATGTTCCCTGAAAATTTCGAGATGGTCGGATCAAAATTGACGGATTTATAGGATGTGATGTTGACGTCCGTCGGAACGCTCGGAGTGTCGTTAGAAACTTAAATCGCGTTTTTTTTTCGAAAATACGTTTTCAAAGTCAGTGAGCAAAATATCTCGAAAACTACCGCATCGATATTTCCGAAATTTTTAGGCCTTTTTGTAGGTGTAAAAATGTAGTATTTGATCGAAGGATTTTTTATTTCCGATGTGTATTTTCGATTCGACAAACGTAAAATGCCCATTTTTTTAGCAAAAATCTACTCTCACTTCGAACAAGCAACTTTTTTCATTTGATATTTCGGAAATTCCTTCGACTAATCATAGGATGAACAAATGTACTGATTTAAATCGATTATCATTAAATATTTTTACGTAAACAAATTACAGTGTTCCTTACATGATACTTTTTCAAATAGCTAATTTTTGTAAAAATGTATCATCACGATTTTGTATTTAAAAAATCCCATTAATGAACTGTTTTCGACTATTACAACTAGGCATAATCCGTGAAGGCGGGAGCCTGAATTGGAAGGTCCAAACAAAGCGTTTCTTCGGAATTTTTTTTTGCAGAGAAAAAAACAAGTGAGCCCAGTAAACATTGAGGTATATTTTCATGTATATTTGAAATGTATGAAAAAAAAATGTTTCAACATGAAACAATAAATTACTGCAGATTTATCAGCCTATTCCATATGCGCCTTGCCACTGCAGTCCCCAATCGGCGGGAAAGATGCAGCTCGTAATTCTTGACTGAACCCAAATAAACCAATAAAATGTTCAATTGTTATATATTTTTCCCCTGATGAATTAAGAAAAAACTGAGAAAATCGTGAAATTATAACTTTTCTTAGGTTTGAAAAAAAATGTGTTCAAAAAACACTGTAACGTGCTATACAAATAATTCAAAAAAAACTTTTCGACGCGTCTTTTAATTGACTTTGAAGAGATTCTCATATTGAAGAAAATAAACTTTAGTTTGATTCAATAGGTCCTTTAGTTTTATTGCTATAACGCCAATTTGGAAAAATTGTGGAAATAAAAACTGGAGAAAAAGCGTTTCAAAGTTTTAAATAGGACGAAATATCAATCGCTTCTCAGCTTTTGGCCTTGTATCTTCAAAAATATTTGCAATTGGACTGTGTAACTTTATAAATATATTCTTGGATAATTTATCCATCGATTTAAGCAAAAAACCGATTTTTCGGACCTCCTTATGTAGGCTCTCGCCTCAAGGGTTCGAATAATCTCGAGCGGATAATTGTGTTGTTCTTTTGCTCATTATTGTTAGCCCTGGCCAAAGATTTCTGGCCTGGAAGGCCTCGTATACAGACACATGTACGTTCTCGGGTGGCTAGAGCAAAGAGACGTACACATGCATATGTATCATTCGAAGGATCGATACGCCCTTATGAATTTGCATCATCGACATTTATATTTCACATGCATACATGGAATACGTCGCTCCTGTCGGTTCTGTCGGGCTGGTATACCGGCTCGCTTGATCGTACAGGGTGCATTTTACATTTTTCAGCGGTAATTGCACGCTCGGGCAACTGGCCGCGACAGTACATTGTCATTAAATGCACGTGAGCAAATACGCACGTGCAGCGCCCATCAGCCAGTACAAGCGAAACGTTTGTCCTTATACCGATGTGCAGGGTCATGCGAGGAAAAGCAAGACTGATGACGGTAGAGGAAAAAAAAAGTTTCGATCCCTTTTCGTCTGTATGAAGTTTGCATGTGTTCCGAACAGACCCTTGCCCTTGATTCTGCGAATTGTGCAAGCGATAACGCACCCCCCCCCCCCCCCCCCACTTCGTTTTGCAAATGACTGGAAAACTTTGCATCTGTTTTGTGCAAAAAAATTCCCGATATTGTCAGCAGCTACGTTTTTCCTTTTAATGTCGGAGCAGAGCATGTCGCGAGGAATTATTTATGGTTTTTTATTTCTCCAACAAAAATGAAAATATATTTGTCGTGGAAATTTATTTGACAGCATTTGGTTGAGGTCCTGGAAATGTAATGTTTATTTTTTTTAATCACGTTTTGTGGGGAAAAAAAGGGAAGAGCGTTTGAGAAAGAGCGAACATTTTAAAAGTTATATGGAGAGAAAGAAAATCCTCTGTAGAACGAAGACTCGTGAGAGCCACGTCAGTCCGTGTATACAGGTAATATCGCCTTATCATTATCACACCGTCTTCGCGAGATAGTCCTATGTTGACAAGACCGCGCTGCTGCGAGGAAATATTTCACGTCGGAGACATACGCATTTATGGCCGGACACCTTTGTGACGGGTCAAAAAAATCGTTTTTTTTTGTTGCAATTTCTCAGAGTATGCATATTCAAGAATATGTGAACAGAATTTGAATTTTAAGTATGGAAAACTGATCAAGTTACAGACAATTTAGTGAGAGCAGGTAGGGCAACGATTTACGTATACTAAAACTTGCAATCGCGTTTTTCTCGAAACGACCTTTCTCGATCTGGCCAGAATCATAAATTTAGCTATAATGTTCCGATTTTGAATTAAAAAAGAAAATTAATTGCAGTAACAATCGTTTTACGTAGCCGTATTTTTTTTATTTCCCATTTTTTCAGCAATATGAGTAAAAATTTCGCCAAATTACACTTTTTTGAACCTCCGCCATTTTGAGACTTCTTCGAAAAACGGCTACGTTGCACGAGAGCTACATTTATATAAATTATGAAACTTTTTTATTTTTATTTTTCAGACCAACCATTATCAAATTATGGACCCGGCCATTGGACCACATTTTTCATACAGGGTCTCTATTATACCTCAATAATGTTGTTAATTTTTTTCAAATTAAAATGCACATGAAATAAATTCAATCTATGCTCAATAACATGTTTTTCTTCCAAATCCTAAATAAACAATCTAATAAACCAAAAAAAAACAATTTTTTTCGCCTCGTAACAGTGGTGTCCTCCCTAATGTGCAACGAGGCAGCATATACCGTGAACAACGAATTAGTAATTTTTTTAACTTTTAATCGTATCCAAGTGATTTTACGAAGTGCACAAATCGCTGTATATCATTTGCGTCCACCTTGACGGAATCTACAGAATCATTTGTGTCACCAAGGAACTTCGCAAACCTTCGAACTCTTTCGTAAGATCGGCCGGCACGAAAAAACAATGACAAATTCCTTTTTTATACTCGTCGTTTTTTTTCCACCTGGATTATGGTACTCGTGGTAAACAGGGCGTTACAAATGGACCGCGAACCGATTTACTTTTTTCAGCTCGGAAATGTCGAAGGAAGTAAATTTGCCCGCCCCCTACTGAGCATCGGAAAAATCGGGAAATAGGAAGAAAAATGATGTCCACTCTATGAGAAAAATACCGCGTAACCCTCTGAGATGGTCCTCGCGAGTTTCCTCGGTCCCAGGAACTCGCGAGAGGCAGCACGAGCTGAATAATGTAAAAACCGGCTTTACAATTTTGTTCCTTTCGTCTCTCTTTTTCTTTCTCTCTCCCTCCATCCCTCTCTCTCTCTCTCTCTCTCTCTCTCTCACTCTCTCGCTCTATGTCGCCCTTATTCTCTCGACAACTAGTATGGACCTTCCGTACACTCGAGAGCAACCGAGACGAAAAATATATAAAGACGAAAGAGAGCGAGAAAAAATGTGCGGGAAACATGCGCGGGTGAGGTTGCGACTCACACACCATAGAGAGCGAAGTTGGCGGGGATGGGTCGATTGAATGCGTATATACGCATTTCTGCGTGCGTTTAGAGAGAGAGAGAGAGAGAGAGAGAGAGAGAGAGAGAGAGCGAGAGAGAGAGAGAGAGGCAGAGAGAGAGAGAGAGAGAGAGAGAGAGATAGGAGGCTTTTGGGCGCTGGTGGGGGAACGCCCGTGGAGAAAGTATAGAGGGGGTGAGAAGACCTAAGGGATGCTCGGGGCAATGTGGGTCACTTAAGGCGTCATCACCCGTATGCAGGCGAATTCGGCTGGCAAAATTTGATACAAATGCTCGCGGAAAAAAATACATTTTGTTTACTACGATCGCGAAGTCTACCACAAAATACAAGAAATCAAAAAAGAATGTTTTGCCGAATTAATCGAATTGGTGGAACTTTATAGTATTTTATCGATACTCGTTTTATTCGGTGGAGATACGGGAGAACCAACACATTTCGTGTGCCAATAATAGAAAAATTGATTTTTCTATTTTCGGAGTAAAATTCGTGTATGGAAAATATTCGCGGAAATCGATGATCCGGCTTTGAAATTCTGCCAAAAACAATCGGAGCTGGATAAATCAACCGGCGTTCCAAAGAGGATACGGTTATGAAGCGAAGAAACTATTTTTTTGCCACGATTTAAAAAAAAATGAATTTTTAATATTTTATTTACAAGTCACTATCGATGTATTGTTACCGCCCGAATACAAATTCACCATAAAGTTCCCCCAAACCCTGAAATTTCAATGCAAATCATCGAAAATGCAAATAATGTGGTTTACTCCCTTAAGCTTGCTGTCCGGCGAAAATGCAAAAATACGTAAACTTCGATTTTGTAAATTTTACTTTTTTCCGTTTTACTGAAATTGCTGCAACTACAAAATAAGCCCTTGGCATGCTCCACTCTAGGGGGTAGTTTCACCCCTCAAACCCGTTTTTCCGCAGATGAAAAAAATACGTATCAAATAGTGTTTGGTGCTCTACCATATGCATGAGTTTCAACAAAATCGAAGGCCGCCACCTAGGGATGTTCCTTGTTAGACTTTGTTCAACATGACCAGAGCCTCTGGTCATATCAAACTCAATTTTTCGGTCGCGTATCTCGTACCGGAGCATGGTCAAATTTCACAACGAAAACAAAAACTTTCTTTACCGGGAAAATACGCGGTAACGCTTGTTAATATGCATTTTCAGGCTCTGACCCGTATTACCCCGTTGTGCCGTTGATACGCTCAGAGTTTACGGTAGGACTGCGATGGAGTTACGGGGAGGCTGTGACTCATCCTGCAGAAACGAGAGAGTGAGAGAGAGAGAGAGTCCTGTTCTCATGGCAGGAAGCGACGAGTGGGGGAGGGGATCGATATATCGACTCGAGGAAGCGCGTTGCTGGTGCTCTGTTGCTGTGGCCCTCGGCACTGCCAGTGTCGGAGAAACTGCGTAGCAAAACTTCGCACTCGGCATACAGGACCATGGATATATAAATCTATACTGATGTTACGTTCTCCCTCATGTTCAAAATCGTTTATTATCCTGCTTCTCCTATTTTCGTGAACTCGCTTTTCCTTCCTCGCGTTTTCTTTTTTTCCCCACTCGGACCTTAAAAAGCTCAATTTTTAAGGAATTCCACCCCGTTTTCGTTCGGGACATTTCTCATAGACGAAATTGTCAAATTTTCAAACCTTCTTCGAAATTTGTTCACCTATGAATAATTTACATATAAATTCGCGACTGCCGAAGCGATCGGCACTTATTTTTGAACGTACCGAATATCATTTTCAATAATCAAATGTCCAGACGTATTTTCAAAGAAAAGCAATTTTTCGGATGCCAATTATTAAAATTATCCAATCAGATCAATTATCCGTAAGTTGCAATTTCAAAGAGCAATATTTGTCGGCATCGCAACTCCCGACTGGGTGGATTATTGAATATTTTCTCTACGATTTTAATACTAAATTCCCCCTTTTTTAGTACATACTATTTTCTATGCACAAGCATTTTATTGAAAAATCATTATTTTTGATACTATAAAAATTCAACATCAAAAAATTCAAAATTTTAACCAGACATTGTTCATATCATTACGCAAGTTCGAGTGAAATTTCAGGACAGTCGACTATTTAGACTGGGAGATAATGGGTTTCAAAATCGCAGCCTTCAACACTGCACGGTTTGCATTGAAGTTCAGAAAGAATAAGTTTCCGTAAAAAATATTTGTCCCCTATAATAAGACATATGGCAACCCCGCATCATTCGATGGATCCAATGAGTTTGCGCGGCATATTTAAAATAATGCTGCAACACAAATTTTTATTTGGAAGCAATTTTTAATCGAACAAAGTTTTTAGTTAGTTATGAATGAACCAACACTTGTATTTGTTAATAAAGATAACACAAACAATATAAAATATTAATATTTATAATGCAAATATTTTTTTATGACAAAATTTCTAACATTAGGAACACGATAATTATTTTTTTTCTCAAAATATTGAACAATACTGTTCTGCGGTGTTGCCATATGTCTTCTTATTATAGGGGACAAATATTTTTTACGGAAAATTATTCTGTCGAAATTTCAATGCAGACCCTGCAGTGTTAAAAGTTGCAATTTTAAAACCCATTATCTCCCAATCTAAATAGTCGACTGTTCTGAAATTGCACTCAAACATGCATAATGATATGAACAATGTCTGATTAAAATTTGAACAAAATCTATAGAAATCAAGATTGCGCGCTCGTACTACCTTAATGAGTGAAAGCACCCGTATAAAACTTCTGTTTTTCATTGAATTTTTTGTTAGAGCTTTTGGTTATTGATTTTTTAGTTTCGAAGAAGTTTATTTTAAAGAAGTACCAGTTAAATTTCAGAAAAGTTCATTTCAAAGAATTTGTTTATTAAATTTTGATCCAAGTTTTTTATTGAATAATCATTATTTTTCAAATAATTGAAATTCAATGTCATTAATGATTAAAAGTATCAGTGAAGCGCTTCTGTTTTTAATTGAATTTTTGTTGAAGCTTTTGTTTATTCATTTTTTCAAGTTTTAAAGAAGCCAATTTCGAAGTAGATTTTAAAGAAGTTGTTTAGTGAATTTTTGATTCAAGCTCTTTTAAGAATAATCATTATTTTTCAAATGATTCAAACTCAATAGCATTAAGGCGTGAAAGCACCAGTGAAAAGCTTCGGGTTTTTCTTGAATTGTTTGTTGCAGCTTTTGTTTATTCGTTTTCAAGAAGTTCATTTCGAAGAAGTTTTACTTAAGTTTTAAAGATGTTAATTTTTGAATAAGTTGATTTCAAAGAAGCTGTTTATTGATTTTTTAAATTGAAGCTTGTTATTGAATAATCATTATTTTATAAAATAATTATTATTCAATAACAAGCTTCAATAAAAATAAAAATAAAATAAATAAATAAAAATAATTAAATAAAATAAATTAATTAATAAAAATAAAATAATACAATGAATTTTAAAAAAATTCAATAAACAACTTCTTTGAAATCAACTTATTCAAAAATTAACATTTTTAAAACTTGAGTAAAACTACTTCGAAATGAACTTCTTTAAAACGAAAAATCCAATAAACAAAAGCTTCAACCAACAATTCAAGAAAAAATCGTTAAAATGCAATACTAATGAATAAATGCACCAGTGGAAAAGCTTCTGTACACGACGAAAGCTGACCGAATTACTCACGCAGTCGTTTGTATGTACGCGCATAAAACCACACGTGAAAATGTCTGTGTACAGCGATTCGAGAAAGACTATACGCGCGTGCCGCGTCGTCGCACTATCAATGAAGGTGTTTACTATCTTTACATTACGCTGGTGCGATATCAATGAATGACTCTATTACGGCTGATACGCGGGCTGTCCCTTTACGAGAAAATTCTCGCGTATTGCATACATTGATCGATCCTATTCATCCGTATTAACCAAATAGACACGACGTTATCGTTAATGTCGCCACGTACATTTCTAAACTATTGCATCTACCGTTATTACCTGTAATTGTTGCTTTTATTGTCTTTATCCTCATGAAACGAGTACCTGCTCTGTTCCCTGGGCACGATGGGGCCCGTGTCTGCTGACAGGCGTGAAATTACCGTGCGGTAAATAATTTATGCTGACAACGAATAATCGTGCGGTGAATATTGCCGAGATCGAAAAACCAGTAGGGTCGCAATGATCAGCAAGAGCTTTCCCGCATGAATATTCATTGATTTTTAATTGATTCTCGATAAACGACGTAATCGAATGAAATATGTCGCTTTTCGAGTCTGTCTCTACGGAAGAATAAATATACGTGAAAATACATTGAGGATGTTGTATTTTTTTCTGAAAATATTCTTGCAACGAAAGATTATTTCAGTGCGCGTGCGTCTTCGGCATTTTCGCTCATATTTTCATCGATCACTGAAAACGCTGTTTCCCCGTCAAATATTTCAAATCGTACAAACGGCAGTGACAATAAATAGTTGGGTCGATTGAGCAAATGTTCGTTCTTGATAAATGAAAGCTCGACGAACAATATTCAGTCGTAAAGTTGACCCATTCATGTCTGCAGTTACCGAAAATTCGAAAGGGCGTATTCCACACGATTGAGCACGCAAACCACAATGGGAAGCAAGCGTTTTGCTTCTCATAAATCGATGTATGCATAATGCAGTACTCGAATATCCCTGACACAGGGATTATTAGCAATCAGTCACGAAATCTGGCACCTCAGAGGCCCTCGTGGATTTTCTAATGGCATTATATTATACGTATGTTAATATCCCATATGGCGACTTCGTTGCTACCTTTACACACGCATATGTGCATGTGTTTTATGTTTCACACCGCACGAACACGAGCGAGAAGTACACGTACGACGAAAAAAAAAAGTTTATTTTCCGTTCTGGAATATAATTCCGTATCGATCTGGGGGCTTCGGTCTCGCTTTTACCGAGGACGCTAAGCTCGGAGCTTTCGCGCAACCGAAAAGGGGTGAGGCTAATCCTGAAATATGTAGGCACGGATGCAGGCGTACGATCGAGAGCTTAAACGTCTGCTACTACACATAAATATAACATTTATTAGCTATCGGACTACCCTGTCACCGTTTGCGAACCTCTGTATACGGCTGAGCGATTAATAATTTTACCCAGGGAATATTCTATTGTTGTACGTGGATGGAAAAAAAAATTCACCATCCGCAACTTGGTTTTTGGTCCTCGGATAATACCGAAGAGACAGAGAAAGAGAAAAGAACATGAAAAAATGGAAATTGAAGAAACATGTTCGAAACGTTGGGGTCATCTGTACTGACTCATGATCATGGAAGACTTAGGAATGTTTCTCACTGCCACTTCTGACATAATAAATAATTGTACCAGAAAATCACGATTTTCAACATTTAATTTGTGTCACGGATTCATTTAATTAATTAAATTTGATCGACTCAATTTAATTTAATTTAGTGAGATTCAACCGATATTATTTCATATTATTAATTTGATTTTATTTTATTTTACTTTGTTAATTCAATAAACCTAGTAAATTTGTATTATTACCATGGAATAAGCAAGTTTGTAATCTCATCAATGTAGGCACTAATCATGGCGTTAAATGTTGCATCGTTAGAATGCAATGGAAATTCATTTATTTGAATTTTGCCATTTTCCAAATTTTCCTTTGGCAGATTCAAGTTGCGGAAATGATGGAAACTTTTTTTCACGACCATTATTGTACGATCTTCAATCAATACGATCAATACGATCTCTGGTCAATAATAAAAATTTTAAAAATACGAAATTTCGTTGCAGCCCAACTATACGAACTTCATAATTATATGGGCTGATGGTTGCATATTAAAAAAAAAAAAACAAATAGAGAGACAACGCTTAAGGCTGCTCCGACGAACGAATCCTCTTGAATGGTTTCGAAAAATTGTTTTCGTGAAAGATCGTTCCTTGGCACGGAATGCCCGGTACGTATCGGTGAAAGAAGCAGCACGGTTCCGGTTTCCTCGATAAATCGAAACGGGGGAAGCCCGTCAAAGTATGAAACGAGAAAGAGGATACGCACGTCGGGGCTGATGTATGTATGTATATATATATATATATATATATATATACATATACATATTATGCCGCGGCAAGATGAGGGAGCATAGAGTGCGTTGAACGTCCCGACCAACCGAGAGAAAGAGTGAGAGCAAGGGAGAAAGAAAAAGTACTCGGGGTGTTCGATTACCACGAGGTTCTCGTCCTCGCGTATGAGGACAACGACGTCCTCCCTCCGCCTCACAATCGGTGAGAATATTCAATTCCATTTTCAACGGGTTTCGTCGCGTAATAGATATTCCTTTCTTCCAATTGGTAAAAATAAATGAACTCTGTGCTCCGTATGAATAATGAAGTGCGCATGGATGAATTATTTTTTTTTTATAAATGTGAATAACGAAGTCTACATGCACGGATAATGCCTTGTACATGTGGATGAGAGAAATTGAATTTACGCCCGAATCATCGAGAGCAATAATCGAAGGTGAATTTTTTCCAAATCAAAAACTACGTACTCTGATTAAAATGTAGTGGAAACAATTACGTCCTAATGAATTTCGCATTATTCTGATAGCTGTTGAAATATTTTGGCATTTCTCGGCAGGATCCGGGTTAAAGGAAAAACATTTTTCTGCGTATATAGTCAAACCTCGATATGAAGAATCCCAAGGGAAGTTCGTTGTATCGAGTTTTCGTTATACCGAAGTCATGTTCTTTTAAATGTTCTTAAAAATACATATATTAGTATTATAAATGGAGGATATTTTTTAAAGAAATAAAGGTTTTAATAAGAGCATTTTTACAAGCAATTAACAATTAGAGCATAATGAATGTGATTATGTTGTTGTATCAAGGTTTCGGGGTCCATCAGAAGGGAATGGACAAATCTTCGTTATATTGAGGTTCAACTGTAAAAATAAATTGGTAATCATTGAAGGGCATCGATAACTAATTCTTTTTCTGCTATCATTTTTCAAGGGTTGCTTCAGTATCAATTAAATCGGCTCATTGTTGGCATTGATCGCACGCATCAATGTTATTAAAATTACGCTGCGGCTAGCCGTTCGGTTATCGGACGAATAAGCGTATTGTTCGTCCGGATAGCAGCTCAGTTCACGCCGTATTTCCACGTACATATTATTGTGATTCATGTCAGCTAGTATCCGGACGAACAACATATATATAATCGTCCGGATGGGATGTGTAAAATTGTTTAACAATCTATCTGGACGAATAATTTACACGTATTCGTCCGGATAGAATATGTTAAATTGTTAAACAATCTATCTGGACGAATAATTTACACGTATTCGTCCGAATAAAATCTTTTTAATTTGTTTGGGTTTGTTTGGGTTTGTTCGTTTGGGTTTGTTTGAGTTTGTTTGGGTTTGTTTGGGTATGTATGTTTGGGTTTGTTTGTTTGTTTGGATTTGTTTGGTTTTGTTTGTATGGGTTTGTTTGGGTTTGTTTGGGTTCAAAGCCAAACAAACCCGAACAAAATTAAAAAGATTTTATTCGGACGAATACGTGTAAATTATTCGTCCAGATAGATTGTTTAACAATTTAACATATTCTATCCGGACGTTTATATATATATACGTTATTCGTCCGGATGCTAGCTGACATGAATCACAGTAATATGTACGTGGAAATACAGCATGAATTGAACCCCTATCCGGACGGGGAGACACTCCGTTAAAATTATGGTTAGTCATTTCGTTAGTAATGGTTAGTAATTTTAGTAACGTTAGTTATGTTAATCACACATTATCAGTGGTATCAGTAAAATGTTCTCATGAGCAAGCAAAGACGGGACACCACTATGACCGTCAAAAAAATCAAGAATGTGTGAAAAAAATGTTAATTTGAAATATTGAAAATTGACCAAGTCACAGACGATTCAGTGAGAGCAGAGATTTTTCACACAGAGGCTCTATTATACCTCAATAACGTCGTTCATTTTCCATTTTTCTGGCTAAAAAAATTACACGAAATAACTTAAATGTATGCTTAAAAACATATTTTTTTTCCAAATTCCAAATAAATAATCCAGTATAGAAAAAAATTTCGGAAAAAACGACCTTTTTCGGGCCGTCACAGTGGTGTCCTCCTTCAAAATTACGGTTAGTCATGGCTTTAGTAAAGGTTAGTTATGGTTAGTAATGTTAGTAATGTTAATCATACATTGTCAGTGGTATCAGTAAAATTTTCTCATGATCGAGGAAAAAATGATTCGTCCTCTGCGTCGACGTACTTTGAGAATGACCCATTTTACGCGATGCCAATCTTCACAAATGTAATAAATTATATATTAATGATTTCAAAAGTAGATCTCAATCGATTCAGTCATTGAGCGATGAAAATCTTTCAACGTTTTTCGTGCGTCGTGTCAGTAGCACGTTAGTAAATGCGGTTAGTCGAATTGTGTAATTTCGAGGCAACTTACAATTAACGTTAATTAGGCTCGATCGGCACATGCTAACCGAGAGCAGATGAAATCGTTTCATGTTTTCCAGGAGACAAGACTATAGGGAATAATTTCACTTGCAGATCTAGCATCTTGATACGTTTCCGGCAGGTGCGTCAGCGTTTATTTTCTGCCCACGAATTTTCAGCAGAAATTACCTTTTAACTTTCTGAGACACGCTCGAGATCGGGAAAATTGTCCATATGGTATATTTCGCGTTTGACATTTTTCGAAAACGTTGAATGGGAGACACCTTTAGGCGAGGAATAAATTTGCTGATTTTCAAGGTTTTTTTTTAGAGAAATGTTTCTTAACCATTTTTTAGACTTAGGGTATATTTTATTACTAGTTTTGGCTGTAAAAATACCACGTGGTATTTTTTATTTATTAATATTTTTAAATGGCGGATTTATGGCACGATCTTCTAAACTGCATTTTCAAAATTGGCATGATGTGTACCTAAAAAAACGAATCGACCGATTCTGATGAAATTTGGTATAAATCTTTCTAACCTCGTTAACTAAAACATGACGCTAAGGGTTTTTAAAAATCGAAAAAAGAGGATTTCTTGTGGAAAAACGTAGCCATTTTTTCGGAAAATTCAATCTTTTTGTTTCAAAGCGTACCATTTCATCAATTTTCAATATTTCTCACTTTTTCTTGGTTCATATTCTGCGTATGAGTGTCACTGAAAGAAAAAGGTTCGTTGGTTTTTTTTCAGATTAATCCCGCCGACGCTACGTGTCACGCCGTCTGACAACATCCGCCGCAACCCGTTTAGAAGACCGTGCCATACTGCCGTCATTTTTAAAGATCAATAAAAAAAACAATACCACGTAACAGCCAAAAGTTGTAGTGAAACATACCCTAAACCTTAAAATGATGAAGAAATATTTCCTTTTAATAAAAAATCATGAAAATCAGCAATTTTTTGCAAAAAGTTGTCAAATAATTTTACACGCAACTTTTGATCTTCATCATTATTTTTTTCAAGTCACTGTCAAAAAAGAAAACTTCTCAAAAATATCATTATCGTTATTATTTTTTCCCATAGTCGTGCCGCCCTTACTCGAAGGTTAGTCGAGATCGGTTTGGGTTTAAATTATCCCCGTACGGGGATGGAATTTTCGACGCACTCGAATTATTCATTATGCTCGCAAAGTTCTTCGCTGCTAAGTCCAAGACATTCTCTAAGATCTACGCGTGTACGTGAAAGTGCTTAATATTGTTTTCCTTTGGGCGAGAGACTTGAAAATAGTTAACCGTAATGTTGTATATACGCCGCGACGGGCATAAAAAGACCAGCGATAACCGCGTGATAAGCTGTCACTCGTGTTGCCGGAGTTCCTCAGGGTTATCGTGTCTCACAGGTCAACAAACCCTCGACGATGAACCGTCGTATACACGACGCGAGATGATCGAACGGTATTGGGAATATATATTTTTTTCAATAAAAAAAATGAAAAAAAATGTGAGACTCGTCGTACTCGCCTTTGGAAACACAAAAACATCATAACGAGATGAGTCTTTTTTCATTCGGTGTGTGAATGAGAATTACTGACCAGCTCTCTAAAAGAGCTCATCTCATCATTTTGAAAAGCTCAAGATAACAACAAGTTTCGTCATTATGTTGCCCATTTTTATCGACGCTAACGAATCTTTCATTATCTTTAATTGGCATTTTTTAATTATTAAAATTACATTCAATTGAAATTTATTTTAATTCAAATAAAAAATTTAATTTAAATCAAATTGACTAATCGTAAAATTAGGTTTACCTGAATTTTTGCTCTTCAAATTGAATATAGCTAGATGGTTCATTTAATTTATTCATTTAAGCGAAAATTAATTTTAAAAAATGTTTAATAAAAAATGAACTTAAAAAACTAGATATAGTCCAATACTAAATGTAATTAATTGAATAAGGCTGAAGTTAATTTAAAGTAAATTTATGCTTAAAAAATTAAATATAGCTAAATGCCAAACTAAATTCAAGTAAGTGAAAAATGCCAGCTTAAAATACAAACCGTTTCATTAGATTCGATAAAAATGCGCTAAAAAAATGAGCTAAATGCACTAAAAAACTAAACATATTTCTCACCGAGCTGACGAATTTCGTAAGCATGAAAGAACCAACCAACGTCTTCTAATAACAGCAAGACAACGGATATGTTAATTTTTTTTCTTCCAGCGACATTACCCCGAACGTAAAGATTTTCGTTACGCACTGCTTCTAAAATGGCCGTTATCTAGCCTACCTCGCGTTGCAAAATGGAAGCTTCCAATTTACCCAACCGTGCTCACTCGCGTTACTCTCTATGTGCGTATGAAATCGCGTCTCACCGAATTCTCCTCTCTCAGCAATCGTCTTTCCCATCCCATCTCCCGCTCATCGCAATTGGACGGAACGCGGCTGAAGGGTTGAAAAAGCAATTTCACGACGGGCGCGAAAATATCGAGAAAATAGAGGGGATTGCGCGAACTCGCAGCCACATCCTCAAAAAAATTGAAATCTTAGTACGCCCCGTCAAAAAAAAACATACATTCCAAATTATACATTATTTTTGCTTGATGTTACTGGCATTTTTCCAAAGATTCAACAGCGAATAAAAAAATATCAAAATAAAAACCACAAAAACAAATTCAATGGGAGAAATTGAGAAATGTATTTCGCCAGCCCAGAATAACGAAGTTTAAATTTGTCCAAAATTTCACCACAATATTTGCCACGAGGTGAAGCCCGTTCGCAGTTTGATCGCAAATATAACGCTACCGAGGAAAATGAGACGTGGAGAAAAAAGAGAAAGAGGCAAACAGAGACACGGAGATAATTCAGCAAGAGTTTCATCCCAGTGGTGCTTATTGGGTGCCTCGTCGTTTTTCCTTTCTCTCGCGTCCCTCTGGATCGACCCTCAGGCTCAAATTATACGGGATAAGGCGAGCTCTCGGCAATTGGGAAATTTCGTGAAATTGGGGTGAAAATTACTGGGTCTGCGTTTTAAATTTTCGTCTTTCCACTGAAACGAGAGAAATTCGTACCGTCCGTTCCAAAATCCACACACAGACACGCCCAAATATATATGTGTGCAAACATTTCCAACAACCGCCCATGAAAAATTCTCCTACTACGACATTTTTCTCGTGCGAATTAAAAATGAATTTTTTGTCATAATTTCTTGCGCATTTTGTTTTATCCATAAATTTATCGTGCATAAACCATCGAATGGGGAAAGTGATTTTTTTTTTTATCCAATAATGAAAATAAAAACGAAGCGTGAACACTGACGTTGCATGGGATGCCCCATATATGCTGCCTATGGCCTTGAATTTTCTTGCCCTAACTGGCCACGGGGCCAAGAAAGAAGGGGAGAGAGAGAGAGAAATATACAGGATGTCCTGTTACGAATGGATAATTCTGCAACTGTCGATAGGTCAGTTCATGTCCTACTATATGCTGGAATTTCAGTTTAGTAAAAGTCCCACGGTTTACGAGATCAAAATCATCTGCTTTTGGTTTTTCGCATGCCATTTCCACAATTGATAACTTTTTTGACGCGGTTTAAAAAAATACTCTTTGTTTGGGTTTGTTTGGGTTTGTTTGGGTTTGTTTGGGTCTGTTTGGTTTTGGGCGATTTAGGGAGCGCGCGTAAAAATAAATAACTTTGAAATTCAATATTTTGAAAAATATTGCGAGTCGCCAAAAATCTCTTGAGGGGTTGTCTTAAAATATTAAAAAATAGGTTTTTGTAAAATTTCAGCTCGACCGGGGGGGGGGGGGGGCGGCGGCACCTTATCCGAAATGACATGCGAAAAGCCAAAAGCAGATTATTTGATTTTTTTTTAAATAACATAAAGCCCGAAATGTCGAAAACCGTGGAACTTTGACTAAAGTGAAATTCCAGCATATAGTAGGACATGATCTGACGTATCGACAGTTGTAGGATTATCCATTCATGACAGGACACCCTGTATAGAGAGGTTATAAGAGAAGGGAAATAGTCACTCTGGCAAGCAGATAAACGCCGGCTCGCACGCCCTCGTCGCCACTTTGGCAACTCCAGCGCGCTTTCCTGTAAGTGGATTACCGATATTTCCCTTATCGCGCGAGCAATGCTATATTTCGCAATGATGAGAGACTCTCGAGTGCGTGTGGATACGGAAGGAGTGGAATACTAACCCTGCCGCTCTTTCTCTCTGTCTCTCTCTCTCCGCCCCCCCTCACCCTCCCGCTCTCTATCATTCTTACATCGAAATCTCAATCGGGTGATTACGATCGGCCGTTTGGAATTCGTATAATCGAACACTCGGAGAGATAGGCACGGGCGATAGGTGTATCGGAGGATTGGTTCTTCGGAGGAAACATCTCGAGGGTCGTTAACGTGGATTCATCGAAGATAACGCAATATGTAAAAGCTCGAGGATTTATCAATCGATGGGTCAACATTTAAAAACTCAACAGTCACGGTCAATCCAACGAAATAATCGATTGGGACAAGGTTTGAAAATCTACATTTACGAAATTGAATCCATAGAAATTGACGATCATCAGGACTACTTTTAAGCGTTTTAGATTTTTCAGACGCTCTCTGGGAAACTAAAGTTCCTTGGAAATTATTTTGAAAACGACTTTTTTATTGACAAATACGATAGTAAAAATTTCACGAAAAATGAAAAAAAAGAATTCGAACGCGTACCATTTTTCGATATTTTAGGATCACGTAGAGCATGTCTTAAAAATCCAAAAATTTGAGTCGAGAATTTTCGGGTCATGAAACTTTAAACGCCGTTTTCTGAAAACCACTTTTTCGTCCACCTCGTACCAGATAACGTAGAAACTATCTGAACGATCACTTTGAAATTCGGCACACTTTTAGATTATACAATTACCGTCTATGTGAACCTAGGGTTTTTGAAAATTATTTTTTTCAACTACTTTTTCATTAACAAGCACTTAATGCAAAAATGTCATGAAAAGTAAAACATATTTTCATGCCCCTACTTATTTTCGGAATTTCACTGTTCTTTGGATTTTTTGGTGCAGATAGAGCGCGTAGGTCTTAGAAATCCAAAACTTTTTGGCTCTAGGTTTGTACGCCATGGAACAACTAGGCGGCAACCGTCTCTGAAGAGTCGTGCACCCGCCATTCTTCAATATAAAAAAAAATTGCAAAATAGCAAGATGTAATAAAATGTACATAAAATTGTAATTATGTAGAATAAATAATTACAATTATTATGTAGATTATTATATTTATGTAGAATAAATAATTGTAATTATTTATTCTATAAATAATTGTAATTATTTATAGAATAAATAATTACAATTACATAAATAAATAATAATTACAAACTTTAAATAATAAATAATTACAAACTTGAAAATTCGCTCATTTTCGGCTGTCTAAAGAGACCCCCCCTCAATTAAGGATTAATTTTTCGAATTATAATTTTTTTTAAATTATTTAAAAGATTCACGGAAATAATTCCCGAATTCCTCCATTGCGGGTTTTTATGTATTTCCGCGGACTGGTTGATGCGCCATCCCGGTGCACGGCTAAGCGGTCACCGCTCCGAGTATCGGCCATGCACAACGCTGCTTGACTCGAAGTATCACCGGTGCCGAACCTCGACCACCGGTGTCAATTTCGATTATTATTCATGTTCAAATTGCATCACTGTCGGAAGCGTTTGGAAAATCTGGCTTGACACGCGCACCTTTTTATCCCCAAAAATCTACGAACTTTTCCTGAATCACGTCCGGTGCATTCGAGACCAAAACAACGCGTGGGTGATAAAATCCCTTCGACCCTAAGACCCCCGCGTACTCATTCTCGTGATGTAGCGTGTTTCTGGGGGATGCCTCGTGCGGCTCGTCAGGTGAGTGTATTCGTGTGCCCCACAATGGCCCCTATATTCCTATATGAGGGAAAAAGTGAGAAAGACCGTATGAAAGCACGGAAGGAAACGATGGGAAGAGTGAGAGCTTTCCCTCGGGATAAGAAAGCTCTCTCTCTCCCTCTCTCTCTCTCTCTCTCTTTCTCGTTCTTTCTCCCTCTCTTTCAGTTTCGCTTTCTTTCTTATCTTGTGGGGTGAGTTGTTGTGACGGGTAGGCAACATATATTCATTGCGTCTTCGGATCGCGTCCATCTATCATCCACCCTTCGGTCTTTTCCCAGTTCCATTCTCTCTCTTTATCTTTTCTTGTCCCCGTTTCCTTATTCTTGTTTACTATTTTCTTTGCAAACGCAACCCCTTCGGCATTCGTCTTGCAATTTCTTAGAATCACAAAAAAGCTGTCGTAATATTGCAAACAAAGGTGAAATAATCGAATAAAGAAAAATTCATTTAAAAAAATGGACGAATAATGAGTGTATAATGTACATGGTTCCTTTTTCATCTGCATTATTTTCCCCTAGTGGTAGCACAAAATAAAAAAAAATGTCAATTGAATTTTTTTATTTTTTTATCTCAAAATAAAATAAAAAAAATGACTAGGATGTTTCTTCGATAATTTTTTGCACCGAAATGTGTGACGTCTCTCGATCGGAAATTCTCGTTTTATTATTGGTTATATTGTGAAATGATTTTTGTTGAATTAATCATTATTCAAACTCATCGGAATATAAAATTATAAGTCATATTTGGTTAACTCGATAATTTTCTCTGTATTTTTATGGAATAGTCGTGTATATACTTTGCGTTCGCTCCTTTCTTCACTCTTTCTTGGAAAGTTTGCTCTCTCTCTCTCTTTCTCTCCCTCTCTCCCTCGCTTTACTATTGATTATCGGCAATACGAGATGAGTTCTCTCGGCTTCTTTGGCTCTTTTTGCTGCCCTCCCCTCTTCCGCGTCGACTCGCTGACATCACGAGCAGAGCAGACGTTCGACTACCCTTCTTTCCTCGACTATACACTGTCTGTCGGCTTTCTCAGCACAAGAGAGACGGGAAAATGCGGTTTGCGATTGAAAAAAAGCACAAAAGCGTCTCGATTAAAAAATTAATCGAGACGATGTGAAAAATTATCTTAACTTATGAACTCGAATGTCAATTTAATTTGAATTCACATAAATTACAATTGAATTCCAAATCAATTGAAATTTCAAATACTCGATTCACACAATCCCATTCATATTTCCATATGTTTGTTTTTAACTGTGCAGGAAAAATTCCAAATTTCACACCATCAGAACACTTCGGTGAGACTGAAATTCAATTAAATAATTTCTATCAAAAAAAATTGTTTAAATCGCTGCAATAATGATATAGTTAAAGTGCCGTGGTTCGAGGCCAGTATTTCTGCCGCCCCAAGTACAACCGAATTTTCATTTCACCGCGTCGCCTTGAGACGAAATTTTGCAACGCAGAAAAGTCGATCAACAATTTTCTATCGGCCTTGAGCCTAAAAATAAACAGCCAATGAAAGTGAGGGAAAAGAATTTTCTCGGTTAAGACCGCGTTTGCGATCGGGAGAAAATGAGCGCGCAATGTCCAAGAGTTCGTAGGCCCCGCGATCGGGAATCGTGACTCACGGGTCAAAGCACGTCGGACCTTTCCGCGGCTATCCCCGTGCACGTCGCCGCGCGGCCACCGCAAGCGTCGAGCATCATAATTGATTTGTTTGCTCGCGAAAAAAAAAGCAACGGAAAAATATCTCGGCTCGATCAAAATACGCTTTCTCGGTTGCATTCTCGGGCAAAAGTCAATAACTCCTTCGCTGACCTCGTATTTGCACTCGGCGTGCATTTTTTTCCCAAATTAACCAGCGATTTCATGAAACGATCAACGTTTCCGGAACATTGGGATATCGAGATGCGCCGAGTCGAACATCCGTTGTAGCTACGGTTATTGAGGGAAACAAAATTTAAGGAACCAAATTGTAGCATGAAAAAAAAAGTAACGAAGAGATAACAAAATAAATGAGAAAAACTGTACGGGAGAGAAACGTCGAGAGCGAGAATCGACAAAACAACACGTTTGTTCCGAGAGAAGTTCAACGTCGATTGCTGACGAGAGTTCGATATATATATAAGTATGATTATTATGACCCGGGTCGAGCCTTGAACTTGCTCTACGATAAGCTGCAACGTCGAGAATCGTTAAGAATGAGAGAGAGAGAAAGAGAGTCCAAGAGGAGAGGAAAGAGAGAGAGAGAGAGAGAGAGAGAGAGAGAAAAAAGGTTGCTTACTCGACGAGCAACGTGGAGACCGTTCGCCTTAAATATAAAACACGTGACGTTATCGTTAGCCTCGATAAGACACATTTTTCTCCCCAATTATATATATATTCAACGTGTTTTCTTCGTAAAAAAGAAATGACGAAAATACGTTGAAACATTATCCCCGAAGCGACGACGAAATAATATTACGAGCTACGTCAAAAACTTCAGATTATTACCCCGAATAGTTTTCATTCGACAATCGATCCAATTTTCGTGATAAAATCAAATTTGAGAGAAGAAATGGTTCTACTATTGTTAATAGAATCGTGGACTTTCGGCAATAAATATTTATACGTACGTTTTTAATACGCCAAACGATTTGCTTATTGTATTAATTTTTTATATTTAAATGTCCAATATTCAAAGTATTTTAAATATGTTTAAAAAATTTAAGAAGTAGCGTGAATTTGCACGTATTCAAATCACTTGAATAAATGATATTTCAGCAGGCGAACGTAAACCCCGCCATCAATACATTGTCGGCGCGAATAAATAAAAGTCACATCTCAATATGGCCATTCACATTTTCCAAAGTGTCAAGGGACACCATTGTGACGGGACAAATATCGATTTTTTTTAGGTATCGATGTACGTATTCGTTGTTCCCAAATTCAGTACTGTTTAAAAAAAAAATTACGCCAAAATTACACGCTTTTTAACACCCACCATTTTGTGATTGTTTTTCGAAAAACTTCTACTAGCACTACACTTGTGTAGATTATAACACTTTTACATTTTACTTTTTTCAGACCAACCATTGTCAAGGTATCGATCCGGCCATTGGACCACATTTTTTATATAGCGACTCTATTATGTCTCCATAACGTTGTCCATTTTATTCATAAAAATTCACCTGCAATGAGTTCAATGTATTCTTAATAACACACTTTTTTTCCAACTCCTGAATAAATAATCTAGTAGACAAAAAACGGAAAAACGACTCTTTCGGCCCCTCGGAACCTCCCTTAAGAACATTGCTCAAAAAACGTTTCTTCCCTTACTACCGAATGAATCACCATCGATAAACGATCGATTCCAAATCCATCGAAAACACTTGGCCAAACTCCTATATGAAGCACAATTAATTCGGCCAAAAATCCAACAGCCAAATAAAAAGATGCGAAACATGAAAAAGCATTAATTGCAACGTAAGTATTAAAAGCAGTAACGGAAGTTCGGATAGATAGAAAATTCCGCAAGTAGATCCCGAGAGGGAATAACTCCACTATATATCTATATCGGCTAGAGCACCAAGTTCGACCCACCAACCCTCTATTCAATGTCACAGCAGTAATAAACCACCTCGGTTATCTGTATTTCTGTATTTCCCGTTGGGATCCCTCCGTGGATTCCCTCCTAACACTCCTCACTCTCCCTCTCGTGTTTCATTCCCTTTCACCCTTTCTCCGATCCTCCTCCTCCTCCTCCTCCTCCTGTTCTCGCCCGTTCCTCTCTGTCCCTCACTTTCTCTCGTACTATCCGAGAGCACATCGAGGCCAAGTTCAGGCTATATATACACATCTATATCGTACGCTTGCATTAACCTATACGCACGAAGCAGTTCCCGTTTACACACCACCCTAGGCATGTAACGCGTTCTCTTTCTCTCTCTCTCCCTCTCACTCTGCGTTTATGTGTATATAAGAGATATACGTCGCGCCCTCGTGGCCCTGCCTGTCGTTGTATCCGTCGACACGTTCTACATCGAACGACGGTGTACGACCGGTAAACTTTGCCTCCGTGCTTTGACCCAACTCTGACAGTAACGTTGCTCCTCCATCGCTGTGTCTCCTCCATACAACCGACGTATGCATTTTACGTGGTGAAGGTGCCGAGTGCCACATGGCAGAGCTGATTGGACTTTGACATACGTAAGACCCAATGGAGGGTCAACTTTTGGCTGTGATTGCAAATTGCCACTCCATTGGGTGCAATTCCTGTACAATCGAAGGAGCATCAAGCCGGTATGGTGCCTGTTGTTGTGTAGGCATGTCTAGGCAAGTCTCAAGATCGAAGCTGCCTGAATTTCCGGTGGTAGGCGATTCAGAAGAGATTCTTTCGACGAACCGTAAATTGCGGCAAAGTTCGACGTCGATGACCGCAGTGGATGTGTCTGCAGTGTGATATCAACTACTGGATTGAGGGTGTCATTGTACCGGAGTACCATTTATCCGAGCACGCTTATACGAACGCACGAACACTAAAAATACAAATTCAGCGTTGTTCGGATGATCGGCATTTCGGTACAATGACACCGTCCCAGCCTGCATTTACGGTCTCGAGGGGACAAGATCTTGCGCCGAGTTGCCCGGATTTCGATACTCGTCCAAATCGGCAGATTGCAAGCTCGGAATATATCTCGAACGCATCTACGTCCAAAGGAACAGTCCACTGGGAAGTGGAAATAGCAAAGTCGGATATGCCATCATGGGATGAATGTCACATGAGGCAAGTCACGTGATAATCTTATCCGGATACGTGCCACAAGTGATTGAATGAAAACATCGAATGATCCGTTGATCAAAGGTCCCGGTGCATGGACGCAGCGGACCGGGCCTTCACCATAGTGTCTATTTACGTGGCTAGGATAAAAGATCGTCGTCCACTAACCTTTTTCTCCGTGAGTTTCTCGCACCGTCTCATCTTGCATATCTGGTGGCTCTTGTCGTTTCGGCATGGGGCGCAATCGCCGCAATTGTCCTTTCTCTGGCAACCAATGCACTCACCGCAACGTTTGCGCTTCTTCTTAGCCGGTTTGTCACCGATGCCGCCGTCACCGTCCGTGTCGCCGATACCGCCGCTCATGTGGCCGTGTGGCCCCCGATTGGCGGTGGAGGAGACGGCCGCGACTTGTCCGGAGCTCTCGACGTTGCCGCTTCCATCCTCGGACTCCATGGAGCCCGCGCGGATTTTTCTGCGCTCCTTCTTCCTGCCGTCGACACCGATGGCCCGTGAGGTAGGCGACGAGTCGAGAACGGTGGACATTGGATTTTGAAAGTTGGTGTGATGGAGCTGGGGATACTCCTGCTTGACGACGGTGAGCACGGTGTGATGGGGATGGCCAGGCGGGGGCGGGAAGGCTTGCACGGGATTCGAGCCGAGAAGCTGTATGTGCCTCTCGTCGAGCAACTGCTGCTGGAGAACGGGCACCTCGCGGGCTTGCACGGGGGCCGGTACGAGGGGATAACCGACCGGTGTCCTGTGAGGATGAGGCACCGGAAGCGGACTACCGAGGGTATGAAAACTGGGCAAACCGACCGCCGATGTGACAGGCGGCGAGTGAGATATCGAGGCCGGGGACAGGGGCGTCAGGGCCGTCAATTGAGGCTCGGCCTCGCTCGGCGGGGCGAATTGACTCGCGAAACTCGGCAGGCCCTCACCACCACCGCCGACACCGCCGTGCTTCGATTCCCATGGCCGGTACTGGCTCGCCAATACAACCTCACCCCTCGAATCTATCAGACGGCCCGTAAGTCCCTCGTAATAGTCCCAGGACGAGGTTAAACCCAGGCCTACGTCCTGGCTGTGCAGTGTCGTCAATGTTGTGCCTGTGTCCATACTGACGTCACCGGCGAAACTGCTGAAGGGCGGCAGATGACGACTCGGATCGCCGGGGCACAGAGTCCCTGGCGAGGTCGCAACCGCCGCCGGAGGGCTCACCCTCTCGGGGGCTACGACCTCCTTCGTAACCTCGGCGCTCATCTTCCACGACGCATCCTATTGTCCATCATCATCGTGTTTGTTTTTGCGTCACTTTCACTTGTATTTTTTTTTTCAGACCCCACCGATCGCTCGCCTCCCCGATCTTTTGTTCCTCAAACTCCCCTCGTACAGACGGAACGAACTCGCGAGCACCTTTGTTTTTCAATTTGAATTAACTCGACTCGAACGAACCCCCAACGACGCGGACACCGAGTAACGACATCCAATTTCGTGGATGAACTTCCCCGTTTCGCGATCCCTTCGATTTATTGCAATTTCTCACTCACCCTACACTCGAATTGTCGTCGTTGAGCTTTGCGCGTTTTTTTTTGTTTTGTCCCTTCGTTTTACTTTTGCCACCGTTTTTTTTTGTTTGTTTTGTTTTGTACTCGACAGGTTTAGGCTACGAAATGAAGTAGATCGGTTATACTTTCTCCCGAATCACACGATGAGCGATGTCTTTTCTTTTTGTTTTATTTTTCTCGGTTGCGTCTCGCTCTCGCGTTTTGGAAAAAATCGATAAAAATCCTCGACACCTTTTGTTTTTTCGCGCGCGCTTTCAAAAATGTAATACTTACAAGGTTAGTTACGAATGCTCTTTTTTCCCTTGTTTCGTCTGTTTTTTTGTATCTCGCGATTTATCTTTTAGATTTCGTCGTTTGGGCTTTATCGTTTCGTTTCCGTTGTTTTTTTGTTTGTTTATTCAGTTTTGTCCTTTGATTCACGAATGCGTTTCATTAGTTCAATATCTCTCCGCACGTTTAAAGTGTTTCACTCCGTTGAAATGATTAGTAGAAAATGGTAGATTCTTTGGTTTACGGTTTAGCTCACTTTGTCTCTCTCTCTTCCTAAATTTTTTTGTTCTTTCGCCCCGACTCTTGTTTTGTTTTTCTTCGCTTTTTTTTAATAATAATTCTTTACTTTTGTTTAATCCTCTTTTTTCGATTTGGCACTGGCGGACTTTTGTTTGTTTGTTTTGTATCAGATATATCTTTGTACACTATATAGATACTATAGCTCTTATTATTTTTGTCTCCTTCATTTCTTCGTCTTCCGTCGTTCTCGTACTCGTTCCTCGTCCTCTTCTTTCAAACCTAAGCTCTTGGGATATTACGACGATATAAACACACTAATTACTCCTTTCGCGCTTCGTAAGAAAATATAAATCACTTGAGGTTAATGTGGCTTGTTTGAAGGCGGTTGATTTGTACGATCTGAAACAGATAAGGTGTTTTTCAACAGGTTAGAATACTTCGGTAACAATGAAATTGATGAAACAGTCAATGGATCTAATTAAACAGTTAATTAATTGAATTAAATAGTTAGATTAATTAAATTCAACTGTTCATATATTGCGACAAAAAATACTCGGTTTCATTTCTTTTATTAAACTCAATGATTACGGTATGATTCTGCCCAGACTCGACAAATATATTATACGTAATTAATATTTTACGTATTCTATATAATTTTATTACGTCTTTTATATATATATATTTTTAATTATGCAGTTAATTCATTAAATTCAACAGTTAAATTTATTAAATTTAATTCTGCAAATATTGCGACAAAATTATATATTATTCTCTATATTATTTTTTCTTTATTAACCTCATTAATTACGAAATGATTTTATCCAGACAGGACGAATATGTTATACGTGTCGAATATTTCACTATCTTTCAAGGTTTCACCTCGTGCAATTGAAATTAAAAATCGCCGTCACGTGTGTGCTCGATAAGACATATTTTTTTCACGCTGTACAAAGGGCTGTTTGTTTCCCAAAAGAGATAAACAACAAAAATCATAATCCCGAGGTCTTAAGCTTAATCTCCGTCACAGCAGCGTAACTTCCTTTCATTATTATACGCAACGTTGTTATAACAATCTCATTATTGTACGCAGCTCCGCCGATTGGGCAACTCAAAATGTCCATTATCTCGATTTCTCAAACGGCAACTACGAGAGCGAAGATCGCGTTTCAGGCAATTAAAATTGTTTTTTCGTTTCATTTTTCTTCATAATCGTAAGTTTGGATTTTCGTTAACGAGGTAAAGTTTATAATGCCGGAACGGTGCGGTCGTAAGATATATCGGTGTGCGGAAAACGGGAACATATCACGCAACTCTCGACCACGTGTCATAGGTCTCGCACACGTTGACCACGAAGCTCCAACAGCGAACCAAGGTTACTATTACGAGAGAGAATGAGCAAGAAAATGTACGCGTATATATATTTATATATATATACATATATTTCCGTTCGTTCGTTCGCTCGGCGAACCGAACGCCCTCGCACTCTCGCTCCAACACCTATTCCCACGCTTTGACATTCGTAAACGATGCTGCTGTGTTGGCCTGTTCGTAGAGAACCCGTCGACCGTTGGTCATTCACAATACACCCTGCAACTACACACGGCCTAGGTAGTGATGGCTACAAATCTCAGGTACATCCCTTGCAAAAAAAAATGGCGAACTAACACTCGTCTCGCGTGATAAAATAATCATTTTATTAAGTCAATTCCACGGTATGGAAGAAGAGGTGACAATAAAAAGGTGGCCATGTGTTTTTCAAGGGTCTGGCGCGGAGATTTTGCAATCGAGAAAAAATATGATATTTAATGGCTTTTGAAGTCCTGAAAAAAAATACAATGTATTTTTGTGACGAGTATTTACTAGAAAAAAATTCGGGGTCCGACAAAAGATAATTGAATTCGAATACGAAACAATGCTAAAAACACGTTTCTTTAATTCTAATTGAAATCCATTTATTTTGCATTTTCCATGATCTTTTTTCCATTTCGAAACGCACAAAAAAATTCCAGGAGTGTTTCGTATTCGGGATTTAATTATCTTCATTCTGCTGTCCCGAAAATGAAATTATGATTTTTTTTCCGGAATGCTCAATTTTTCTGCCAATTCTACTCATCACAAAAGTGCGCGATATTTTTTTGCCCCGAGGACTTGGAAAGCCATGAAAAATCATATTTTTCTCAACCCCTGAATCTCCGTGTACGACCCTTAAAAACCACATTATAATTGTCACCCCATATGTGTATATTTCCTCAAAAATAGAAGATCCGAATGTCCATCTCGTTTATTTGTTTCCACTCTCTACACTCGAAAAAAAAAACCCCCAATAAAACGCGATTCTCGAATACTTTTATGGAAAGCACGTTATTTCTCGCGTATTTTTCGTTCACGCGCCTTACGATTATTATTTTCCACTTATTCGAAATTCTTCGGTCGTATCGCTCAAAATAAATCCGTTACGAGACCGAGCAATTCCGAAAGTTTCGGCTGTTTTTTTTTTCTCGCGTAACGGCATAAAGTTGTGGGTTTATAAAAATTCGGCAAGAAATTCGCACATTGAAGAAACTACCCTTATTTTTACGAGGATTTTTTGTTGTTTACGAGTCGCAATTGCGAGCCGTTTGTATCCATCGCTACGGAATTGTAGCGTTAGTTACCGGGGGGGGAGCTTACACCGTTGAAATATCGATCGCGGGGTGTTTAGTTCTCTCTGTCTCGTTTCCTCTCCTCTTCTTCCCCGACTCCCCCTCCGCCAGCCTGCTTCTCTCTTTCTCTCTCTCTCTCTCTCTCTCTCTCTCTCTCTCTCTCTCTCTCTCTCTCTCTCTCTCTCTCTCTCTCTCGTCGTATGTGCTATGTGCGAAGCTCGACGTGTCCGCCCCCATGTACAGTGTTATGACCAGCCCATATAGATCGTGGCGAGCTTTCCGAGGGGTTGGCGCTCGTACGTTTGCATGCATTCCCGATACACAGATACATCTCCGCATATCAATATGGACCCCCGCGTATGCACGACCCCAAAATCGTGCACAAGTAGCGATCGTCTGTTTTTTAATTGTCGAAAAAAAAATTACTGAAAAATATTCTTTTATTATGTATAAATAATAATTTTAATTATGCAAATAGGTTGCATTTTATTTTTCTACGATATAACGAAGATTTGTCCATTCCCTTCCGATAGACTATCGAAACCTCGATACAACGACACAATCATATACATTACGCTCTAATTGCTAATTGCATGTAAAAAATGCTCTAATTAAAACCATTCTTCCTTCAAAAAATATCCCCATATTTACAATACTGACATATATTTTTTTCAAGAACATTTTAAGGACCTAGGCTTCGGTATAACGAAACCTCAATATAAGGAAAATTCGACATAAGGAAATTTCCTTGAGATTCGTTATATCGAGGTTCGACTGTACTACGATTTTTACAGATAGTAGAAGAGAAAGAGATGGCAAGGCGAATGAGACCTTCGAGTATTGTCGATAATTTACGAGATTTCACCACACGTGATCTCGAGAAGAATGTTCTTATCAAAATATATATGTAAGTTCACAAGGCCACGTGTACGCGGAGGAACGCCAACTGGTTACGATAAATTCGGCTCTAGTCTCAAAATCACCAATGAAAAATTTAGCCCTGGCAGCGCAAAAAAAATCTTCAAGCCCCCCCCCCCAGGAACTCCGGATCGTGGATGGAAAGAAACTTTCAGGAAAATCGGAGAGTGGAACCTTTTGAAATATCGCTTTGAAATGTTATGACAGAACTTTTTTATTTTTATGTTCCAAATCTGCCATTGTTAAGTTATCGATCCGACCATTGGACCACATTTTTCATACGAGGCTCTACCTCAATACCGTTGTTATTTTCTATTTTTTTAAATGTAAATTTACACGGAATGAGTTCTTAAATTCATAGATAAACAATCCAAGAATATATTTACAAAGTTACATAGGCTAATTAAATTAAATATTTTAAATTAAATTAAAAAAAAGTAAATATTTTCGAAGATACAAAGCGAAAAGCAGAGAAGCGATGGATATTGATATTTCCTCCTATTGAAAACTTTGAAGCGTGTTTTCTCCAGTTTTCATTTTCACGATTTTCCAAACTGGCGGGCGTGATAGCAAAAAAAACTAAACGACCTCTTGAATCAAAACAAAGTTTATTTTCTTCAGTATGAAAATCTCTTCCAAGTGAATAAAAAAAGTCGTTGAAAAAGTATTTTTCAATCATTTTTACAGCACGTTAAAGTGTTTTCTTTAACACATTTTTTTCAAACCTGAGAAAAGTCATAATTTCACAATTTTTTTCAGAATTTTCCTAATCACCCAAAAGAAAAATATATGACAACTGAACATTTTATTGGTTTATTTGGTTCAGCCGAGAATTACGAGCTGGAATAGGCTGATAAATCTGCAGTCATTTATTGTTTCATGTTGAAGCATTTTTTAAATACATTTCAAATAGACATGAAAAGATACCTCAATGTTTACTAGGCTCACTTGTTTTTTTCCCTTCTTTTCCAGGCTCCCGCCTCAATAACGTACCTTTTTTCCAAGCCCCAAATTAGTAATCGAGTAGACCAAAAAAAGTCGTAAAAATGAACTTTTTCGGCCCCTCGCCGATGTCCTCCCATAATGCGAATAAAATGTATATCTCGAGTTGTCAGTTCACACGAGATTCTCTCTCCTATTCCCTATTCCGTTCCACGGACTGGTAGCAATAGGCAATTGAACTTTTCTCAGGTTCATAAATCGTCTGGACTGTGTAAACCACGAACTTTAGTCTTTAAAGGTCGCGAAACTCCGGCGGCGAAAACGCGCGAGCTCGGAGAGAACGATAGATAGTCACGGGCCACTGGATTATAGCGCACGGTCCCTCGAAATCAGCGCTTTCCGAGCTAACTTCACTCGTAGTATTCTACTAGCCACTACTACGCAGCGAACAAAAAAAAATAGAAGCGGAAGAAAGAAACCGATCTAAAATCATCAATGACGCACATTTTGATCGCCCGAATGCGTGGGTGCGTAACAAGAGGATTCCTGAGGGAAAGGGAAGAGTGGAGGGAAAAACGAAACGTTGCTCGAACGAGTGAGAGATGATCGGAGGCGTCGGGGAGAGGATCGTTCGAGACGCGCGAGGCCGCCAGTAAAATTTTACTACCGCCTCAGGACGATCCCCCAAGACCCAGACCCAGAAATGCTACCGTGTGCTCCGAAAAGAACCTCTTCCCTTTTTTCTCTCTTTCTCTCTCTCCCTATCTCTCTTTCTTTTTTTCTCACTCTATTTTTTCTCCTCTCTGCCCCTCTCTCTCTCTCTCTCTCTCACATTGTTTTTCTCGTATACTTCTGTCACAAGACACGTGCGCGAAAATATTTCCCTACACCCCACTCCGCCATTTATTTTTCGCTTCACACCTCCCCGACAACGATCGCTCAATATATTCCATCGCAAATTCATACATACTTGAAGGAAATGAGATAACCGTGGATGCTTCACCCTCCGACGAGAAACGGGGAAAAAGCCTTCGCGAGTTTGCCAGTTCCAGACACCATTTTCAAGTATAATTTATAATTTTATGGCAATTAATAGAAAAAAACGTTTTTTATTTATTTTGATACCGATTGAAAATGCAAGTATTTATCAATCAACCTGTGACAATGTCACTTTTTACGCGCGGTATCATTCGAATTTGACGTCGTATAGTTTATAAAAACTCGGTACTTCTATCGGGGTAAAACGACTATGCACATGCAATTGAGATATTTCGCTGATGAATTATCGCAATGACCCGGACTATTTACACCGAATGATTAAATCGAAAATCGATGCAAGGGAAAAAAAATAACTTGGTCTACATTTCGCCTTATTATAATGGAAGAATCTCGCGAAATTCGGAGTATACTTTATTTGCAATATTTTCACACAATGAAGATTAGGGCTTTAGAATTTATTGTCAATGTGATCGAAAATTCGATGAAATCGCCGTTTCTCGAAGCCTTGACTTTTCACGCGTAATTTTTTGTTTTCCGTTCATCTCACTTTCGCTCGAGCTAAAATGTCATTCTCGTTTGGAGTAATTTTCCTTACGAAAACTAAATCCCGAAAACAAAAAGACAAAAAGTATGGAAACCAACCAAATATATGCATCTTTCCCATTCGACGAGGAAGCAAAGTCGATTTTTTTGTTCCCTGGAAAACGAAACGAAATGAATTTTCTTTCCCCTCGAGACGCGAATGATTGTTGAACATTTCACGTGAAAAAAATAATGGAAAAAAAATCGCAAAATTCGAAATATACTTTTTTTTAAATATTTCTACACTATAAAGAATAGAGCTTTAGAATTTTATTTGCAATGTGATCGAGGATTTGATGAAATTACCGTTACTCGAAGCTGATCATCGACTTTTCACGCATTCCTTTTTCTCTCCGTTCATCTTCAATTCCACTCGAGCAAAAGTATCATTCTCGCTTGGAGTAATGTTCCTTATAAAAACTAAATCCAGAAGACTGAAATTTTCCAGCAATTTGCCATAAAATAAATCCAGAAAGATAAAAAAGATTGAAATTGATCAAACGTATGAATTTTTTGTCCATTCGACGAGAACCCAAGGTGAATTTTTTTCATACGCTGAATAACGAAAGTAAATTAATTTTCTTTTCCCTCGGGACGCCCGGTGATTTTTTTTTTTCGAGTTTTTCGTGCAAAAAGTGTTGATAAGAGTTAAGGTGCGTTACGAGCGAGTCGTTTGGGGTGAGGCAGCTGTTTGGCTCGTATAGGTTCCCTCAGACTTGGCCATTTTATTTCACGCATACACGTATACCGTAGGGAAGGCCATAACATGGGATGCTTGCACTTTCGCTGAATCGACCGTAGCGAACGCACAAAAATTCAATACCCGCCTGGTGCGGCTCGCGCGAGTTTTCGAGACTCTGCCGGGAGAGAGAGAGAGAGAGAGAGAGAGAGAGAGAGAGAGAGAGAGAGAGAGAGAGAGAGAGAGAGAGAGAGAGAGAGAGAGAGAGAGAGAGAGCGAGAGCGAGAGAGCGAAACGGAGAAAGAGAGTGAGAGAGTATCAAGCGCGACCATAGTGTGCAGCACGCTTCTCGTCGCGCTATAATATACCGAGTGCAACCAAACGAATATAACCCTGCGATATATAATTTATTTTTATGAATTTTTATTATTATTATTATTGGACCAAGAATAGCGACTCCGAGGCTTCCCGAGAGGAAAGAATTTCTCGTATAAATCCTTATTCCCATAAATTTCGTCCATTTATTAAAATAAAAATAAAATGCAATCTCGATCGAAAAAATAATGTACGTCGATTGAGTCGAGGACCTCAGTGGATGTACTCCTATTCATCCCAACGACAAAGAGAAACACTGAAACGTCCCAATATACGAACTTCTCCGAATGGCCCGGCTTTCACAGAAAAACCAAGAATTATGCTCGAGATGCTGACTCTCTCTTTCTCTCTCTTTCCCACTCTGCCGCACCATGGACCAACGAGGCACACAAAGAGAGACTGAAAGATCGCGTGTCACGAGAGAGAAGTGGCCATGAAACGAATTCTCAAACGACACTTAGAATGTTTCGATGTAAAAGAAATTGTGAAAAAAAAGCCTCGTCGCCAATACGTACGCAGTTGAGGGTAAGCCCTAGTTGAAATATTTGAAAATATCGATTTTTGGTTTTCGACGGATTCTCAAAATATAATATTTGAATAACGTTCTCTGAAAATTTCAAGTCGATCTGAAGAAAATTGAGGGAGTTATGGGGGTTTATAGGGAGGTTCAGCGAACCGGCGAACTATGGGGGCCTCAAAATGACTTTTTCAAAATGACCACGATGTCTCAAAAATCACTGCACCGATCAACTTTAAATGTTACAAGCTTCTTTTATATGTCGGAAAACAGTGCTTGAACGAAAGAATTTTGATTCGACCCTTAGTTTTTTTATCAACGAAGATAGAACTTTTTTCACCGAAAATCGATACTTCCACTTTGGACTGCGGCGATTAAAAAAAAAATACTATTTTATTTAACCCTTCGTTCAAGCACTAGATCATTTCATGCAATAACTAAATGCGTTTGATTTGTTTCCGAACAGCAATGGTCACCGCGAATGACGTTTTTCAAACAGCACTTTCAAAATTGTAAAAGATACTTGAAACGAAACTCTTCGATGTGAAAAAAAATGTTGAAAACCTGCACAAGTTTTTCCATAAAAAAAATCATGGAAGTTAATTTTTCCGGCCTCGAGGTGGGTACAATTCGATGAATGAGGTCGCGAATGGTAATTTTTTAAATCGGCTAAAAAAGTATATCATACAAAAAATACAAGTACCGATTTATTCAACTTTTGTCAAATAATTGTCAATAACAAATTAACTATGCACTAAAAAAAATCCTACGTACTTCCATAGACAATGTATTTTTCATGATATATTCAACATTTGAAGTAAATCGGTTGAAAATTGTCTGAGTTATGTTTCCGGCGAACTTAAAAAATGCAGTTTTGAGGAAAAAGCTGCGCAGCCGCCATTTTGAAATTAATCGCTTCAAAAAAATTATTGTATGCAGTCACTGCAATGTATGATAAACGCCCTTTTTGTAATCTCGATTTATTTTGAAGTTTTTCTGAAGAAAAAAATCCCCAAAAAGCCTTTTTTTCCAGCCTCTAGAGTGGCCTAACCCCTTAACTGATCAAAAAGTACATTTTATCCGAAAAATAACTACGCAATAAAAAAATCCTCCATTATTTTTGCTGTTAAATCGCTCGATCTTAATTTCACTCGATTTTAATGTAAAAAATGATATAAAGATATCATTTTTCAAAGCCAGCACGACGAGATTCGCGACAAAGAAAATCGCATTTTTTCTCTTCACCCATCCCATCGTCTTACTTCTTTCGCACTTCCGGTACGTTTCGTCCGGCAATTTTCACCTCGTCGCTGGGTCATTCCCGCCGGCCCGTAAATCCGCAAAAACATAAAAAACAAATAGAAGCTCCGGCCGTGTCTCGAACGCTGTATCAGTGACAATAAAATGAATGATAGTGTATAAAAGATCTCATCGGGCGACGAAACCCGCGAACGCAAAATACTTCTGCAAACAGCGCTTTTTCCTCGGCCCGTCGTGGCGCTAATTCCGGCCTTGCCGTGGCAAAAATGGCCGTACCAGCGACAGAGAACAACGATATATAACGCATTACATATGGGGAATTCCAGGCCAAGACCACGGGGCTAGCCAGTCCCAAAGCGTTCGACCTTTTTCCGGACGTTGCGACCAAAAAAAAAGTCGCCTTCGACAATACCAAATTTTCTCAAACTTTACGAAAGATAAAAAAATATCAAAATCAGCGAGGAAGCTCATAGGTCTGAATATCGTGACTGAGAAATCCCGGGAATTAAGGGGCTCTCGGGAAGCTTGAAATTTCAAAAATACGATTCTTTGGCATCGTTTTATAGCCTGGGCTCTTAACTTCATTTTTAAGCAGAGATTTTGTAAAAATTTCGAAAAGTGACCGCGTTATGACGATTTTTGTGAAGGATGAAATCGGCCTATGCGCTAGTGCGAACCGCGCCTCGCCATCTACCCTTTTTTCATCTGCATTTTCCTCGGAACTAGGATTTATCAAATGTAATGTAAGAACGATCGTTCCATACGTTTAACATTTCTCAATAACAAATAATTAAAAGTTATTTTTTCATCACAGATCGATTTTTCTTTCTCCAGCTCGCCATTTTGGTAATTTTCGAAATTTCGAAAAAGCATCCAGTCCCACGAGTGCCTCATCACTATTCCAAAAGTACATTTTTTCTATGTTCATCTCAGATTACCCTAGTTGCCGTATCCACCTTCACCGATGGGGCATGCGGCCTCGCCGGCGTTTTGTTTAAGGGGAGGTACCTGGGTAAACGGCGAGAAAAACACGTAAATTTCGAGAATTTTTATCTCAAAAACTAAAGATTGGGTTTAGTTTTTTTTTTTTTTTAGTTTTTATCTCAAATTTATCTAAAATTTAGTTTTTATCTCAAAAACTAAATTTTGGGAGAATTTTGATCTCAAAAACTAAAGTCGATTGGATCCGGGTTTTTTTTATTGGAAAATGTGTACATTGGGGTATGTTTAAGAATTTTTAAAAATAAATTCGTTGACGGGAAGCGATTCAAACGCGATTATCTCGAAACATAGTTTCGACAGATGTATCTCGAAAACGGCTTGTCCGATTTTGTTCAAATTTGGATACAATATTCTTCGATAGTTTTTCCCATTCGCAACGTACGATTTTTTGGAAATTTTCATTTTTGACGGAATGGCGACCGTTTTAATTTAACACTCGTTTTTCGTTCGCAGTTTTCGACGATTTTCGATTGCATACACACTGCATAAAGAAGCAATAGTTCAATCAAATGAAAATCCCCTACGTGGCGAACGAGAAAAACTATCGAAGAATATTGTATCCAAATTTGGACAAAGTCGGACAAGCCGTTTTCGCGATACATCCGGCACCGACTTGGAAAACTATATTCCGAGATAATCGCGTTTGAATCCCTTCCAGTCAACGAATTTATATTAAAAAATTCCTAAACATACCTCAATATACATATTTTCCAATAGAAAAAAACCACATCCAATCGAAACATTAATTTTCGAGATAAAAATTCCCGAAGTTTACTTGTTTTTCTCGCCGTTTACTCAGGCACCTCCCCTTAAATAATAGCTCCATTGCAATTCAATATTCCTCGATAAAAAAAAAGCTCAACCTTGTCCAGACTACGTATCGACTGTGTGTAAAATCCCGACCCCGCCATCGCCGTACCCTCGTCAGGAAAAAATAATAGAAAATCGACCTGTTTTTGGGCGCCAAGCAATTCGAGCAATGGAACTTCACCAATTCGTCGTCCCATGCATGCGTCTGGCGCGTAAAAGAGGAAGTTGATTCCTGTGCAGACGGCACTCTGTGCACTGCGACCGAAAAGGATCGCGCTTCCCTTGGAATAGCCCATATGTATCGTAAGTATAGTAGAGTGTGATGGGGAACGAAGAAAGAGACCTAGAGAGAGCGAGAGAGAGCGAGAGAGAGAGAGAGAGAGAATTGCGAACTCACGATGGTTGGTGGTGGCGGCGCGAGCCCGCTAACGCTGGTAAAAAGTAAAAAGAGCCACCGGTCGGGTCTCACCGAGCAAAAAAGCTCTCGGGTACACTTTCGCCGACCTCGTGGTGGTGGCCGCCGCTGCCGCGCTCGCGAGTGAGAGAGAGAGAGAGAGTGAGCTCCGCGGTTGAGTCTCGCGCGACAAAGGCTGCTTGATTCAAGGTCCCACGCACACGCGGACCTTTCGTAAAACACGCTCGTTCCTCCAGCCATATATTTATACGTCTATACACATTATATCAATGTATATAGCGTGTACTCAGCGCCGAAAGGGCGCATACCATTTCGTTATTTTTCACGTCAGACCATCGGGGATCCGCCCTTTTAACTTGAAACAATGCTTCGATTATACATACAGAGGGCACTCATACGTGCATTCCTATATTTCTATATGTACGCGCGTGTATGTATATACACGTTAACATTGGAGTATCCGAAAGAAAGAGCGAAATGTTCCAATGTGTGAAGAAACGTCCGTGCGCTTGCGCGTTTACATCGCACGCGGACTCACCGTACACATGTTTCGTATATTCACGATACGTATGTGTGCGCAACGATGCACCAGCTCAGACACACTCGCGTATTCTCATGTGTGTGTATGTATGTATATTTTTAAGGAAACGGTAATTTTTATGCGTTCGACTTCGAGATCCTCCCACATAGCCTATTGTTCCTATACTTAAAGTTACTTAGATGTTGTGAAGGTGATCGGAATAGCTTTGAAATTACTTGAAAGTTACTTGGAGTTGCTCCGAAGTTGCTTGGACGTTACTTAGAATGGCTTTGAAATAACTTGGAGGCTACTTAGCATGTTTGTTAACTTACTTAGACGTTACTTAGAATGGCTTTAAATTACTTAGACGTTACTCAGAACGTCTTTGAAATTACTCAGCCTTTACTTAGGTCTTTTAAATTACTCGGACTTTACTTGGAATATCTTAGAATATACTTGGACGTTACTTAGAATGTCTTTGAAATTACTTAGGTTTTGCTTAGAACATCTTTGGAATTACTTGGACGCTACGTAGGACTTTGACATTACTTTGGCTTTACTTAGAACGTCTTGGAAATTACTTGGACGTTACTTGGAATGGCGTTCATATAGACGTCTATGTAAACATATTTAGTAATGTATATATACTATGTAAACATATTTAGTAATGTATATAGACGTCTTTGTAAACATATTTAGATTCATGTAAACATGTTTATACAAGGACCAGCCTGTCGTCAAAAGCAACGATTCGTTTTAAAACCAATCGAAGGACTCGTCTCAAAACAGCCAGATAGCCGCCATTCCCTAGATACCACAGATATACTTTCTCCGAGTATGTATACAGGGTGGTCTGAAAAGTGACGTTCGAAAGGAAAATCCAGATGTGTCGTATCGCCCTATCCGATGATTTCGAGTTTTTCTGTGGTATAGGTATTTATTTTACTTGTTGTCTTCCTTGTGCATATATTACGGTTAAAATCCGTTTCCGGTTTAACGGGCTACATCTACCTAGGCGGGTAAAAAAAATAGCATTTCCCAAAAATACTTTTATTCAATAGCTATATTCCCTGAAAGTTTCATTGAAATATTCCCAAAATTGAATGAGCTACAGCCTCTATCAGTCGACCGGGCGAGCGGTGCCAGCAGCATACTTCAAACTTTAAACGCCTTTTTCTCGACAAACTGTTTTCAAAGTCGGTGGACATGATATCTCGAGAACCGCTTGATGGATCGTTCCCAAATTTACACGAGATGCGACGAGAAACATTTAAAGGTCGTTGACGATCTCGCTTTTTCAAAATCGATCTTCATTTTTTAATAGTGACGTAAAAATAACGAATTTTGTCATAGATTTTGTATGCTCGAGATTCGAAGGATCGCCACATTGTTTAAAAAAATGATTTTAAAAACTGTCGATCGTCAACGACTCGAGTTTATTGTTAACTCGAATAGCCCATTTGGTTTTTGGATTTCGGATGGACCGTTCAAGCTGGAGAGTGTCCACCGCCGAACATCTCGAAAAAAAATTCTCTAGCTGCCAGCGGCCATGTTCTTGTTGTTTTTCTGAATTTCTTGTGATTTTTTTTTAAAGACCATCAAGACCATCAGACTCGAAAGAAAAAAAATCGGTACTTGGCCATTTTTTTCGGGCCTCTAGGTAGATGTAGCCCCTTAAAGGCGTTTTCCGCAGCGAAAACTGATAGGTTGTCTGTAGCGCAGATGACGTCGACGTGGACAAAAGTGCAAGCGTTTGTGCCCGAGGAGAATTTTCCAAAGAGCCCGACAGGGCGAAATTTGCCGCGGGTAGGGCGCGCGGAGAGTCCCGCGAGAGCCTATAACGCAGCCCGTGACACACGACGCATCGTGTGTTGGTCGGCTACGGTCGTGTGTAGAGCACCATGATCGGGCACGAGAGCGCCAAGAACGCCGTGGCGTGTTTGGGTTTTCGTTCGAGCAACCGGACAAGGCTGTGCGACACACGAGCAGCAAAAACGCGCACGAGAAACTCCATAGCGCACGCGCGTGTGCTAATACACGGCGTATATATAGATATACGGATAGGGCGCTCCGAAACGAACGAGGCTTCGAAATGAACTTTTTACGCATGCGCTCGAAAGATCCATAACACATATTTACATTCCTGCGTACATGTATGTGGGAAAAGTATGTTTTCAATGCACGTCCAATTTCACGTATCAGCACATATATCGCTGTTTTCAGGACCATTCTTGAAGTTATCTTTATATCGGTATGGAAAATTGATTGCATTGATGGTGAATGTTGGGCATGGGAATGGCCCTCGAAAACCCTTTGAATGCTCCGACGGATGAAAAATTCCGAATTTTAATGTTCCGAAATTCAAGATGGGGCCGGGTTGAAATTCCGAACTTTGAATGATCAGAATGCTCAAAACTCCGAAAGAATAAAAAAATCTTAACATCGTCAAAATAATTCGGCTATGGAAGTTTTAAAAGTTCCAAAATTTTTAACAAAACGACGAATTATTTCAAGAATTTTTTTTTATTAAGGCGATTAAAAAAAAATTACTATTTTATTGAATTATTGCTATTTTATTAATTACTATTTGAAAAGCAGTGATTTTGCGTTAATTTTGAAATTTGTGTAGACAATGTTATACGTTCTACATGATTTACAGTCAACTGTGTAGACTTTCGCTGGCATGATATTGACTTCAGTCCGGGTTGAAATTCCGAACTTTGAATGCGCCGACGGTTCAAAACTCCTAATTTTAATGTTCCGAAATAACAAGTTTCGTCAAGATTATGCCAACGAAAGTCTACACAGTTGACTGTAATTGATGCAGAACGTATAACATTGTCGAGACAAATTTCAAAATTGACGTAAAATCACTTCATATTTAAAAAAAAATCTTGAAATAATACGTCGATTTATTGAAAATTTTGAAACTTTTAAAACTTCCATAGCCGAATTATTTTGACGGTGTTCAGATTTTCGGAGTTTTGGTCTTTCGTGTAAAATTCTTTCGGAGTTTCAAGCGTTCTGATCATTCAAAGTTCGGAATTTCAACCCGGACCCCTATTCGGCTAGCCAACCTTCGTTTGTCTAGACGATCCACGTATTCATTATTTTCTATGATATACATCCATGTTTGTATTCGTTGAACGTATCGGCTACTTTGAGGGTTCTGCGCAAGCTTGAAATTAAAAAATATCCTTTCTCATTGGGTCGTTTTATTAAAATTTTGAATTTCAAGTAAAAATATTGATATTGACCAAGTTAGAGACGATTTAGTAAGGTAACGCAACGATTTTCGTATAATTAAACTTTCAATCGCGTTTTTCTCGAAATAAGTTTTCTTGACCTGGCTAGAATAATAATATTAGCTATAATTGTCCGATGTTTCAGTTTAAAAAAAAAACAATTTTTTAAAATTCAGTATATTTTAAGCCCCCATAAGTAAAAATTTCGCCAAAATTACACTTTTTTTTAACACCCGCCGTTTGGTGTAATTTTTTTCTAAAAATGGCTACGTACAGGAAGAACTACATTTACATAGATTAAAGAACATTTTTATTTTTGCGACCATCCCTTGCCAAGCTATCGTCCGGCCGTTGAGCCACATTTTTTATACACAAGCACTATTATACCTCAATAACGTTGTTAATTTTTAATTTTTGAAAATAAAAATTTACACGAAATAAGTTTAATGTATGCTTAATAACATACCCTTTTCCAAATCCTAAATAAATAATCTAGTACGCAAATAAATCGAAAAAAAACTACCTTCTTCGGGCCCGTCAATAGTCCTCCTTTGATTTGGAACGGAGGTAGAGTAAAAATGGAAAAAATTGACCGAGTTCTGATGATTTTTGTGAAGGGTCAGATCGCCCACTGCGCTACGGCAAACAGATGATTTTTTCTTGTTCATCCATTCCTTAATAATAATTTGTCAATTGTTCATGTCTCATTTGTTTAATTTAAAAAATGTATTTATCCGTTTGTTGATAACAATTTGTCAATAACATCGCAGTTGTTATTTCGGTCGAAAATAGAACGTTCGTTCTACAGCTTGCCATTGTCGTAATCATCATTTCAGAAAACATTTCAAATGACGGAAGCTTCTTTGAATAATAATAACTCCACTATTTATCAATATTTCTTAACAAATAAAAATCTCAACCTTGGCAAGACTGCGTATTAATTGCGTGTAAAATCCCAACCTTGTCACTCCAAAACTCTCATCGGGAAAAATAAATTGAAAATTTCCGTGTTTTTTGGGGCCCCGAGCTTATGCAGACCCACTAAGGGTAAAAAAAAGGAGCGAGGGATGCACAAAACCTCTACAAATTTCGAGCAGAAACAAAACCCTACGGCCGACCTTGAATCACACGTGTTGAACGTATTTAATCGTTTTTTGTTGTCACATAGACAGTATTTTTTATGATGATACGTGCACGCGCGAATATTTTTCGAGGGATTATGTCAGTATGGAGCTTCGATAAGCGAGACACACACACACATATATATATATATATATATATATATATATATATATATATATATATATATATATATATCAAGCACACGTCTCGTTTATTTCGCACACGAACGAGACGCGCTCTCGAGAATCCTCGTGCGCGCCTGTATTCGTGCAAGCCCACGTATGCAAGCCCATTAGATACCCTTAACGCGACGCTCACTAATACACCTTCGAGATATCGGAAATGATATAAAATTGCGTCCACTGCGCCGCGCTGATATTTAAATTGGTTCGCTAAACCACAGATTAATGCCGTGTAGAGGAGAAACGTGCGTCGAGCGAACGGGACTGGCTTGGCCACTCGTACGGTTGTGTGCTCCTCCCGGCGACCACGTTTTACACGATCGCCATGCGAAACGAGCCAAACTGTCTGGCCGTAGAAACAAGGGCCGTGGAAAGCGTTTAAGACAAATTCCAATACTTCGGGGATGGATTATATTTTTCTTAGTTACGATCTTCTTTGTGTACTCTCGATTGGTTAATTAATCTTGTAAATTATCGATTTAAATAGGGATATTCGAAAGATGTTTATTTTCTCGGTTGACCATTAACGATATTGACTGGTCCAAAAAAAAAAACAACAGACAATTCAATTTAATTAAATTATTCGATTAAAAAACTTTGAATTAAATTTTGTTAAAGTTATAAAGAATCTAAAAAATATTCTTAATTTTTTTTAAGGTGCAACAAATGAAAACTTTGAATTTAAATTCAATAAACAAAATTAAATTAGAAAAATTTTGAACTCAATTGTTGATTTAATTTTGAATTCAGTTATTTATTTGAAGTTTAAAAACAACAGGCAATTTTTTTTTAACTAAAAAAATTCTTCGCGATGTCGAAAAAGAAATAAAAAATGTGTAAAAATCGATCGTAAAATGCGAACCTATAAATAAACAGAAAATTTATCACAAATTGATCAAATGTATGTATACTTTTCAAGTAAAACGTTTTAATATTTAAAACATCAACGTTTAAGGAAATTAAAAATCTTTTTTATTCCTCGTTTTGGGGGAAATCGTTCCTCCGATATTTTCACATCGACGCACAGTCCTCGTAAGTTCTCCGACAACATCAATTAAACGTGAACACAGGGTGAATTGATTGGAATTATTTTCGACCGATACGTGCACCGAGGGACGAGAGAGAAAATTGTTTTCTTCCTGAAATTGTCAGAGTTCGTTCAACGCGTTTCGCGGCATCGATTCGTTGCATAAATAAATACGAAATGGCGAGAACAAAGTGCGCACATTGAGAATCGGCGATTGATATTGAGGAGCTTGCGAGCTTTCGAGGAACGAACGATTAGAGAAATTCATCGCAGGCAACGAACGGAGCGCGTAAACGAGGAGAAATGTATTTCCGATAAGAGACATTTAAAAGCAAAACAATGCACTATGTGTGTGGCATTCGGGCAAAACGAGGCGTCCCATGTTATTCTTGCTTCGCATACGAACAAACAGACACACAAACGCGCACGCGCGCGAACGTCATGTACACACGGACTCACACGCACACACGTTGATCGACGGTCGTTACCTCGTTACTCCGAAACACACATCCGGTCTTTCTTTCACCGTGTGTGCGTGCCGTTCGCCTATGTGTGCAAAGTCTCGTTCGTTCGTTCACGAAAAATATATATACAGCCGAAAATATCAGTGCATGGCCCTCGTGAGAACTCGTATGAGAAAGAATATTCTCATATGATCCGAAAAGAGTGACACGCTCCGAAAAATAATTTTACCATTGAAAATGCAATTTTTTTGCTCCGAAATGCGAATAGATCGTCATGCTCGCGCTGTCACGTTCCCCTATGCTCCAGAATTGATTTGAACGAATATGAGAACAGATGAAAAAAAAACGGGGAATCAATTGGACGAGCAACGTTAAGCTCTCCGATCAATCCAATTTATATTTATACGATCGAGAATTCATTCGTGCGGATAACAAGAACGAATGAAAAATAGAAATAACGCGATAAATTCGAATAATCGAGAATGTATTTTTAAGCCTCGAAATAAATATCTGGCGTTCGTAACATATTTTTAGACTCGAGCAATTGTTGCATGTCCGTCGATGCAACTGAAGCAGAAAATGAACGTACAAGCTATACAATCAATTAACGTGCTCCAAAATGGTTTTAAACGCGATCATCGATTTTGCGCCATTTTGCCATTGGGAATTTCTGCGTTTCGATAAATATGTTTTCCGCCTCCTTGACGATTGTATCGCAAAACGGAAATGCTCCAAAATGTGTTTTTTACCATCTGATGTTACTTAGACGTCACATAGAACGTCTTTGAAATTACCTGGACCTGTCTTGGAATATCTTTGAAATAATTTAGACGTTACTTGGAATGTCTTTGAAATTGCTCAGCGGTTACTTAGAACGTCTTTGGAGTTACTTAGACTTGACTCACAACGTCTTTTAAATTGCTTAAACTTTACTTCGAATATCGTTGAAATTACTTGGAATATCTTCGAGGTTACTCAGACGTTACTTAGAATATCTTCGATGTTACTTAGACGTTACTTAGAATATCTTCGAAGTAACTTAGACTTTACTGAAAATTCGTTTAAAATTACCTCTACGTTACTTAGAACGACATTGAAATTACTTGGACATTACTTAGAATAGCTTTCATATTACTTGCATGATTGTATCGCAGAACGGAAATGCTCCAAAATGAGTTTTTACCATCTGAACTTACTTAGACGTCACATAGAACGTCTTTGAAATAATTTTGACCTTACTTGGAATGTCTTTGAAATTGCTCAGCGGTTACTTAGAACACCTTTAGAGTTACTTAGACTTGACTCACAACGTCTTTTAAATTACTTAAACTTTACTTAGAATATCGTTGAAATTACTTAGACTTTACTTAGAATATCTTCGAAGCAACTTAGACTTTGCTGAGAATGTGTTTAAAATGACCTCTACGTTACTTAGAACGACTTTGAAATTACTTGGACATTACTTAGAATAGCTTTCATATTACTTGGACGTTCTAGTACACAATCACGCTGCGCTTTGAAAAATTCGCTTTCTCGAACTAAGTGCTCCAAAATCAATGTCTTCCGCTCTAAGTTCAATTTCAATGTCCAAAAAACGTTTCGTAATCATGTACGCTCAAAAATCGTTTATTCCATTCCAACCTTCCTAACCAAAAAAAAACTATTGGCCCGACCAGCGACACTGCTCTTCAGAAAAAAATCTAGTGTGAAAAGAAATCCCTAGGATAGAGTGCGAACCAAAGCCGAGTGTAATTTCTCTATCCCCGCGGCACACGTTCGTCCTTCGAAGTGCAGTCGGGGTACGACTTTCTACACCACCCGAGAAATGGAACACAGTGGCACACAGTGTCAAGGACAACTTCACTGAGAAAACCGTATCCAACTGAGGGAGCAACTTCTCGCGAGGCACTGACCATTCGCGGTACCGCAAGACTTATCATCCAACCGAGTCACTCCCCACGTACAAGTACATACGTATAGATGTGTATGCGCATACCCGTACGTACAGCTACGTGTTAAACTTCGCAAACTTTCGATCGAAGTGAGAAAAAATTCGGGATATTTCAATCCTCGTATACAACACACCGAGCAAACTTCGTGTCGGCGGGAGACTTGATCGAGAACGAATGCGCGTTTTCGCGATGAATTTCACGAGACCGGGATCCGGTTCTACGGTCGTGCTGCTGTTACGGTGCAGCCACGAAAAGCCTATATCTATATGCAATTTATACTTGTACCGATCGCTGAGAAGCTAGAGGGCTCGGGCAGTTTCGATTTACGCGTTGTGTTTTGTTGATTGTGAACTATTCTCATTTCTTTGGTAATTCTTCAGGTAAGTGACTTTTCCGTGAAATGAGCCAAACTTTTTTCGTTGCTATTTTCTCATTTATTGGGTTATAAATGATAATATTTAATCGGACGAAGCTGAAATTCACCCCCACCCCCTTCCCCATAAAAGTTATGGGGTTTCGAAGTTCGCGGAAACACGTTTGAACATTTAAACGCCTATATTGGGTTTGTTTGGGTTTTTTTGAAAATCCGAAATTATTTTTAACGATGTACTTTTGAATGGTGAAGGAACTCAACCAACATCACTTTTAACAACTCGTACGGAATACCCGATTCTCTGCTTCTTTCGATTGCAATTGGCATAGAAATGTTTGGTGGCATGCTGATGAGAATAGACATCGCCAGTTGCGAATGGGCTCGAAAAATATGAATTTTTTTACTGCAACACACTTGAAATGGCGCAAAAATATGGAGCCATTACAATTACTATAATTGATGATGAAACTGATGACCGTTTGGAAAAATAATTGAACAAGATTATATCGACACATCGCCTACGCCACCTTGGAACTGCTTTATCAACATTGTTCTCTGCTTTTGAATCCTCCTATCGTTGACGAGGGATCTGGAGAATCGACGCTGTCGAGATTTACGCGAAGAACGTAAAGCGCAAAACGATTAATACGAAAAGAACGCGTTGTCTCCGCGATCAGTGCCGATCAACAACGAGGACGAGTTAACGAGCGGGAGAGGGGAGAGAGAGAGGGGGGGAGAGATGCAACATTAAGGGGTTACCCCCACTTGCGGTTTTGAAAAAATCGATTTTTTTTATTGCATTTTTTTGAAGTATAAGTATCTGAGAATATGTCCTGAAAATTTCAAGTCGATCCGAACAAAATTAACTGAGATATGAGCGTTGAAAGAGAAGAATCCGCGTTGAAAGAGCGTTGAAAGAAAAACTTTAAACGCGTTTTTCTCAAAATGGCATTTCTGAAGTCGGTGACCAAGATTACGCGAACACTAATGAACCGAGCTTCTTGAAATTTTGCAGGCTTATTTAATACATAAAAATGTAGTCTTTAATCGTTCGATATTTTTTTTTCGAAAAAATGGCCGTTTTATAGCCAAAAAACGACCGTTTTTTCGTTAAAATCGAACCATTAACTTTGACTGTCCGCCATTTTGTGAAAAATGAATATTTTTTAAAATCCTTCGATTAAAGACTAGTTTATACTTATATTTGACTAAATCCATCCGCATTTTTTTTTCAGATGATCCACTTCGCCGCAATGTTGGTCACCGCAAACCGTGCATATAAAAACATTATTTCATTGACGGCCATTTGCCACCAAACAATGTAATATTTTTCAATAAAAAAATTACTGAAAGTTCTTCAAGATGTGTTCTCTAAGCTGGTATATCGATCGATTAAAAAAGTTTTGTAGTTTTCTTTAAAAAAATTCATGAAAAGGGCCTTTTTTGCGCTGCAAGTGGGGGTAACGCCTTAAAGGCGCGCGGTCGCTCCCCAGTGACTCGTGCAAGCTCTCTCACGAGATTTCGCCAAACTGTGGCGGTTCCCTCGCGTTAGCGGCGTGGACCAGCGAAAGAGAGAGTACTGACGAAGAAGACGCAGAGGAGAAGAAAAAAAGTTAAAAAGTGCTACGGCAAGAGAGAGAGAGAGAGAGAGAGAGAGGGAGAGAGAGGGAGAGAGAGATCGGCAGACGGTGGGCCCCCGCGTGCCGATTCCGGGGCGGCCGGCGATAACTGCAATAAAAAATAAGAAAGGGTACCCGAGGGACCGGTGCGCACCCGTAAATCTCTCTCTCTCTCTTTCTCTTTCTAGGGCGCCCGTTGTTCTCGCGCTCGAACGCGAGACCGCTCGCCAGATCGTTTATACATATATTTATATGCAAAATGGCCTAACAATCGAAAGGGCGTAACTCGCACTATACAACGTACAGTGTCACTCGCCCGCAAGGGCCCACTGCTTCCGAGCGGCGAATTTGTCCGTACAAAGCGCATGTATCGACTGCGAACAAACAAAAGAACGTAACTCACAATACTTTATGCTCGGGAGGCGTAAGTTGCGCCCTTTTGTTTTTCAGCTCAACACAACGACGCTGATACCGCGTGCATGTACGTCTATATGCGCGAATTCGCCTGTACATGTGTGCCCGATCCACCCCCTTCTCGCCGCCAGTTCTCTTCGCCTTTCTGCGCTCAGTTCTTTCTTTTCTCTTCCCGCGTGCCCTCGACGAAAACGTTTCTCCATCGAATTTTGCGGGCGAGCATACGGAAGACCACGCTTGCACCAGAGACCACGATTCAAATTTTTCCCGAGGGAGGCAACGAATGTTTCAGCCCAGAGGAATAGACGGAGAAACGGGAAAAAAAGGATGTTTTTTGGCCACGTATGCTGGTGTTCGGATAATCGAGAATGCGAAATTTTATACAATGACGGGAACTTTTTTCAAGTTGAAAAAAATATTTTACGGCCACCAATGAACTTTGGGGAATGTTCCAAAGTTGACGAGCAGTGCATGACAGCCATATGGGAATGGGCAGAGAGCTCTGTCAGTCGTAGAGACTCAAGGGAATCTCGGGTACTTGAATTTTGTGATAAAAGTCACATCGGTGTGGTGAAAACGGTTCAGAGGCGTTGGAGACGATAAAGAATGCATTTTGCCACGTCCCGGATTCCCACGGGACATTGCAGATATACTTGGACTCGAAGAAGAAATGTCAAGACTTCTTGACGCATTCGCAAGATACGCAGCACTCGTGAGTCTACAATCAAGGGCTTGGACCTAGTTGTAGTTTTGGAAAATATCGAGGTTTTCGAGGAATTCTCAAAATATAAAATTTGAAATACAAATCGACGAACTTTATGGGATTCCTTTCGCGGAGGGCCGTTTTTTGTGGGGGCATAAGCAGGGCCTTCTGAATTGTCGGTAAATTACAATTGCGCTTGATAAAAAAATAAGTTACAATGGATTATTATACACAACGATAAACTAGAATAAAAAGTTTCGCGCAAATTTAGTAGATTGAGACATTTTTACATTTATTCGAAACGTCACGGCTAGGAAAATTCTTCTGCTAGTCACATTTTTCCAAGTTTTAACATTAATATTTTCTTCAAACGTTCGGTGACCCTCTGTTCTTATTGGCGTTCCGGAATGTTTAGACCGTTTTACACCTGTGAGCAGTTTATGTCAGGCATCTAGAGTTACTTAGTGTATAAATTATTAGATAGAAATTTCGCCAGCGTTACATGTCCATAAAGCGCCGTATAAATGAGACGATTTTTACGGCCGTAATTCTTCGTTAAAGGTTCGGCAACTTGGCTTGAAATTTTACCAGTATACTGGTATGTATTTTTACTTCATTATAGACGAAAATCAGTTAAGTGTAAAATATTTGGGTTCGTGAAAGGAATACCTTGAACGCGTTTTTCTCAAAATGACTTTTTCGAGATCGGTGATCAAGTCGCAAAAATCACTGCACCGATCAAGTTCAAATTTTACAAGCTACCTTTACGTACCAAAGAGCAGTGCTGGAATGAAAGATTTCTTTTTTTCGATACATAGTTTTTTTTATCAACGAAAATAAAGCATTTTTTCACCGAAAAATGGATACTTCCACTTTGGACACCGGTCATTTTTTTCAAAAAACAATATTTTGTTGAATTCTTGGTCCATGCACTGGACAATTTCATGCAAAAACTAAATGCGAATGATTTGTTTCCGAGCAGCAGTGGTCACCGAGAAGAACGTTTTTCAAACAGCGCTCTGTACAAACCATTGTGTCTACCACATTTATGAATATTTTTCAATAAAAAAATTTTAAAAGGTACTCAAATCTATACTCGTTAATATAAAAAATAATATATTCAAAAACCTACACTCGTTTTCCCAGAAAAAAATTCACGAAAATTCCTCTTTTATTCCGGCCTCAAAACCATACTCTTCAATGTCAAAAACAATATTCAAAAATCTGCACACGTTTTCCGAGCAAAAAATCACGAAAATTCCTCTTTTTTCCGGCAACTAGGTGTAACCCGTCGAAACATTCGGAAAAAATAAACCACGGAAATAATTTTGCATCGCGTAAGTCACCTTGCCCTTACGAAATAAATACAATCTAAAATAGTCTCGGTGCCAATGAATTGAATTCGTGGAGTTTGTCATCTCTAACTTTACCGAAAGTCGAAAACAAAAAATTTTGAAACGCAAAATGGAGAAAGTTGGAATGGAAATTGCTACGAATTGTCTTTAGCAATTCGCCCAACATTGGTTCGAGTTTTGCGATAGCAGCATTTCTTGTCCTGATTTCAGGTGCGTATGAAATGGATCAAGATCTTTGATGGGATTTTTTTTTGGATCGTTGGCAAAAGAAACGTTAGGAAAGCGAATCGTGGTCTTAACCCTCGTATAAACGTCTCAAATAAACGCGAAACACCTGCGAATCGTTTGTCGGGCGAGCGTGTTCGTATGGAGTTTGTGTGTGTCTGTTGTGGGTGCCGGGGAAGCGAGTCGAGCGTGGCAAGAAAACGCTCCGAGCTTCCTCGACGTAGTATACATGACGGAAATGAAGAAGGGAGACCGCGACGAACTTCCGCGTAGTATACGAGAAAGCCGAACATCCTTCGCGCATCCGTGAAACTTGGTCTCGACCTTCGACCTCTGGACGTCCGGAACTTCCGGTCAAACCAGAGGATGTTTCCTATGACGTTGGACTCCGGAGCAACGGGGATTTTTTGCAAATGCTACTGGATTGGATGTAACCACAATGATCGAAAATGTTTCCTACTTTTGGCTGACGTTTCAATATTCCAAAAATATCGCTGGATTTTAAAACGCATTTCGGCGGAAAAATTCTTTCCGCAAGCCTGAACTTCTTCATTCGAGCCTGATCTCATTGGGAAACGTTTTCTCAGCTTGAGAAGTAATTTTTAAAGAACTCCACAAAATTCTAATGAGGTTAGCTGCTTTTCGCATAAAATTCAGACCTAGACAAAGTCTCGTGGATTAGGTGAGGCGCGAATCTACAGCATTTGACGTTTTAAACGTCAAAAAAAAATTCGCACAAAGCCTCAATTATTCTGGAGCAATCCGAACGAGAATTCTCGACCTCGAGACATATATCAATTGCGCAGCCGTCTCGTGATTTTATCCTTACTCTTAAAATATTTCAAAATAGCTATGGATCCCGGTGGGTGAAAAAAAATTCTCGGCGACTTTACCGACATTGTTTCCCATTGAAATTCACTGATAAAGACCTGCAAACGGCACCTCTGTTCGAACTGGCAAAACTCATTTTTTGACCAAAATAATTTTGAAGCATTTGGAAGCAAAATTGTCGACCCTTCAGTCAACCATGAAGCACCACCGACGTGCCCTTCCCTCTCGACAAAAACAAAAACATTTTGGAGCATTCCGTTCGAGCTAAAAATAATATCGCAGCTATGCACTTAAGTGTGAAAATAAGAAGAAAAAACTTCGGAGCATTCCGCTGATGCAGCAACGATTTGAAAGCATTTCGCATAAAAACCATTTTGGAGCATTCCCACGATCCCGTTCAATTTCGGAGCATAGTCCGGAGCATTCGCCGGATCTTCGTCGATTTCGGAGCAGCCGTACATCGGGTGCAATTTTTTCCAACGAAAAGAAAAAACCAAGCATCACTGACGTTTCTCCGTTTTTCACAATAACAAAGTCATGTCACGGGTATCATTTTTTTTTTTCGGAGCACTCAAATTTTCGTCTCGTTAAAAAACAAAATCCTTGCACAGACGCCCTCTCCTTCCCTCTGTATCTTATCCCGCGCACTAAAATCACCCGCGAATCCTGAGAGAAAAAAAGGCTCGTTTCCGCAGCTGCGTCGACGCGGACCGACGAGGACAGACGTGCGTCGAAAAAAAAAAGTAAAATAAAACGAAAAATACTCCGAAGAAAGAGCGATAGACGGTTCTCATCGTCGTCGTGGTCATTGCCGTGCTTGCTGCGTTCAAAAGCAACGAAAGCGAGAGTGGATGCACACACGCCTCGCTCTCTTTCTCTCACTCTCTCTCTCTCTCTCTCTCGCGCTTGCATTCATCGCCAAGACGAGCACGGAGGACTTGGGCAGTTGCCGCGATGGAGCGTAGGTGGAGCAGACCGTACGAAAAATCCAAGAACGCGTGCACTCCAAAATGGGACCACATTTCTTATCCTCGTAGTCATACTCAAAAAAAAACATAACATTTCCCAAAAAAAAAACGAAAAAAAAACTTTCAAAAAACAACACACAAGGACAAGAGCACACGACGAACGTGTAAAGAAAAAGGAAAAACGTAAAGAACACGCACGCACAAAGACACAAACGAATGCCGGAGATTCCGGCAGAAAGCGACAAAAAAACAAGAGGGAAAACCATCACTGTTCCCGTTTCGATATCGCCATAAGCTTCGTACTTTTGTGTAACGTCGAAATTTTGAATACTCTTCTCACCGATTCTATCTCCCTTCGATCCCATTCGCGTTAAAATTTATGTCACGCTTCTGTCTCGCCGAGATCGAGGCGTCGCGCGGCGTCTTCCGGACTGAGCATGCTTCTTGTTTTGGTTATATTATTTTTTTAATTTTCAATTTTTTTGCCTCTCCTCCTCGTATCGTCGAGTTTTCACACGTCAACTACTCAGCGAACGTTCTTCCGTTTACGCGATCGTCGTTACGGAAATGCCCATGACGCGCGGGAATAAAAACGAAATTAAAAGAAAAATAAAAAGCGCGATGTTGCTCGTTCGTTTTACATGTCCTCACAGGGACGCACAAATTTTCACGATCCTTTTTCCCCTCTTTTCTCGCACGTTGTGCGTATGCTGTCGTTTTATTTTGCTCAACGTTGCTTTTCCTCGTTCATCCGGGAGCTCCGTACGCGCGAACCCTCGAACGAGTACTGAAAGCGAACACGCGCGCCCGTAACCGCTCGACGTTCGGTCTCGTCTCTTCTTTTTTTTTTTTCTCTCACGTTTCACAGATTCGACGCAATTTTTTTTTGCCTTTTTTTTTCTTCCTCGTTTCGATGATAAACAAACAACAAACTCACTATTCCAATTTTCCCTCTTTTTTTCTCTCTCACTCTCTCTCTCTCGCGCTTGTTCCTTGGCCGCGATCAACAGAGTCGTGACGTTTGCGATTTTTGTGTAAACGTTTTGCACGTGCGATTGGTCTCGGTCTCGCGGACGTCTCGTTGAGGGCGGCCGGAGAGATTTGAGATGAAAAAAAAAAAAAAACAACAACAACAACAACAAAAAATGGAAAAAAAACAAGGCCAGCGGTCACTTCGTCAGTGTACCTTTGGTTGCGGGCTGCCCCGTGCTGAGTGTGCTCGCCGCGCAGTGACTGTGTGCTCCAAAAGCGTATTCTTTGTCCGACGAGTCGCAGCTGCCCGCGGTTTCGGTCCTCGTGCTCCCTCGTCGATGTTCGGACTTTCTCGGTTGTCATCCAGCCACAGTGGCGGGAAGCCAGGACAAACCAGGATCTCTGCCGAACGAGCCCGAGCGAGGGAGACCGAGACCAAGGGAGGGGCAGGGGGAGAGAGGGAGAGAGAGAGAGAGAGAGAGAGAGAGAGAGAGAGAGAGAGAGAGAGAGAATTTAGAAAGGGAAAGGGAAGCCCTCGGAGCGAGTGGGGATTGTATATACATGTATATGCGTATACGTATATCGACGGTGTGTGCACAACACGAGAAACGTGCACATATAACAGTTTAACGTTGGTGGGGAAGGGCGAGAGCCCGAGGGTTGCGCGCGCAGTGGGATGCTCGCGCCATCTTGTTGCAACCCCCGAGTCCTCGTCAGCACAGTCACCATCCAGAGAGAAATCAAGAGAGAAGAGGGAGAGAGACGGAGGAAGCTCTAATGAGGAGATCCGAGACTCACGGGGGATGCTGCGCTGCCAGAGAAAGAGACGAAAAACACCGGCAAACATCGTCACGATGTTTGAATTTTGCGGGGGGTGGTGGTGATTCGTCTTGCAATGTCGTTTTGAAGAAATTTTGGATTTTTTCGCCGAATAGTGACGAAGGGCCCATTGGGAAGAGGAGGGGATGTAGATATTATCGGAGAGTCGAGTTTACTGTGATTTTTGCAATTTTCTTGTGGTTTTACAAGTTTACGATTTTATTGTTTATTTTTATATTTCATATTACATTATTTTCAGTTTTTATAAAATATGGGGTGCCCCAGAATGACCTGATATTTGAATTTATTCATAAAATGTATTATTTATTTGAAAAGTAGGAATATTTTTATTTTGGGATGAGGTACAAACATAGAGGTTATGTGTGGAATATCCGATAAATGGCTGCCTCGTCCCTGTTCGCAAAGGTTCACGCTTCTGACGGAATGTTCAATAACATTTTGGCATAATTGCGGACTAATGTAATTATTGGTCCATCCAATTGCTTTTTTGAGCTGCGGAATGGTCCGTGGATCATTGGCATACACTTCTCCTTTCGGAAAACACCAAAGAAAGAGTACAATGGCGTCAAATCGCACGATCTTGGTGGCCAATTCACATCGCCGCGGCGCGAGATAACCATGAAACTTCGTCTGCAGGAACTATGCAGTAACAATGCAGCAAATGACAACTTCTATGCGCTGCTCGATCGTGCAATTCTCCATGATGAAACTTCAATACTTCCTGAGACCAGTTGTCAAAGATTGATACTCCATGTTCGCCACAAAAGAAATCGTGCCATTCAAAATGTCAGGTCATTTTGAGACACCCTTCATATTTTGTATTATATATACAGTGGATAAAAAAAGTATTTGTACACGTCGTCTTTTTCAAATTATCCTACGATAAAAATTAAATGCTTTATTACGTTTCTGTGCTCGATAGCTTATCGTTAGTATTCATGGTGTCTGTTGACAAAAGGGTTGGGTAAACACGAACAACGAATAGAGTCAAATTAACAACAGATTCGTGTCAGATGTACGAATACCATTTTTAGCCACTGTATTTATTAAAATTTATATTAGAACATGTTTTATAAAATATTTATAATTTAGTATTTTATTATTTATTTTTGCGATTTTACAACGATTTTATAATTTTTCGATTTCATTATAATTTTATTATGATTTTAAATTTTATCATAATTTTATAATTTTTTCATCTTACAATTTTATACCACTACTAAACTTCACACTAATTCAAATTTCACAATGTAAAGTTTTAGCTACATTTTTATTTCAATAGAATATATATTCCGATGATCGCACTACTTTTCGAAAAATTTTTTGTCTTTGAGATTTAAAAATCTTAAAATGTTCAAGAAAGGCGACATCTTATTATAGGTCACTTTCATTAAGAATTCGTACGCTCATAAGAGTTCTCGTTCGATACATGAAAAATTATTCAACTGTCGTTGCAAAAGAAATGTTTATCGCATTTTAAAACAGAGATTTATTGAATACGTATACAATTACGAAATAAAGTAATGGATATTCTTTGGGTTTGCATCCAAGCGTGTTCGCCGGGATTCATCGAAGTTTTTTTTCGTATCGATTGTAATTCAGTTACCTAGGCTGTAATTTTCTCATGAATTCGTTCAATATTACCAGATCTTGCATTGATTTATTTTGAAAAAAGGAATGAAGCTTTTTGCCCTCCGGAGTGGCAAATAAACGAAGCTTACAGTGTACTATAAAAATTCGAAGGATAATTATCATACGTTATGTATATTTAAACAATATCGTGCCGTGTGTATTGCTTCGAGAGTGGAGGCATTGACCAAGACTTTATCGTCTTACTACTTTGTACCGCGTGCGCATAATGAGCGTCATGATAACTCGAAAAAGACCGTCCGCGATGTAAATAAGCATAAATAAAAGTTTTTTTAAAGCAATCTCAAGATATCCGAATCATGTATAATATACGAGTTGAAAAATGGGAAAATCACGACGCGGTATGTGAAATTCACTTAATTAATGTAAAAGTGGATTTTCCCAATTTTTTTTTTTAGAAATATCAGCATCGATTTCTTTCGTACAGCAAAATCAATAAAAATTATGTTCCTTGTTAAAAACCCCTTGATTACCGATTTTTTTCATTTTGTATTTTCGAAGTCTGTTATTGAGGGGCGGAAAAAAGGCCATATTCCAAAGTTTTTTCGTCTACTAGATTGATTATTTGAAAACTTGGTTTTTTTTTCATTTAAGAATGAACAACGCTATTCACGTTAAATAGGGCCTCTGTATAAATAATGTTGTCGAACGGCCAGATCGATAACTTAATAATGGTTGGTCTGAAAACAAAAAATACAAAAATGTATACTCTATATCAATTAATGTAGTTCTCGTCGTAGGTGACCGTTTTTCGAAAAAAAAATTCCACAAAATGGCGGTTGTTAAACAAAGTGTAATTTTGGTGAAATTGTCACTTATTTTCGAGGGCTTAAAAAATACTAAATTTTGAACAAAACAAAAAGGGCTACGTACTATGACGCCTCCTGCAATTACGGACATGTTAGTTTTTTAAATTAAAAATCGGACAATTATAGCTAGCGTTTCGGCCAGGTCGAGAAAAGTCGTTTCGAGAAAAACGCGATTGAAAGTTTTAGTATACGTAAATCGTTGGGCTACCTGCTCTCACTAAATCGTTTGTAACTTGGTCCATTTTCAATATCTTAACTTCAACATATTTTCACATTCTTGAATATGTGTACTTTGAGAAAATGCAGAAAAAATCGATTTTTTACTCCCACAGTGGTGCGACACCTTGCCTTGCCAAAACAAAATACGTGATAATTACTATAATCAAAACAGCAAAACCGTCAAAACCACTCAAAATTAATCCAAGATAATTCAGATCGCATTTACCCAAAATAAATATTCATTTACAGACCATATCGTCTTATGAATCAAAATGCATTTGTGAGAAATTACCTTCGTTTTGAATCCCTCTTTTTTTTAATAGCGCCGATTAATTTCAGGAATGATAACATTGTCATTGGAAGTCTCGTTCAACTATTCGCAACCAAATTATTGTTTGATCCTTCGAGAAATCATTTAAGGGAACTACGCAAAAAAACGCTGCGGCTAGCCGTCCGGTTATCAGACGAATAAGCGTATGTCATTCATCCGGATAGCGGCTCAGTTCACGCCGTATTTCCACGTACATATTATTGTGATTCATGTCAGATAGTATCCGGACGAATAACATATATATAATCGACCGGATAGAATCCGTTAAATTGTTAAACAATCTATATCTGGACGAATAATTTACACGTATTCGTCCGAATAAAATCTTTATAATTTTATTTGGGTTTGTTTGGGTTTGTTTGGGTTTTCAGACAAATCCAAACAAACCCAAACAAACCCAAACAAACAAACAAACCCAAATAAAATTATAAACATTTTATTCGGACGAATATGTGTAAATTATTCGTCCAGATAGATTGTTTAACATTTTAACACATTAATCCGGGATATATATGTTATTCGTCCGGATACTAGCTGACATGAATCACAATAATATGTACGTGGAAATACGCCGTGAACTGAGCCGCTATCCGGACGAATAACATACGCTTATTCGTCCGATATTCGGACGGGGAGACACTCCGTATAAACAAAAAAATCCTACGTACTTCCATAGACAATGTATTTTTCCAGATATATTCAACATTTCAAGTGAATCGGTTAAAAATTATCTCAGTTATGTTTCCGACCAACTTAAAAAATGCAGTTTTGAGATAAACGCTGCACAACCGCCATTTTGTAATCTCGATTTATTTTCTAGTTTTTCTGGGAAAAAAGTCCCCAAAAAGCCTATCTTTTCGGCCCTAGAGTGGCCTAAGGCCGTAAGATGCAATCCAACTATTCTATCCCGATTAAATCGTCATTCGCGATGAATCGAAAGAACAAGGCAAATTAAATTGCGACGTTTTTAATCGTCCGCGGCCAACAGCCAGGCACAAGCAGATCAAATTGTTCTTGATTCGATCGTGAGGGCGCTGGACGCTCGAATACTTTACAATGAGCACAACATTCATTATGTCCCGTCGACACCCTGAGCGCGCCCACGCAGCTTTTTATTCTCTCGCAAACGTGTATACGCGTGCTTTGGAGGAGCAAATGTTTACGCGGCGACCACGGCTTCCGTACGGCACGGTAGATTTTTATCTCAGGTGTTGGCTCACCACGTAGATCCGGAGATTGCGCGGGAGAAATCAAGTTTTCTCGAATAGTGGACGAAAATTTATATCTGTCGAAAATTTTCTATATAGATTTTATCGGAGTGAGGTACATTTCGATGCATGAGAAAAGCAACATCCGTGCCCCAGTTTTGTATTGTTGATTTTCCGTATAATGATTTCTGGTCGCCTTAATCGGCATACGATTCAACAACTTCATTATTCAACAAAGAAGAAAATAACTTTTCGACGCGAACTTCAATTCAGTAATTGATTTGTAATCACTGCTGACTTGTCAACTACCGTGATGGCTTTTTTCTTCTCCTGTCAGGAAATAAAAAAGTTCCTTGAATTTACCAACGATAATTTGGTACGATGATTCTTTCTGCATATTCACATTAAAGGGACTTCTCACTTTGGACGCTAAAAAAGGCTACTTTCATTAATTTTTAATAGGTTTATATTATTGATATTCATATAAAAGTTGTTGCACTTAATAAATACACTTTCGTGATACATTTTTTTAAAATTATTTCTTTAAGTCACTATTTATAAACGAAAATGGTAGTTAAAAAATGTCCTAAAAAAATTGTAGGTCTGCGCTGTTGATGAAATCTCGGAGATGGATCATCCGAAACAAAAAAATGGAAAGGTTTTTGATTCAATATGTTAATGGCTATAACGCATATCATAGGATTTTTGATAAATGCAAAAATAATAAAATGGCGGACATTTTTCGAAAAAACGAGTTTTTCTCACCGATTTTGGCAAAAAAAATTGTACATATCAAAATTTAAATAAATCTTTGATATGCGCTATAGTTATAGTTGTAAAGAATATGTAGTTAAAATTTCATATGGGTCGGTTCAGTAGTTTCGAAGATTTTATCAACAAGCCGTCGAAAAACGTTTATATTAATATCCATAATATAAACCTATCAAAAAAATTCATCAAAATAGCCTTTTTTAGCGTCTAAAGTGAGAAGACCCCTCAATGATAAATAGTCTATATTTTTAAATAATCAATGGTAACCGTGAGAAAAAATCAAACCTTTGATTTCTTTTTTCATTTGATTGATTTGATTGATGTTATGATTTCGTACTAATCAAAGAATAATCAGCGCAACTCAAGGACAATGACGATAATTTGGTCCATAGATTCTTCCTCCATATTCAAATAAATAATTAATAGTCTATTTTTTTCAATGATTGATCGTAACCGTGAGAGAAAAAATCAGACTATGAATTTGATTGATTTTATTTCTTCTTTGCTTTCGAACCAATAAAAAATGATCAGCAGTGATATAATTCAAGGATAATGATGATACATTTCCTCTAATTATTATTTGCTTATCTGATAACATCCCCTCAAGTAACGCGGACCCCTGTTCACGTGATTTGCAATTTCTTTTTTTTTTGCAACCCCGAACGCCTCTGCCCCGGTGTTTTTTTAGTACACCGCGAATGTGCAATTTTTCTCTCGACCCAACTGTCCTACACGTAGTGTCTTATTATTCGTGTTATTCTCGTAATACCTGACCCATAAGGGGTACTCGCAATGTTTTCTCGGCGTTTATCAAGCAGCAATTATCATCAGAATGTATAAATATAGTACATAAATGCATAATACAGGGGAAGGGGGATGTAAGGGTAAATTAGATTCTATTCTCGTGTGGCCAGAGAGAACGGACGATATGTGCGTCCGGCATCGTTGCGTGCCTACGAGCCCTGCACAAACTCGCGTTCTCAATGTATTCCAGTGAAGTGCAAGCTGAGCGCACGCACACATACGCATGTAAGAGCCTTTTTCCTCGCGGACTCCCTCGGGGTCGATTTTTTCTCACTTCTTCGCACTCGCAAGAAAGTGCGATCCCGATTTTCCCAGGTAGATTTTTCCTGCCGCATATTTTAGCGGACAACGCGGTCACGCATACACGATCACCGGGATCACGTCGCTGTACATTCGCGAGACTGGGTGCGAAAACAGTTCTTTTAATTTTCCACTTACTTTCAAATCTTTGTAATTACTTTGAAGCTTTCATGAGCATGGGGAAAATACATTTTGCGTCCGCTACGTTTGTGGAACGTTGGTCATCGTCGCATATGGCTGCTTTGAGGACGGGCCGTTAATTTTTTTAAACGAATCGTTGATTTTTGAGATGGAAAGATTCTCAAAATAACCTCTGGCTAAATTTGCTCAAATTGATGTGACGGTGATTTTGAAGGCTTTTTACGACGATGACGGGCCTCGTGCTTCAATGTCTTCGAAATCACTTGAGGGAGGACACCATTGTAACGGGCCGAAAAATGGTCGTTTTTTCCGAATTTTTTGTTTTGTACTAGATTATTTATTTGGGATGTGCAATAAAGGTATTTTATTAATATAAGCATTAGAGTGGCACAAATTTGAGGTCTATTGTTTTTCCTTTTTTCTCACCATCCAATTTTCTTCTTTGAAGGAAAAAATTGTCGCGGAAGCTGCGAGCGGTAAAAAAATATTTAGAGGTCACTCGAGCCACCCAAAAATTCAAATTTTCATTAAAATCTCGTTTTTTTTTCGTTCACTTCTTACTAATGAATTTTGAGCTTTATGATTTTTAATTAAGCTAAATTTTTGGGTGGCTTGAGCGACCTCTAAATATTTTTTGATCGCTCGCAGTTTTTTTTTCGAAGAAAAAAATATGTCGCGAAGAAAAATAATTGGATGGTGAGAAAAACAAAAAAAATAGAGCTCAAATTTGTTCCACCCTAATAAGCATACATTGAACTTCTTTCGTGTAAATTTTTATTTAAAAAAATTAAATATTTACAACGTTATTGAAGTCTAAAAGGCTCTGTATAAAAAATGTAGTTTAACGGCCGGTTCGATAGGTTGACAATGGTTGGTCTGAAAAATAAAAATAAAAATCTGTAGATATTACACAAAGTGGAACTATTTCATGTCATTGAAAATGTAATCAGACTCTTCGGGTAATAAAAAGCAGGTACGTCTAAATAATATGAGTTGGTTTTTATTATTTTTCCAAAAATATTCATACATTGAGGTATATCATTGGGGTTGTTTGGTTTTGTTTGTATAATCATTGTTATATAATTTTTGTAACTTAAGTTGTAACATAGTTTTTAAATTAATAACACAGGCATTCAGCCTGTCGCAACTCCCCCCACTCTACTACAACACAGTGGCAGTGGAGTGGGGGTAGCGTTAGTTTTGTGTGACATCCAGCAAACTCAGGCCCCTATGCCCAGCCTACCTCAACAAACATATATAGTTTCAAAAGCTTTTTCAATGTTAAGAAGTTTTATAATCTATATAAATGTGCATTTGTTGAACGTGGCCGTCTTGCGGCAAAAATTCCACAAAATGGCAGATGTTCCAAAAAAGAGTAATTTTGGCGAAATTTTTACTTATATTCGGTAGCTCGAAAAATACTAAATTAAAAAAAGGCTCTTTTCGTTTTCTAAAATCGGAAATTGGACTATTATGGTTAGAGTTATGATTCTGGCCAGGTCGAGAATAGTTGTTTCGAGAAAAACTCGTTTGAAAGTTTTAGTATACGTAAATCGTTGCGCTACCTACTCTCACTAAATCGTCCGTAACTTGGTCAATTTTCAATATGTCAACTTTAAGGGATTACGTGGGTTTCGAAGTAAAAAAAATAGAGAAAATATTGTCTCTGTTTAAAAAAAATATAATATATAAATTATTTTTCTGACAATGCTGAGCACATAAACGAGCAACGTTTCAACAATGGTTAAAAAAAATTTCATCCAAAAATTTGGGAAGTTCAGCCGATCGGAACTGATTTCCGGAGACCCCTCAAAAAAATCGTCCCCGTGGTGGTCAGGATAACTCATGATATCTTTATTTGAAATTAAAAAATAATTTTGTTTCTGTTAGTAAATAAGTATAGCTCGTGATTGAACGAAAGATTAAAAAAAATTAAATTTGAATTTTTGGCCGAGTTGTATGCAAAATACTTCAATTTTTGGTACAATTTATACTACATATTGCCTTGTATAATTAGTTGTAATCGAAAAATAAATCCATCGTTCGATCACTGGTTAATTCTATTTTGAAGAAGTGTGCAAAATTTCAATAAGATCGGTGCATTAGTTTTTGAGAAATCGTGTCCACCGACTTCAAAAATAGTGTCCTATTTTTACTATATTACTATAGCGTAATACTAATATAATAGCGTATAATATTACTATAACGGCCGGTGTTTCCCAACGGGGGAAATTCCCAAAGGCTCTCTCTCCTAGACTTTTATTCCGGTTGACTTAAAACTTTGGGAGAATATTCTAGACATATTGTACTATTAGATAAAAAAGAATTTAATTGATTTTTTTGAAATTTTCAAACCCACGTAACCCCTTAAATTTTTTCACGTAATCTTGAATACGTATACTTTGAGAAAATGAAAGCAAAAATCCATATTTTTGACCCGTTACAGTGGCGTCCCGCCTAACTTATAAAAACATATATGTCTAATTTATTCATTCACCTTTTAGACGCCTCAAAGATCATCGAACTATTTAATGCATCGAAGCGACTCTCGCTCACAGCCTATTCCTGCGAAGGACGACCACCGTTTCTGAAACATTCTGGAGAATCTTCCGAAGGCACATATGACCGAAGCCTCAGTCTCTACAAACATCCAATAGCGTTAAAATCATTATTAATATTGTAATACTACTACCCTGATAAAAAAAATGATCTGAGCTGAGTAAATCCGTCATTGGGGGATGCCAACAAATAATTTATTGCAAAAATGGAATACTATTTTATTTTAAGAACTTTTAATTCAATCGAACCAACGAATACTCGGAATAATCAAATAATTCAGTGTTTCATTAAAAAATACCAATGACCACGATTGGATGAGCCATTTCGTTGATCCGAGTGTTTTTGTTTCTCTGTGTGAGGATTTCCACTTCACGATCAATATTCTACTCCAATACTAAGATTTGGTACCAATTTGATGTTCCAATACCAATAACTCGAGTTTCTTGAATGACGCGCACGATTTGACGTGGATCCGAAAGTTACTCCGAACTCTATTTCTTTTACAAGGCGTTCCTAATTCAAGAAACTTGTCTTGCTTTATGAATATGTCATTCATTCGATCCGATTGCGAAAATTCTTCATCATTCCTATTTGACAGTAATTAAAAAGAAGAAAATGCAAATTTCAGAGAATAGCGCGCATTAAAAAAAAAACATTTCACGCAAATTTGTTGTAAAATTTAGATTAAAAAGGTAGTCTTTTTCTAATTTTTTAAAGACAATTCTCGTCAAGTATAAGGTAGCAATATTATCATTATTTCTATCAAATATCAACTTAATCGGCTCACTAGTTTTTGAGTAATCCTGCACGCCAATTTCAAAAATGCAGTTTTGGGAAAAACGCGTTTGAAGTTTACATAGAATTTGAATTGAATTGCACTAGGTACTTGTGATAACTACTTACTCAAGTAATCTATTGCAAAGTAATAAAATTATCAATTACAGTAGTAATTGTAATTGTTAGTTGTAAATTTAATTACTTTTTGCCCATCTCTGCCTGCCCCTCTGCGCTCGCGCTTCTACCTGCAGCGCGCGCTTCAAATTCGGGCGGTGACGCACAACGTTGACAGGCTGTAACATATAAAAGTTTCAAATTTTGCCTTGAAACTTTGGAAAAATATTCTACATATATAGTTCTATCGTTTAAAGATTGACATAAGTTAAACAACAAATTTTCCAACAAGCTTTTATTTAATGTACTAAAAAGTAGAAAATCATTTTTTTTACCAACTCACCTAAATGTGATTAAAAATAAAAGCTTATAACGCTCAACTTTTTAAATGTTGAAAAAATTTAATCAATTCAGTTTTATTAACCGTGTTTAATTTGGAACAATAGTACTTAGAAAAATTATTGTCACACTTTTATGCTCACTTTCAAGATTTTCATTTAAAAAATCTAAGTTTGTTTTACCGTAAATTAAATACAGTTGATATGTTAACGGATTTATGTAAATTAAAGATTATATGTCGATATATTGAGCGCCCCAAGCTTTTATTTATAGTCACATATAGGTGACTTGGTAAAAAAAATTATTTTCTACTTGTTAGTACATAAAATAAAAACTTACTTGAAAAAAATATATTTGACTTATAAATTATTTTCTACTCTTTCGTCTTTAATTGATTTTACTAGAGCTCTGAAATCTTTGCAAAGAGGGGTTAAACCTTCCAAACGAACCGGTGTTATTATTGGTTGATTGTCAGGAGAAATCCTGGAAAACTGTGATAGATGGCTCTATCATCGATGTTGGCTCACCACCTATTGGACCTACTTTTTAACCTATTTTACCTATTGAACCCTTTTGACGATTGTGCGATCCGAGAGCACTTAGTGCCCATTTATATGTTCTCATGCACTTTCCACGTATTGTCACCTCTTAGATGCATGTTTGCAAAATTCCAAAGCTCTAAGTAGTCGGGAAGTGGGTGAAATATCGATTTTCTGTTTTGCACCTCTAAGAACGTCGTTTTTTTTTTAAGTTGAATCATGCATCGTCACCTCTTATGTTAGATGCACGTTTGCGAAATTTCAGAGCTCTGAGTAGTCGGGAAGTGGGTGAAATATTGATTTTCCGTTTTGCATCTCACAGAAAGTCAAGTTATTTTTTTTAAGTTGAATCATGCTTTGTCACCTCTTAGATGCATGTTTGCAAAGTTTCAGAGCTCTAAGGAACATCCCTCAGGTGACACCCTTCGATTTTGTTGAAATTTGGATATGTTATAAAGCACCGAAAAGTAAGCGATACGTATTTTTTTAACGGCGGAAAAAAGGTTTTAAGGGGTGAAACTACCCCTCGAAAAAAGGCATCTCTAGGGGTAATATAGCAGTTTCCCACACTAGGAGTCCACCGATTTTAATGAAACAAAAACGAAAATTCTTCTAATCCGAAGCAATGAAAAATCCACTATAGTGACATTGCAAAAAAAATTAAGGGGTAAACCACCCCTATATTAAGGGCTGGTTTCACCCCTTAAAACCGTTTTTCCGCCGATAAACAAAAACGTATCGCTTACTTTTCGGTGCTTTATAACATATCCAAATTTCAACAAAATCGAAGGGTGTCACCTGAGGGATGTTCCTTGTAAGTAGTCGGGATGTGGGTGAAATATCGATTTTTCGTTTTGCATCTCTCAGAAAGTCAAGTTATTTTTTAATTTTTAGAATTTTTTAAAGTTAAATCATACATTGTCACCTCTTAGATGCATGTGTGCAATATTTCCGAACTCTAAGTAGTCGGGCAATACACGAAATATCGATTTTCCGTTTTGCATCTCAAACCAAGTCAAGTTAAATAAAGGCTTGTAAAAAAAGAAATCAATTTTTTTATATCAATGTATGTTCCGCCTTAATTAATTATTGTTCTCATAATGATAATGATCGTAAAGATGATTCCTGAGCACTACCTCAATGAGATGTTGCACTGCCGCAATATTTTTTCACATATTTCAGGAATTTTATTTCCAAATGGGACTTGCCAGTTTTTCAAACGTGTAATTCGGCAAAAATGCCGAATTACGAGCAATTTCGTAATCTTTTGTGTTACGAAATACAAAAGATCCGCGACCGAATAAGATCATCAGGGATTGGAGGACCATTATACAAACCCAAAATGCCTGGTCCACTACGTTATGCACCTATGTACATTGCAGCGATCTGTACAAGACCGGAGCATGCACAAAAACGGCACGACATAGGACCGAGATACGTAGTCCGCGGTCATTATCATAACAATACCCGGCGTATGCAGATATAAATTAATGCGTATTCTTCTATGCCGGGGGTTGACGTACGGTTCGCCGCTGTGCTCTCGGTCTCTCCTTCTTTCTCGCTCCCCCCTTGCTCTATAGTCCAAAAGTGACAGTCGAGATGCATCACCGGCGAGCCTATGTGCATTCAAGATTGTACTTGTATTGCGTACTGTACATATATATAAGCTCTTCCACGCGAGTTGGCGTGTACCTTTTTTAAGGGCGGAATTACCTTCATCGGAGGAAAAAATTGCTGATTTTCATTTTTTTTTTTAAGGAAAGATTTCACTGCAATTTTTGCAACTTAGGATATGTTCTATTACAACTTTTGGCTGTTATATGATTTTTTTCATTAATCTTTCAAAATAGCGGAGGTATGGCACGGTCTTCTAAACCGGTGGCGGCGGATGTTGGCAGACGCCGTGACATGTAACGTCGGCTGGATTAATCCGAAAAAAAAACCAATGAAGATTTTTCCTTCATTAACACTCATACGCAGAATATGAACCAAGAAGAAGCGATACATTCTGAAAATTGAGGAATTGGTGCATTTAACACAAAATATTGGGTATTTCGAAAAAAAGCTACTTTTTTAAGTAAAAAAATGATTAAGAAGCTACACATTTTGAAAATTGATGAATTGGTGCATTTAAAATAAAATATTGAGTTTTTCGAAAAAAGCTACTTTTCTAAGTAGAAAAATTATTTTTTTGAAGTTAAAAAAAATCCTTTAGCCTCTCGTTTTAGACAACAAGGTTAGAAAAATTGATACCAAATTCCATCAGAATCGGTCGTACAGTTTTTTAGCTATACGTCACGCCAGTTTTGAAAATGCAATTTAGAAGACCGTGCCGTGCCTCCGCCATTCGATAAAATTAGTAAAAAAAACAATGTCACAGCCGCATGCAGTAATAAAAAAACACCCTAAGTCTCAGAAAAGGTGAAGAAATCTTTCTTTCTCACTTTAGACGCTAAAAAAAGGATATTTTCATGCATTTTTTTGATAGGTTGAAATTATACATATTGATATAGAAGTTCTTACACTTAACAAATACAATTTCGAAATACATGTCAAAAAAGTTTTTGATTTATTTAAATAACTATTTGTAGACGAAAATGGTAGTTAAAAAAATGTCCTAAAAAAATTGTGGGTCTGCGCTCTTGATAAAATCTCGGCGATGGATCATTTGACACAAAAACGGTTTTAGATTCAGTAGGTTAATGGCTATAGCGCATATCATACGATTTTCATGCATTTTTTGATAGCTTTATATCATAGATATTGATACAAAAAGTGTTATACTCAATAAATACACTTTTGAAATGCATAAAAAACGTTTTTTAAATGTATTTTAAATGTAACACACTTTAAACGCGTTTTCCTCGAAACATGTCATTTTTGCATGTATAAAAAATAGCCTTTTTAGCGTCTAAAGAGAAGGGTAGGGGTTTCAGCGTAAAAAAAAACACTTTTTTGCGAATTTTTTTCATCTATATGGATAGAGTAAATTTATTGAAACCTTTTTTACATTGTTAAGTATCATTTCAAGAACATTCCGTGAAATTTGTACGCGAAAATATCCACAAACAAGCCGGTGACAAAGCTTTTCCAAGAACGCCTTTGGAAAAACACGATTTGCGGTGTTCACTGTATCTCAGCTAGAAATCATCTGAAATCAAGTACCATTAAAATTTAGTCAAAGTATCATCAAATCCTCCCCCAAACGGCCTTTGATAATTTTGTTTTTCATTTCTCAATTTTTGGTGGTCATGTAAAGTGGAAAGTGCTATTTTTCACGAAAAATTCCGCCATTTTGGGGGTGGAAAACCGCCTCAATGTAAAAAAAAACTCAAACTAACCGTTGGGGGGAGGTATTTTATATGTAGAAAGTGTGTACCAAGTTTGAAATAAATCGGTCATGTAGTTTTCAAATGGCAGTGAACACGGACTTCGAAAAAGTGGTTTCGAGAAAAACGCGGCACCGGCTTGTTTGTGGATATTTTCGCGTACAAATTTCACGGAATTTTCTTGAAATGACACTCAGCAATGTACAAAAGGTTTCAATAAATTTACTCGATCCATATAGATGAAAAAAATTCGCAAAAAAGTGGTTTTTTTCACGCTGAAACCCCTACCCTCCCCTAAAGTGCCGTCTGAAGAATCCTTAAAAAAAATTATGAAAATCAGCATGTTTTTTCCTCGCCTATCGTATCAAACCCTAATGGTGCAATTATGGATACCGCATACGTGCATTGCACAAAAAAGATTCGATACTGCCCTCAATCCAGTCAAAATTCCTCGAGGGTCACAGCATCAAAAATATCCAAGTCGAGAACGCTGCTACCTCAGTCCTTCCATTCCAGGCCGAAGAAGTTGGCCCGCTACAGGGAAAGTCCTTTCCCCAACGGAATGCCCCATACGCGTTGGATCGTCCTTGATCCTGCGAAAGCTTATTCCGCACTGAGCACTATGATGTATAGCTATACCGAGCCACCCCGATGCTCGTCCGTTACCGCACGCTCTATTTTTTAAACTTTTTTTCGTCCTCCCCCTTCCCTCGTCTCTCGCTTTCTCGTCGTTCCGGTTTGTGACGCATCCTCCGATGAAGAAGGTAGACTCGGGAGGCTCGTACGCGAATTCATGGAGATTAAATGCCACATCATCGTGCGGTTACGCTCAATACGGGGATGATTAGAAAATGATTGTTTTTTTTTGTTGGTCTTCCAACGTGTGAAGGCAAAAAAACGTGCGGATTCGTGAACTGGGTGATCGCGAAAACGTTCCCTGCGCCGATGAAGAGTAAGTGCTGGAGAGTTACGTAGTGAACGTAGTGTTACGTGTTAGCGAACACGGCCTTGATCCTGCTAACCTTTTCACCGTGGATTCCCTTCTCCCTTATGGATGCCTACGTACGCATATGTATGTGTATGTTCATCGAGGTGCATACATATGCGGACTCGCATGAGCTTTATAATCATTCGTATATGTTTATGTATGTATATAGTAATTAAATCAGTAGGATTTGCTCTAGATGAGGAATCTTCTCGCGGTTCCCACGTTCCATAGAACGAGCACCCGTGATTCGGAAGGATTGCAGAATACTTTTCCGGAAAGCCTCATTCTCTCGAATCACGAATACATCAACCATTTTTTTTTCCCGCATGGTAAAATATGGATTCGCTGATTCGTGACAATTCAATAGTGCACAGTAGGGTGGCCCAGATTTGAACTAAATTTTTTTTTCCTTTTTCTCAACACCCAATTATGGTCTTGAGGGAAAACAAAAAAAAATGTCGCGGAAGCTGCGAGCGGTCAACGAATATTTAGAGGTCGCTCAAGCCAGGAGATTTATTTTTTGGTGGAAATTCTGAATTTCGAAAATCTTGAGCGACCACTAAATATTCATTGGCAAAATTAATGGGTGAGGAGTGGAAGAAAAAAAATTGATTTTTTAATGAAAATTTGCATTTTTGGAAAGCTTGAGCGACCTCTATATATTTTTTGACCACTCGCAGTTTCCACGACAATTTTTTTTGAAACTTGATGACTTCGTCTTAATGGATTGAAATTAATTTTTTTAATTAAAATTGATTAAGAGTATGTAAATATTTTTTTTATATTTCAATCAACCAAGACTGATTAAAACTAATAATTGAAATCAGTCTAATTAATTACAAAATTAACTCTTCAATTCGAATAAATAAATAAAATATTCTTTTGCGCCTCTTTGGTCACCTTGGAATGTTATAGTAATCAGGATTATCATGGGGCAAGAACATTTCGCGTAATGAATGTATTTTTCTCTTTTGAACGAGTGCTTCGAGGATTTTGATGAATGAAGTAATTACTTCATTTATAAAAATCTCTAAACCATTGATTAAAATAATTTGAATTGGAATTATTAATTCGAAACATTGTTTGGAGAAATTTTGTTTACAATGCGATGTATTCGAAAAAAAATATCATCCGAGGAGGCACTGTAAGATATTTCCAAAATTACGAAATACTGTAAGGTAAAGGTACACATCTTGTACAAATATGGTGTACTGCATTGGAGTGTAACCTACAAAATTTTGATCAAAGACATCACCAGAAACTGCTGCTTCATACTTAAGTGACGAATGAAACAGTTTTTTTTTCGATTGTCGATGTATCATTTTTTTCGCTATCCGAAAAGGAAAAACTTTTGCGACGAAAAAAAAATGTGTATGCCTATAAAATCATGAAACCGAAGGGCTTTATCTCCCCCTCTCTCCCTTCAAACTCCTTTAGCCGAAATTTTGGTGCTTTACGCGTGCACGTATATCCACGTAGCTCTGTGGCGTCAGAGGGTAATGCCGGAAGTGCTATATACACTTGGCAGGGTTGCTATATCGCAGCGGATAAGGGCAACGAGAATACTGAATATCTTATGTCCCGGGCGAGCCTCAAATGACTGTGACTCGTATAAGGGTTGCTCTGTCGTTCTTTCCCAGCTGGAGAGGGTTCGCTCGCGAAAGAGAACAAAATCGCCCACCTACGATGATACGAAAGCCACCACGTTTTTTAAGGGAAAACGATACGGGACGGATTTGGCACCAATGGGAAGAGAGTTGAGGCTGTAAATGCGTTCGCCTATTGCCTTCTCATGCTCGACATGTCGGAATCGAGAAGACAATAATTTGGCAGTCATTTCAAAGACAACTTTCTGCTACCCAAAATGTCGACAACCTAGTGGAAAATCTTTTTTTTCATGTCTTTATTTGCCTAGAAATTAGCAAAATAAAATTTCACCCGTAATTGATAAATCAACTGCAGATAAATATGTTCAAAATTCCCACGGACTTTAATAAAAAAAATTGGTTCAACCTATGAAATAAAATTTATTCAGACGAATGGAAAAATTTTTAACTGATGCTTTCGAAAATTAAAAGTTACAAGATTTAAAACTCTTTTATGATTATTTTTGGCGGAGATACCGTTTGAAAATTATCAAAAAAACTGTAGAATTTGAGTTTTTTTTCCAACATAGGGTAATTTTATTTTTAAACTGACCGGGATTTTTTTCTTCCCGTGGCCTAAATATCTATACCTGTCTATCCGTCTTTCTTTCTCCCTTGCGCTCCGCCTCTGCCCTCTCCTCCTGCTTTCAGCTCCAGCTTGCCCCTTTTACATCTCCTTTCCGTCCATTTTCCCCGCTCTTTTTGTTTTAGAATTACGACGCAGTCGGGAAAGATCGCGAGGGTGTGGGGCAAACGATTGAATTATTGGCGGAAAGCGCGGATCGCTCCGGGCTCAAGAAAAACTTTTCACCCCCACGCGTACGAAAGAGCATGAGGAATAAAAAAAAAAGCAGCGATCACTCGTGCAGCCAGAATCGAAAGCTGGCCGCTGCCCTACGGGCGTTGGGACGAAAAACGGGATCGATGAAATCTCTCGCCAAAAGTGCCTTTTTTATATCCACAGGGACAATCGTACTCTCCTTTGTCAACTATCGACGTCGAAACTTTGTTCATTATGATTTCTCGTGGAACGGAAAATATCGTGCTCCAAGATTATTAATTCCGTCGTACAACTGTTATTCTATAAATTACATTTTTGGGATCGTCATACGCAAGAGAGCCCAATAATTATTTTTATTTCGAGCACTGAAACAAAAAAAAAATTGTCGAAAAAAGGATATCTTGCGATTTTTATTCCCCGCTAATAGTCGATCTATCCTCGATCGTTGTTTCGTTCCTCTGCCTGCGGTATTTCGAAAGATTCGCCTATAGTCCAGTAAAAGGGACCCAGCACTTTTAGCGTATAATATGCATTTTTGACTGAACATAGATTGTTGGATACTGAAAGTAACTCCAATAAAATGTTGCCCGTCAACTCGCCCCAACCCTAAGGAATAGGGGTTGAAAACTTAAAAATCGCCGTATCTCGATAGTTAATAGCCCGATCACAAAAGGTTCCAAACAAAAGTTGTTTGGAATAATAAAATTCGTATAAAGTTACCTGATGTCTAACCCCCTATCTCTGAAAATAGCGACACAAGAACGATTCGAAAGTGTTTTGTGCCGCTATTTTGAAAGATTGGGGGTCGGACGTCAGATAACTTTATACGCATGTTATTATTCCAAACAACTTTTGTTTGAAACATTTTTTGATCGGGCTATTAATTATCGAGATATGGCGATTTTTTAGTTTTCAACCCCTATTTCTCAGGGTTGGGGAGAGTTGAGGGGCAACATTTTATTGGGGTTACTTTCAGTATGCAACCATCTACCTTCAGTAAAAAATTCATGTTTTATGCTAAAAAGTGCTGGGTTTTCGACTCTTTTACTGGACTATTAGCTGGTTTATAAAATGCAAGACTGATCTGAGAAACTACGAGAGAACACAGAACTCTTGCTGGTCCTTTTCTCCATGTGTGTGTCGCCCTTTCTCTCTCTCTCTCTCTCTCTCTCTCTCTCTCTCTCTCTCCCTCTCGTTACTACGAAAATTCGTCCTCTTCCCGTATACCTGACGTTTGCCTCCGCTCGGCAAAACTCTCTCCCTTCTTTCTCTCTCGCTCTCTTTCGGCGCTTCCTCCAAAATCAAACGAAAGTACTATACAGAATGGGAGAGGATACGATCGAGAGGCAGATTTTTATCTGTCCTTCAGATCCTTTCGAATATCGATCTCACATGTACACGTACACACACGAATACGAGTGTGTATGTGTGTGTGTGTGTGTGTGTGTGTATGGAAGAGAGAAGAGATCACAAATGCAGCTGCTACGGCCCTTCCCACAAAGACACCGTAGACAGAATAAAAAACTAATTCTAATTTATCGATGTGGAGCTGCCTCGAATGAGGATTAACGAGATCTGCGAAATATCCCCCGGCAGCCCTTGGTTCCGCGATCTCACGATGTTTCGGTTATTTTTCCCCGGGAATTGAGCTTACCCTCGGCAGCTCTGAAAACAAATAAATCCGACAGTGAGGTGAATTTGAAAAAGCGGCCAACTTTTTCGTACCAGTTACAGCCTCAATCCACTATGATATTTTTTAAAAGTCTTCTGACAAACTTTTACGAAGGTACAATTCAATTTTAATATTGGCTCACATGAAATAATCTTTTTACCTTTTTTACTATTTACCTACCTTTTACCTACCTTTTTACCTATTGAGCTTTTTTCTATTGTTGCTAAAATTTGTTGTTCAAGTTCAATATAATGTTGCTAAAGTTGATTAAAATTTTGCTTAAGTTGGTTTTGATCTCAATGATAATTATAAGACTGATTAAGCGCCTATAATGTGAAATGTTTCCTTGATAAAGATGTCAACTTGATTGTAAAAAATCGTTGTTTTTCCTCTAAATCCATATATAATGGATAAAATATTGAATTTTTTATCAAAATTATGTCAAAGTCACTTAATCTTTGGAATAAGTTGCATTTCAATGCCGTGTCAAAGAAACCCCATACTCGAGGTTACTTCGACACTTAAAAAAATATATATATAAAATTGTGGGGGTAGGGCTTCACTTTCTTATACATTTGATAGCCAAACGACTATCTATTGGAGCAAAAACATTTGGCATTTAGGAAATTTACCTACAAAAAACGTCCAAAATTTGTTCAAAGTAACTCCATTTTACGGTAATCCTTCTGAATTTTCTATTATTGCGCCCTTTACTTAGTTAATTTTTTTGCGTTTTCATGTTTTAGTGTCGGTCGGCCTTCGTCTTCCGGGATAGAAACAAGAAATGCTTTTGAAAGTAGCTTCAGGGTTCTTCATGAGCTTGAAATTTCGAAAATACGGCTTTTCATTGCATGGTTTTGTAGTCTAGGATTTTAACTTCAATTTGCAACGAAAATTTTGTGAAAGTTTCAAAAATTTATCGATTTTTGACGATTTTTGTGAAAAATCGGATCGCCCAATGAAGCGAACAAATGATTTTTCGAATATGGCCATCCATTTATTAATAAAAAAAATAATTTAAGTGGCATTCGACAAAAATGGAACTTTTTTTGTTCTATAGCTTGCGATTATCGTAATTTTGGAAATTTCAATAAAGCATCCGGTCATACGAAAGTTATACGAAATATGTATATACTGTTATACGAAAATAATTTTTTTGTCTCTCTATCCTCCAGAACCACCTACAACCGCGGCCCTTTGTTTAAACAATAATAACTTCATTGTTTATATATATTATTCAATTTTAAAAAAACTCACACTTGGCAAGACTACGTATCAATTGTGTGTAAAATTCCAAGCACGTCATCCGCATACTCTCATCAGAAAAAAATAAATACCGTCGACCTGTTTTGCCGAAGCCCAAGCTTACGCAGACCGATCAACGTGTTAATTTTTCAATGATTATTCGTTACAAAAACACTTGATGTATCGATTTTGCAGATCTGCTTAAAATTGCTGCTGACTTGTCACGACGTCTTAATCAACGAATTCACGCATCGATGTCGTTTCCGAGGCGCAAGATAAAAATGTTAATTGCTGGAGTTGTCTCGTTAATAACATATCAAAATTAGACACGAGGACCTCGTACGGACGAATTGAAGAATCTATCCCTCGGAAGCACCATACAAGACGTATCCACGTGATTGCAATTAAAGATTAGTCTTTGCCCTCGGTAATTATTCCTCGCGGTCTGTACTCGAGGAACGAGATCAGCTCGCGCGTTTATATGCGGTCACCTGTTTCGATCGTTTCTCTCGTCCCCAGGTAGAGCGCTACTTTTCAACGTAGCATTTTATACAAAGAGGAGCCACCGCCACCACTGGCTTTGCCATCGCACTCGCGTTTCCCTCCCTCATTTATTCTCTCCCGCTCCGAAACTTTTCGTCCAAAGCGTATACATTCGTACACACATGCACACGGACGCAAAAACATTTATACGGAGCATGGTACATGTATCTTAAACTGCGCAATGTGCGTGGAGGAGAAATAGCGGGAGAAACAGGACACTGGGGCAGAGTGGAACACTTCAGCAAATATCCTAGCTCGGCTTTTTCGGAAAGGGAAATTTATATTCGGAAAAATGGAAAAAAATATCCGATCCCCCCAAAACTCACGTAAATTTGTGAATTTTCAGCTTGATACTTTTTAATTGTAATTTAATCGCCCGTTAAAAAAATGATGTAGAATTTACGATTACCCACGTCACAGAGATTTACGTCATATGAGATTCTGTGAAAAGATCGGTTTTTCCAATAATTTTCGCGGCGTTTTCTTCCATAATGTGCCAATCGATAAAAGCACAAAGTCTCAGCACTTATTTTTTTTATCTGCACATAATTATTGATCAATTCAATAAATTATTATTCAAAAATCAGTCCATTCAGTCATGAAAATTTCCAGCTGGGGACATTTCACCGATAATTATTCTCCCGTCACTTGTCGATAGTACAAGCCACAGCAATTGGGTGAACCAGCAATGTTCCATTTTACCCCACATCGCGTACAAGATGCCAGATACCGCGAGTCCAATTCGAAATCTCATTCTTTGGCAATCAGCTTCTCGACACATTTTATTCATTCACATACACATACTCGACTCAGAGTAACGACACATTTTTTTCCATTTTTACCGATGTATCGACAAGTTGGTCTATTTTTCGATAGTTATCGGTTTACACTTGCTTCTGCATCTGAGCGCAAATGCGTGCATGGATATACTCGAGTGAGTACTCACGGTATAGATGTAATTGTGGCGAGTGTACGTTTATCCATAGCAAAGCTGCATGGTAAATGACAGAGAGAGGGAGGGGGAGAGAGACAGAGAGAGAGAGAGAGAGAGAGAGAGAGAGAGAGAGAGAGAGCTTTGATCTCGCCAACAGATCTCATACTATACGTTCGTCGAACTTCTCTCTCTCTCTCTCGGTCTCTTTCCCTCTCGCTCTTGGTCAAAGCCTTACAGCGGCATTGCCATGTGTGTGCGACAAACAGTGGCCCTCGGAGCAGCTGCTACTATACGTCGTGACACGCGTCCATTGTCGGGGGGTTTTGGTGTGGCGTCGAAAAATGAAAAATCGTTCCGCAACGACGCTCGGAACGAAGAGAGAAAAAGGAAAAAAGGAGCTAAAATCGTCGTCGACTGCTAGTAGGCCGTTCACCTGGGCGTACCGACGAACCTCGAAATTCGGATTTCAAAAAGCCACAGTCTCGCAGGCTTCTATACCCTCGACGAAGAAGATGGCAAAAGTAAAATCGAACGGTCACTTTGCAGGGTGAAAAGAGCACGATGATGTAAAACTATCACGAAGGCAGCTGGGAATGTCTCCTTATATACTTATGTCTGTGGGGACAATATTTTGAGCCTTCAATTTTGTTGGTACTCATGTATACAGCGGAATATCGAAAACGTAGATACGTATTTTTTTTATCAGCAGAAATATAGTTTCAAGGGGTGAAACCACCCCTTAGAGTGAAGCATGTCAAGAGCTGATTTTGCAATTCCAGCCACAAGCAGTCCAGCGACTTCAGTGAAACGGAAACGAAATTTCTTTGAATGGAAAACGATCAGAAATCCAATACGGGTACATTGGAATGAACCAAAATTAAGGGATGGACCAGCTCTTTATTTTCGTTTCGCCCACCCCACATTTGAAAGGGGCGAATTGAATTGAACGTAACGGGTAACACTTTAAAGGGGGGGACAACATTGAAGTTTACGTATTTTTGCTTTTTTGCTTGATAGCCAGCTTAAGGCGTTACCCCCACTTGTAGCGCAAAAATAAGGCCTTTTTCATGAATTTTTTTGAAGAAAACCAAAAAACTTTTTGAATCGATCAATATACCATCTTAAAGAACACATCTTGAAGAACTTTCAGTAATTTTTGTTATTGAAAAATATTACATTGTTTAGTGGCAAATGGCCGTCAATGAAATGATGTTTTTATATACACGGTTTGCGGTGACCAACATTGCGGTGAAGTGGATCATCTGAAAAAAAAATGCGGATGGATTTAGTCAAATATAAGTATAAACTAGTCTTTAATCGAAGGATTTTAAAAAATATTCATTTTTCACAAAATGGCGGACAGTCAAAGTTAATGGTTCGATTTTAACGAAAAAAAACGGCTGTTTTTTGGCTATAAAACGGCCATTTTTTTCGAAAAAGAAAATCAAACGATTAAAGACTACATTTTTATGTATTAAATAAGCCTGCAAAATTTCAAGAAGATCGGTTCATTAGTGTTCGAGTAATCTTGGTCACCGACTTCAGAAATGCCATTTTGAGAAAAACGCGTTTAAAGTTTCTCTTTCAACCCTCTTTCAACGCGGATTATTCTCTTTCAACGCTCATATCTCAGTCAATTTTGTTCGGATCGACTTGAAATTTTCAGGACATATTCTCAAATACTTATACTTCAAAAAAATGCAATAAAAAAATCGATTTTTTCAAAATCGCAAGTGGGGGTAACCCCTTAAAGAGGTTAACAATATTCCATACATTTTTGACGATTTTTAATGAAAATTGAGGGTTTTAGGGAAAATGAGTTGCGAATTCGTATTCAAGCGGTAAAAATACATCAATATCGGCGTGTACATTTTTTTTAAATCCAATTTTTTTTCCTCGTCTTGGCGAAAAATAAGTGGCTTCACTGAATCGTCGATCATTTACTTTCTGCTTCGATGTGGAACCCCGCTCTGTGCACATTCTCTACGTTATTGTTTTCGCTACAAAATGCCGTTCGGTTTATTAAGATCCGTTCGTTTTTTCTATTTTTGGCAGAATTTCAAGTCGGGCTGTCGGTTGTTGCCAATTTTTTCCATACATACATACCCTTTGCGACTTTTTCGGTAATTTCTCAAGTGTACTTTCGGGGAAAACTCACTTAGATATCTGGATGAATCCAAGGGCGTTCTATGAGGCTACCAAAATCATTTTTGAGCCCCCCCCCCCCCCACCCTCCTTGAATGTACGTCCTTAAGTAGAACGGCTGTTTGAATTTTCGCAATTTCGGCGATCCTGAAAAAGTGGCCAAAAGCGAACATTTTTTTATCAACTTTTAAAACATTTTAAAGGTCTATTTAAAGGAAGATTGCCTGCCGATTATGAATATCACCGAGTTTTTGCGGAAAACTGACAATTAAGCCGGGAAATCGCGAAAAACGTGTCGCGATACAATTTCGACGACTCCCCATAGAAATAAAGGGTCTAGGGCGAATCTCATGGCGAATTCGTGTTCAGGAGGTAAAAATACATCAAAACGGGCCTGTAGAAAAAATATTTGAAATCCAATTTTTTCCCCATTTCGGCCAAAAACAATTGGCTTCGCTGAATAGTCGGTTATTTCTTTTCTGCGTCAACTTGGAATTCCACTCTATGCTTATTTTCTTCGTTATCGTTTTTGCTACAAAATGCCGTTCGGTTCATTGAGATCCATTCATTTTTCGATTTTTTGCCGAATTTCAAAGTCGGAGCATTGATTTTTATCAATTCTTCCGGACGCCTTTACGACGTTTGTAGCCAATTTTTCGAGTGCATTTCCCGGGAAAACTAATTGCGATATCGGTGTAAATCCAACGCCATTCTCCAAGTCTATAAAAATCCTTCCAACCCTCCTGGTAAATCTCCGTCCCTCAAATAGAACCAACCCTACAGCTGTTTGAAATTTCGCAATTTCGGCGATCCTAGAAAAGTGGCCAAAAGGGTCTAACAAAAAATTCTGTTTTCCCGCCTTTTCAAGGTGCTCTCCAATAGAAAATTTCCCGCCGATCACAAATATCACCGAGTTTTCCTCGAAAGCTCAAAATTACGGCGACTAAACGCGAAAAACACGTCCACTTTTTTTACAACCCCACTCGCCAATACTATCCCCTCACTATCCAGAAAAGTATCCACCCACCTCAGCATTTCCGTCCGAACCTTTTTTTTTCGACCAATGCACATTCGCATACAAACGTTAACGTTTGGCCGTGAAATATCGCTTGCCCACCGAGGTACGACAATTTTCCACTTCGCCACATTGGAGAAACGATGAAGAAAAACTAAAGAAATTAATTGCTCGCCCATTGTGGAAAAAAAAACTTCATATTTTTTTAAAGCGTCGTTCCATCACATTGTAAGGGCTGAATTTCCGACTAATAATGCAAGGAGGGTCACCGAACTGCATGCACGTGCTGTGCTACGTGCTTCGGGGTCGTAGATCAGGTCCCGTGGGTGGTCAACGAAACCCCCTTTTGGGAGGGGAGGGCGCCCAGAAAGGAAAAATAAGCGAAAGGAGAGAAATAAAAAGAGCATTTAACCCCCTTGGCTATATAGAGTGCTGTATAGTAAATATATTTATACACACACATTTATATATATATATATATATATATATATATATATATATATATATATATATATATATATATATATGGATATAACCCATGGGTTTCCCATTCAGTGTGCGACGAGAGAGACGCGAGAGATGCCGAGCTACGCTCTCCATTGAAGAGGGCACGCGCGCACGCTCGTTGTTGACGAGAAAAAGGCAGCAAAGAGCAAAACGTCGAGACCCCCGATTCGGGCGAAACACCTAGAGCAATCCCGGGACTAACCTCGGAGCTAAAAAGAGCGAAAGAGGGGAGCGAAAAACCGACCGAGGGAGAGAAAAAGAAAGAGAGAGATGGAGCACCCTCGCCCCCGGGTCCTTGGCCAGGATTCACGTGACTCTTTTTCGGGACAAGCCCGGAGAGTCTTCCGCGCCCTCCTTGTTACGCGGGAGCTGAAATTCTGTCGCTTCCCTCTTTCGCCAAGGCAAGGTGTAAGACTTCCGCCTTTCAACCCTTCCTCTTCTGGGCTTACGTAGTCCGGAGATAAAAATAAATAATGTAACATTAAGGGATTGCGCGTAATCGGAATTTGTGCAAACATCGATTTTTTTATTTTCGGCGGATTCTCGAAATGTAACGTTTGAAAAATGTTTTCGGAAAATTTCAAGTCGATCCGTTCAAAATTGAGAGTTATGGGCGTTTATAGATAGGTTCTGCGAACCGGTGAACTTTAAGGGGAGTAGATCATGTAAGCAGGCGTTTTTAACGAATTTATTGACAAAAAATGAAAATGGTTATTAAATTTTGGTGAAGAATATCGTAAAATTGACGATAAATGCGATAAGAAAAAAAATTATGTGTCATAAAGATTCAATATGGCGGATGCAGACTACTTGGCCTGATTATCTGGAATAAAAAATCCAAAAAATTCTTTTAAATTTACTTTGTCATAATCGAAAATAATCACTACACCGATCGACTTCAAATTTTACAAGCTTTTTCTTACACTTCGAGAAGCAGTGGAACGAAGGAATTTTTTTTCGATTTATAGTTTTTTATCACAGAAAATAGAACGTTGTTTTAATCGAAAATCTCCAATATCATCGAAAGATCGATACTTTCACTTTGGACTGAGGCTTTTTTTTAAATCAATATTTTATTGAATACTTCGTCCAAGCACTAATTTTATGCAAAAATGAAATGCGTTGAGTTTTTTTTAGCGCTCTGCACAAACTATTGTACCGATCACATTGATAACTATTTTTCAATACAAAAATTGTAAACGATACTTTAAACCATACTCTTTGTTGAAAAAAATCGAAAACCTGCTCACGTTTACGCAGAAGAAAATTCCTCTTTTTCCGGCCACGAGCTACACTAGTCGAATTAATTCTGCACACTTATTGAAAATTAGCTCATTTTATTTACGCAGAAAATTTACATTTTGCTCTGCCAACATTTTTTTATATTTTAATTTTTCATTAAATATTGTTTAAATGGTTATTTGTTGTTCTCACAACTTCGGCAAATTTGCTGAGTATGAGTGCATGCCGAAATGATACTGCAATGTTTTTATTTTGATCTCTAATTTTTCTACTTAATACTCTCCTCAATTAGCCTACTTTCGTAATCACATAAAATATAATTAATTATAACGCAAAAATGATCAATAAATGCGAAATTAAAAAAACATTGACGTCTCCAGGATGAATTCCACCAGTGTAGGTGTAGTCCGTTAAACACCGTTACCAAAAACTATCAATCGTCTCTCCCTAGTAACGATATTCACATTCTTTGCATTTTTTGCAATACTTTCCGGTTCCCTGCAACATCTTAGCCGGCGGTATATTTCTCCTGGAAACAATTCGAAAGGATCGCTTATCGTGATCGATACTTTACGACGATCGTCTTCCCGCCTGCCTCGTACTCATACTCGTAACATCTGCCCTAGGGTTACTATACCGTCGTTTGCGGCTAAGGCGCGTGGTTATTTTTTCTCCCCTCTTCCTCGCTCTTTTCTTCAGGTGTTGATGGAACACGAGTACGAGAGTGAGAAAAAAGAGAGGAAGGATATCGTCGTGGCTTTTTCGCCCATTCGTAGATGTGCATTGTCCGTCGAACGACTGTCACTCCTTTCGTCCCTCAAACTGATCAAATACTTCGATAAAACTCATTTTTCACCCCCCCCCCCCCCTCCCCCAATCTTTATTTGTGCACATATACATTTACATTTATATCTCTGTACATCTCACTCCTCGCTTCTCCGACGAAGTGTGAAAAACCACCCTCCGTAATTTTCTCCGCGCCTCGGGCATCACGCAAAAAGACGTCATACGACTATCGGGACCTTGAGATCGAAGCACCACAGAACCAAGCGTGTATTTTATCTTATCTTTCTCTGTGTCGTCATTTTTTTTTTTTTTTTTTTCAGAATGTAATATTCTCAACGAGCCAAAACGAGGCAGCGTCTTCGTTCCCATTGGACGTAGAGATATATGTATAGGGAGGCTGCATTGCGCCTCGCTCGTGAGAGAAAATCTCTCGCATCATAACGCGCCACCATGAGAGTGGAAACACCTGGACCGGATGCTGTGCACGCGCTCAAGACGGCTGGACCGTGAAGCACGGACATTTTTTTCGAAATTATTTATTTTGTGCAGCATTCGTGTCCCTCCACTGCGAAGCTGTTGATTTTAGGGTTTTTCTTACTTGCGGATAAATAAGCTTCAGTGATTATCGAAGGAAGATTATACAGCGGAACGGACAAATTTTGGACTCAGCTATGTGGGAATTAATACCGAAAAATTTGTCCAAAAGCCGGACACTACTGGGTCGGGGAAAAAAACGATTTTTTTTGCACTTTCTCAAAGTATGCATATTCGGGAATATTGGGGGGGAAATTCAAGTTGAAATATTGAAAATTGACCGAGTTATTTAGTGAGAGTTGGTAGCGCAACGATTTACGTATGCTATAAATTTCTCTCGACCTGGCTGGAATCATAAATCTAGATGTGATTGTTCGATTTTCAATTTAAAACACCAACATCTTAGCAGCTTTAAGGGGTTACCCCCACTTGCGATTTTGGAAAAATCGATTTTTTTTATTGCATTTTCTTGAAGTATAAGTATCTGAGAATATGTCCTGAAAATTTCAAGTCGATGTGAACAAAATTGACTGAGATATGAGCGTTGAAAGAGAAGAATCCGCGTTGAAAGAGCGTTGAAAGAGAAACTTTAAACGCGTTTTTCTCAAAATGGCATTTCTGAAGTCGGTGACCAAGATTACTCGAACACTAATGAACCGATCTTCTTGAAATTTTGCAGGCTTATTTAATACATAAAAATGTAGTCTTTAATCGTTCGATTTTTTTTTTCGAAAAAAATGGCCGTTTTATAGCCAAAAAACGGCCGTTTTTTTTCTTTAAAATTGAACCATTAACTTTGACTGTCCGCCATTTTGTGAAAAATGAATATTTTTTAAAATCCTTCGATTAAATACTAGTTTATACTTGTATTTAACTAAATCCATCCGCATTTTTTTTCCGATGATCCACTTCGCCGCAATGTTGGTCACCGCGAACCGTGTATATAAAAACATTATTTCATTGACGGCCATTTGCCACTAAACAATGTAATATTTTTCAATAAAAAAATTACTGAAAGTTCTTCAAGATGTGTTCTTTAAGATGGTATATTGATCGATTAAAAAAGTTTTGTAGTTTTCTTTAAAAAAATTCATGAAAAAGGCCTTTTTTTGCGCTACAAGTGGGGGTAACGCCTTAATAGCTATACGTAGCCTTTTTTTAATTCAGTATTTTTGAAGCCTCCGAATTTATCTAAAAATTTCACAAAAATTATACCTTTTTTGAACACCCGCCATTTATCTAGATTATGAAACTCTTTTATTTTTCAGACCAACAATTGTCAAGTTATCGATCCCGGCCGTTGGACCACATTTTTTAAACACAGGCTCTATTATACCTCAATAACGTTGTTCATTTTCAGATTCGTTTTAGTTAAAAATTTACCTCAAATAAGTTCAACGTATGCTTAATGACATATCTTTTGTCCTAATCTCAAATAAATAATCTAGTAGGTAGACAAAAAAGATCGGAAAAAGGGACCTTTTTTCGGCCCGTCATAGTGATGTTCTCCCTCAAATGATTCATAAAACGGTTCATAATTTTTTGATTCAACAAGAATGCCCTTTTTCAGTAAGTATTATGACTTTCTCGAAAGGATTTATATAGTTATCGATGAGACGGGTAACTTTCGGAGACGTTTAACAATAAATAAATCTGTTGAAGGATAAATAAAGAAGGGCTCCGGCGTAACAGGAGCCCTGCTCGTCTTGAAGAAGAGACGCGAACGAGCGAAGGCAGGGGAGGAACAAGGGAAAAGCGAAATGGTGCGCTAATGGGGGATGATCACCCCCTAACGCGGACATTGGAAATGCAATAGGATTTACTGGTCCTCTCTTGGCGACACGACCTGATTTCCTCCTCTTCTCTCTCTCTCTCTCTCTCTCTATCTCTACCCTTCCCTTTCATCCCCTTAGATCTCGTTCACAGGTCCTTTCCGACTCATCCGCGTGACCTTTGAATTTCCACTTGCCCTTCACGAATCTTGGCTACCCCGTTGTCCTATATGCATAGAAATACGCGATTTCCGATGCACAAAAACACTAAGCATTGGCACTGAAGCAAGAGCAAGGAAATTGGCGCGTGAAACAAAATGCCGAGTGAAAAATTATGTTTCCAAAAATAAAATCTTAATGCCTCAACAATTAATCTTTAAATTAAAGATTCATTTTAAGATTAAACTCAAAATTAAAATAATTAAATTAAAACAAATTAAGTAAATTAAATTCGTTAAAGTTAAAAAAAAATAAAATAAATTTCGATCCAAAATCATATTAACTAAAGATAACATTAAATACAAATATTATACGTGTAAAAATAATAAAACATTTTCCTTAATAATAAAACAAGCGCAATAAATAATGATTTAACCTAAAAAAGGAAAAAAATGTCCACTCAATCGAATTAAAAAAACAATTCCTGTAACAAACGATTTTCTGCTTTAAAATTAATTAAATATAGAAAGTCCACTGATCGAACCCAAGAGTTTCGTTTTTTTAACATTCTTATTATTCGAGGGCTAAAATTGAAACAACAAACCCACTCACCTTCTAGCAAGCTACATTCAGGAATAAAAAATAATTCAATCGGAAAAAGAAATAAATTTAATTGCGTATTTTCTTCGCTTGCGAAAGTAGTTGGAAGAGAAAAGGTTGAGAAATAATCGAGTTTGAAGAAGAGCTACAGGAAGCGAAATCCAAGACGTGCAAAGTATATCGAATACTGAAATAATACGGAAGCTGGAAAATTCCGCGCTCCGTCCTAGCTCGTGTTCGTGCCTCACGTGCCACGATCCTTTTTTTTCGGCAAAACAACGCGCGGCTTTTCCACGCATTTCATCCCTCCCTAATACCTATACATGCAGACGCACACACACATACATGGATACATAGATACACTTGCGTAAGCGCGCGTGCAGTACGTGAGACACGCAGTACGATTTTCCGAGAGCGAGAGAGCACAGCTGCCCTACATTTTAAGGAATGAGAAATGAGAGCAGGGGAGGTTACAAAACAAGAAAAAAAGTTACAAGGAGCGATAGGAAGGGAGAGGAGAGACAAAATTGGAGGGAAGAAATCTGTCCAGTGACGTGCTTTCTTAACTTTTTTTTCTCGGTTATCATTCTCTGTCCTTTTTCTCTCTTTTTCCTCCGATCTTTTCATCCCCCTCTCATCGTTTCTCGTGCTTTTTTTGTCTCTCTTCTTTACCTTTTTTATTATTGTATTCCGTTCTCCCTTTCAACAATTCCTTGCCAATTGGCTAATATCAGGCTTGGAGACCTCCTCTCTGAGCTGACCCTGTGAAGAATCGACATTTCCAGGGAATTATATCGCGAGCTTTAGCCTGAATTAGAACGTCCGAAAAAAACGTTTTTTTTTATTGCTTCAATCGATAAATAAATTATCCAAGAATATATTTACAAAGATACAGAGGCCAATTGTAAATATTTTTGAAGATACGAGGCCAAAAGCAGAGAAGCGATTGATATTTGATATTGATATTTCCTCCTATTGAAAACTTTGAAGCGCGATTTTTCCAGTTTTCATTTTCACGATTTTTCCTAATTGGCGGGCGTTATTGCCAAAAAACTAAACGACCTATAGAATCAAACCACAGTTTATTTTCTTCAGTATGAAAATCTCTTCTAAGTGAATTAAAAAAGTCATTGAAATAGTCTCTTTAAATAATTTTTATAGCACGTCAAAGTGTTTTTTTTTTTTCAAACACATTTTTGTCAAACCTGAGGAAAGTTCTGAATTTTTGATTTTTTCAGATTTGTCTTAATTCACCCAGGAGAAAAATATTTGACAATTGAAATTTTTATTGGTTTTTTGTTTCCGTCAAGAGTTACGAGCTGCATCTTTTCCGCCGATTAGGGATTGCAGTGGCAAGACGCACGTAGAATAGGCTGATAAATCCGCAGTCATTTGTTGTTTCATGTTGATACTTTTTTTTAATACTTTTCAAATATACATGAGAAGATACCTCAATGTTTACTGGGCTCGCTTGTTTTTTCCCTTTTAAAAGAATGCCCGAAAAAAACGCTTTTTTAGACCTTCTAATTCAGGCTCGGACCTTAAGGCCTTGGGCCACAGTAACGGGCATAAAATCATGTGCGAATTTAACAAATTTATTTTCGTATGAAAAAGTGATTCACTCATAAAATTAATTACACATCTATTTAGTATGAATATCAAGCTGTTAGAATTTTTTTTTGATGTACAAAATGGCCGACTATTCGAAACTTCTCGAAACAGCTTATTTCCAATCGGCATGACAAATAACTTCAAAAATTTTCACTCGATTTACTTCAGATTTAAAAGTTATCCTCCTAATTGCATTTCACAGAGAAGTACGTACGGAATTTCTGATCAATCGAAAACTATTCATTTCATGAGTTTATGAGCAGTTATAACGAAATTTTTCACTGAAAATTCATTTCTTAAGTTCGAATACCTACAACTTTTGAATAAAACAATATTTTTTTAATTCCGTATGTACTTCTCTAGGTATTCTAATGTAGATTGACGAGATTTTTTGTCTTTTGTTCTGGGTAAAAATTGTGGATGCTAAATGTTACGCCGCGGAGCGCCTAAAAAAAGATAACAAAAGAAAATATTAGTAGTCGGCCATTTTGTACATCGAAAAAAAATATATATATATTTTCTAATAGCTTGATATTCATACTAAATAGATGTGTAATTAATTTTATGAGTTTACACTTTTTCATACGAAAAAAATTGTAAAATTCGCACATGATTTTATATCCATTACTATGGCCTAAGTTCCTTAATTGAACTCTCGAGAATGCAGGAAAAGTCTCTAAACGGATGTACCTACGCTTTTACTCGCGTGATTTTTTATTTCATTCCGAATCGCACTTTGGCCGCGTCTACATTGAATTTTTCCGATTTTTTTTGCTCCCTTTAGGCCAACGTGATTTTTTTATAATTTTTTTAGCAATTCGTTCCGGTTTTCATATTCGATGGAAAAAATTGGGCTTTCTCTTTCTCCCTCTCTTTCTCTCTGTGTATGCACACACACGCATACACATTCATATGTACAGGGGTCGCGATTTATGATGACGTTTCTGCAGGAAGCTCATACTGTCAAAAGATCCATCCTCGAATCGAAAGGACCGCCTCTTCGTGATCGATCGGAGGGATGACGTTCCATCGACCCATTATGAATCTCCCGGTCCATATGGAGCGTCTTTCACCCAATTTGTATTTCAGCCTTCCAATCGTTCAGCGATATTTCGACGATCGTTTCTTCGCGCGAAAACGCCCAAAGAAAACTCGGCCATCAAACTTATCATCGCATTCGTTCCGTTCGCACTATTTAGCTCTGGTGTATTTTATTTTCTTAAATTATGAAAAACAAATTGAAGAAAATTCGTCATCGAAGTTGCGAATAATGAAGGAGTCTTCTCACTTTAGACGCTAAAAAAAGGCTATTTTCATTATTTTTGTATAGGTTAATATTATAGACATTGATATAAAAGTTGTTACACTTAATAAATATTCTTTCGAAATACATAAGAAAAATGTTTTTCATATATTTATGTAACCCAAACAAACTTTAAACGCGTTTTTCTCGAAACCACGTTTTTCGACCGCTTGTTGATAAAACCTTCGAAACTACTGAACCGATCCTTATGAAATTTTAACCACATATTCTTTACAATTATAGCTATAGCGCATATCGAGGATTTTTTTAAATGTTGATATTTACTTTTTTTGCCAAAAACGGTGAAAAAAACACGTTTTTTTTCTTCATTTTTTCGAAAAATGTCCATCTCCGAAATTTCATCAACAGCGCAGACCTACAATTCTTTCAAGACATTTTTTTAACTACCATTTTCGTCTATGAATAGTGACTTAAAGAATTTTTTTTTGTCTGTATCTCGAAAGTGTATTAATTAAGTGTAACAACTTTTATATCAATATCTATAATATAAACCTATCAAAAAAATCATGAAATTAGTTTTTTTTAGCGTCTAAAGTGAGAAGACCCGTTAAAGTTCAAGTACATTTTCCAGCGCTATAATCAATCACGATTAATCGAAAGGGCCAAGTGGTAAGAAAAATTACGTGAATGTTACTTTTCATTGATTGATCAGATAACGAACCACACTTGCAGAATGAGCGCAAAATACACATAAAACGCATCGTTCTCGGCTGCCGCAAAGTCCGCGAATAATGATTTTTACTCCATTTTTTTTTCAAGCCTTCGACGCACGCACCTCCCCCACATGCACATATGAAGTGGTATGCAGTTCATGCAGTACGTAACTCCCCACGTTTCCAGGGATGCAAGCCTGTGGGTAGCGGCGAATTGACTCATGCATGCACAACCTCATGGAAACTTCGACAATTTGCTATCTCATCGAGTTTTTCGACGAAATTTTCCATCGCCGAGGGTTTATGAAAAAAAAACAAAACAAGAAATTTCGAACAAAAGCAACATCAAAAGCGATTTTTTTCGAGATTCTCGATCACAGCATCTCTTGCGAATCAATTGCGTACCATTTACCCTTACACCCTGCAGTAAATGTACAAAGTTCACCTGGATCACTGAAATTCTTCATTCATAAATAGACAGCGAAATATTGAGAACACTAAATTATTTGATTACGCCGAGTATTGGGTACTTCAATGAAATGAAACATTTTCAAAGCAAACTGGCATTGCATTTTTTTCATCAGTCGTTGGCTTCCCTAATAACGGATCTAGTCGGCCCGACTCATTTTTTTTTCAATGGATATGTACAATAGTCCAAATTGAAACACCGCTTTTCGAGAGTCGTGAACTTCCTCCTAGGAGGCTGCAATTTTCACGCAGGTACCTTCACTTTCAGGGATGAGAGGAAGCAAATGAGGAAACCAAACACCTAAATGTATGTAAATGTGTACATATATATGTGTGTAGGTATGTATGTATATGTGTGTATATATATGTATGTATGTGTATATATATATATATATCTATAGATATATACAATCAAGAGTAGGAAATTATGGGGAATGGAATGTACGTGTTTGCAACGCGTGATCTGAACGCTGCAGCATGCTCGCGCATATATACCTACACGCTACAAACATGCCAGCATATATATATATATATAATTTTGCCTCCGCTTCAGGCTCTATTTTAGCCCATAGGTACCCTCTCTGCGGCGAAAGCATATAAGTCAATTTTGTACAGTTTTTGCCGCCCCAAAGAGGCGTTTTGCCTTTTCGGGACCTTTCTCAAAATACTTCCCTGAAGACGTAAAAAAAAATTACATGCGCTCTTGCATGTATGTGTGTACGAATGTCTTTTCAACCCTCCAGTACCCGAAAAGTTTTATACAGATCGAAAACGGACTTTCTAAATTAAACTGTGCAAGAATAGCTCGAAGAATTTTCAATTTCCGGAAAAAATGTATGTTTCCGGTTAAAATGGCCCCAATTTCGAGATATCTGATTATATTTGTCTACAGCAACGGTAGCTTCGCTCTAAAACATAGTTGGTATCGTATTGGGCGAAAATCTGCAAGCGATCCGAAATTTCGTCAAAATTGTCATATTTCGAAAATTTATTACCAAATAGTATTGAGAAAAGGGCGTGCAAAATGGGAAATAACACATTGTCCATTGCTTCCTTTGGCTACTGTATATATGTGTGTGTATATATATATATATATATATATGCACATACAATCAAGAGTAGGAAATTATGGGGAATGGAATGTGCGTGTTTGCGACGGGTGATCTGAACGCTGCAGCATGCTCGCGCATATATATCTACACGCTACAAACATGCCAGCATATATATATATATATATATATATATATATATATATATATATATATATACCTACATATATATATACACACACACACACACATGTATATACACGTATGTATGGATATATATGTATATATAAAGTCGTACGGATATGCGTAGGAAAGCCATCAAGCTCCGACGAAGTGCGTGATAGGCAGAACGACGTAGGCGCTCGGAGTGGGGGAGAGAGTGGGCGGTGCGTACGTACGGAGATAGCCGAAGGATCTCGACACGCGCTCGCGTAATGTTGTGTGTGCCGGTGCACAGTTGCGCGCCGGTCGCCTCTTTGCAGAACTCTACTACGCGCTCTACTACGTTCGTGTTGTCTCACTTCCTCTCTCTCCCTCGCTCTGTCTCTCTTGCACTCTCTCTCTCTCCCTTTCTCTCCCTCTCCCCCTCTCGCACTGTCTCTCTCTCTCTTGCTTGCACTCCGTCTCTATCTCGAAGTCGACGCACACCGGGAGTCTGTGCGATCAATGCGTGCCACACTGGGATGGTCGCTATGGCAACGGACGCGTAACGCACCGTGTCGTACGCGCCCATCAGGGCACCAAGAGAGATGAAGGGCGGCGAGGGGGGAGCGCGAGAGATGATGAGAATATATATGTGTGTTTGGGCTGAGAAATACGACGCGATCGCTGCACGCGCAACGCCAAACTCTTTTTGATTTCTTTTTATAAACAAGAAATTTCGTTTTAGGTACGACAATAAGTACGTGTGTCGTGGAAACGGAAAATAAGAAGAGTTTTGGTAACAACAAAATTGTTGAGAAATAGACGACTAAATAAAAATAATTGATTCCATAGTTGACCAACTCCAGATGAAGAAATTCTGGAAGCAAGCATCGGTGAAACAATTTTTGGAAAACATCGGAATTAGTCGGGTGAACATTATGCTATTTTTAAATTAAAGAAAATATAATATTTGAATAAATTCATTTAGACCAATTAATTGGGGGATTTAATATTTTAGCATTGTTTAATTTAATTTATTGCTTATTATTTAATTCAATTCGATTATTACATTCTAGTATTATTCAATTTTCTTTATCATTTATTGATCCATTGAATTTGATTATTGTAGTTTATTTAGTTATTTATTTTTTAAATGACTGATTAAATGAATTTCGAAATTTCATATTTTAGTATATGAACATTTGACATTTTTTGAAAAAAGAACATCGGCTCAGTAAAATTCAGTGAAACAATATTTGTGAAAATTATTTATTCGTCGTGCTCAGGCCTGGATCGGAGCCGGCGTAGAGAACATTTGGAAACTCGAGCACGTTACTCTTTCATCGTAATATTTTAATTAGGCGGCTTGTTTGATTTTCTCTTTCGGTTTTCTCAGAGAATAAGCCTCTTGATCAAATGAAGCCATGAAAAAACAACGTGTTATTTCCCATTTTTACGCTGTTTTCTTAATACCATCAGTGATTTTTATTCAAAAAATGTAAGATTCCATGCATCTCGGATCATTTTTAGTTAATTTTTTTCGATTTATCATGTTATAGAGCAAGGGTACCGTTACTGTGAACAAATATAATAAGATATTTCGAAGTTCAAGCCATGTTAAACGGAAACATTTTTTTTCGAAAATTGAAAATCCTTTGAGCAATTTTAACCAAATTCAATTTTTCGAGTGTTGGAGCGTTGCAATGACATTTGTACACACATACATGCAACCGCACTTTCATTTTTTCTTACACAAGTCTAAAAAAAATCTTTCAAGAAAGATCCCGCAAAGCTCCCACTTTGAGGCGGCAAAAACTGTACAAATTTGAATGATACGCTTTTGGGATACCTCAGGGTGGAAAAATATGGACCAAAATGGAGCCTGGAGCGGAGGGAAAATTGCACCGAGTCTCGTGTACGGTGGTACACGGGTCGTGGCTGTGTCGGAGTGCGAGAGCCCGCGCACTCTCGCGAGCCACGAACAAGTTCGTAACTTTGATACCCGTAGTAAGTATAGTACGCTATATACGCCCGAGCTATATAGCCGATATCCACCGAATACGCGCGCGTGGCTTCGCCTTTTCTCCGTCTCAGTATTTTCTCTCTCCGTCTTTGCTCCCTGAGGGAGCCAGGAGGAAAACGATCGATGCTCCACGAATTTCCACGTGCCGAGCCGCCGAGGCCGCTCTCGGGACCACGCGAATGCTCCCTCTTTTTCCCTCTGCCACTGCTCACCCGTTCCATCCCCCCCTCTCTCTCTCCCTCTCTCTCTCTTGTTTTAAACCGACGTAAGGGCTTAACGAGCAAGCGATGGAAAATATAAAGTTATTTCGACGAAAACTCAATTTGTACGAACGTAAAGTCGTTAAAAATGTTTCAGCTATAACTAACAGCAAACAATTTTACTTTATCAAACGTCACTTCAGTCGTCTCAATTTTCGCAAAAACAACGTTTATTTTCGATTTCCAGGGAACTCGATTTTCTTTCAGACGTTTCTGTAAACGCTGTGGCTAGCCGTCCGGTTATCGGACGAATACACGTATATTCGTCCGGATAGCGGCTCAGTTCACGCCGTATTTCCACGTACATATTATTGTGATTCATGTCAGCTAGTATCCTGACGAATAACATATATATTATCGTCCGGATTAAATTGTTTAACAATCTATCTGGACAAATAATTTACACGTATTCGTCCGAATAAAATCTTCATATTTTTTTTGGATTTGTTTGGGTTTGTTTGTCTGGGTTTGTTTGTTTGGGTTTGTTTGGGTTTGTTTGGGTTTGTTTGTTTGGGTTTGTTTGTTTGGAATTGTTTGGGTTTGTTTGTTTGGGTTTGTTTGGGTAACCCAAAGAAACCCAAACAAACCCAAACAAACCCAAACAAAATTATAAAGATTTTATTCGGACGAATACGTGTAAATTATTCGTCCAGATAGATTGTTTAACAATTTAACATATTCTATCCGGACGATTATATATATATATATATATGTTATTCGTCCGGGTGCTAGCTGACATGAATAACAATAATACGTACGTGGAAATACGGCGTGAACTGAGCCGCTATCCGGACTAATAACATACGCTTATTCGTCCGATATCCGGACGGGGAGACACTCCGTTCTGTAAACCAAAAACCTAAGCTTTGTTTGATTATTGTTTTTTTTTCGCTCTTTTTATGAATAGGAGGCAAAAAAATCCCACCGGAAGTGGATAAATAGATGAAGAAAAATTGATGATTAATGATGAATTAATGCCTGTCCGCGCAAGGCTCTCTTTTTTGGAACAAAAGGACGATTTTTTAATAGTTTTATATAGAGAGGAATTCGATTCCCGGCTCGGGGGTGAAACTCGTGGGTGCGAGAATCCAGCAAGCCCCAGAGAGAGGGAGAGAAAGAGAGAGCGAAAGAGACGAAAATTACGACGTATGACGACACGACGAGTGGGTAGAGGGCAAGCGAAAGAGAGAGAGAGAGAGAGAGAGAGAGAGAGAGAGAGAGAGAGAGAGAGAGAGAGAGAGAGAGAGAGAGAGAGAGAGAGAGAGAGAACAAAATTCGCTCCCGTCGTCATGGAAGCGATCGATGCTCCGCAAATTTTCACGTACGATGAAAGGAGCACGTGGCTACTCGCGTAGTGCGTAGTGGCTCTCGTCCTTCGCCCTCAGGATCATGCGCCTCTCGTGTTATCCCGCGTTTTTGTGCTCCGCTATAGCAAGCACGGAAACGTCGGGGCGGAAAGTACGAAAATAAAAAGCACGGAAATACACCTTCGCAGGCCAAGGGCAATTTGCCGAAGCTTCGAATCGATTTGGCTCGAGAAACAATTGTTCCTAGTACACACAATGCTTCTGACTCATTATTTCTTTTAGAACGCAAAACAGCATAGCAATGGAGCTCCTTAAGGGGAGGGTAGAGGTTTCAGCGTGAAAAACACGTTTTTGCGAATTTTTTTCATCTATATGGATAAAGTAAATTTATTGAAACCTTTTGTACATTGTTAAGTATGATTCCAAGAACATTCCGTGAAATTTGTACACGTCAATATCCACAAACAAGCCGGTGACAAAGCTTTTCCAAGAACGCCTTTGGAAAAACACGATTTGCGGTGTTCACTGTATCTCAGCTAGAAATTATCTGAAATCAAGTACCATTAAAATTTAGTCAAAGTATCATCAAATCCTCCTCCCAACGGTCTTTGATAATTTTTTTTTATTTCTAAATTTTTGGTGGTCATGTAAGGTGAAAAGTTCTATTTTTCACGAAAAATTCCGCCATTTTGGGGGTGGAAAAACCCCTCAATGTAAAAAAAAATCTCAAACTAACCGTTGGGGGGAGGTATTTTATATGTAGAAAGTGTGTACCAAGTTTGAAATAAATCGGTCATGTAGTTTTCAAATGGCAGTGAACACGGACTTTGAAAAAGTGGTTTCGAGAAAAATGCGGCACCGGATTGTTTGTGGATATTTCCGTGTACAAATTTGACGGAATGTTCTTGAAATGGCACTTAACAATGTACAAAAGGTTTCAATAAATTTACTCTATCCATATAGATGAAAAAAAATCGCAAAAAAGTGTTTTTTTTTCACGCTGAAACCCCCACCCTCCTCTTAAAAAGGATTTTCACAACCCCAAAGAGTGCCTCAATTTACCGGAAATTTATTTCGATTTCACATATTTTTTTAGATGTTTGCTAAAATTGAGAAAAAAATGCTGCTGTGACTGTCCCACCCCTGTGTGGGAAATTTGGAAAATTGCCCGAAAGTATGCACGGTATTAACTTTTACAGACCTGCTCAACAAATAGATACAAGAATGGGTGGCCTAGAGAGCAGAGAATAGGTATAGAGAGAGGCAACGGTTAATATCGTCCATTTGACCGACAAAGTATTTGGGTTAAGCCGTGAATGACAGACCCGGGGAATACACGCGGAGCCCGGTTTTCGAGCCTTTTCGCCGGGAGTGATAAGGGCGTGAGGGATTGCGAAGAAGGAGAAGGAGGAAAAAGAGGAGGGGAATCCTCTTCCACGTGCTATTGCTCTCGCCGAACCTTCGAGGGTAAAAGTGGAAATGGAAGGAACAAATTCACCCCCGAAATACGATTTGTGATGACGCAGTTCTTTTCCTCCTCACGAACTCTTCCTTATTTTCCCGCCCTTCCCGTCACCTTCACCCGAATCTTCGAAATTCAAGATTTTTTGTAATAATGTTTGCATTCGGATTCATATTATTCGATTATCTTGCTCTCTCGAAAATTATTCTACGAGGGAAAAATTTAATAATCAATTCTTACTTGTAGTAAAAATTTATTCTGACATTTCTTAAATACGTAAATGTCTGAAAATTCTTACTTACTTATAGTAAGTAGAAATTAGTTGTTAAATTTTACAAAAAACACTTCCGATTTTTTTTTCGTTTAATATATCGCGAGCGCAGATATACACAGAATTTTAGACAATAGTTCGCAAGAGGAAAGTACACCCAACGGTGAAGTTAGCAAGCATTATTTTTTTTAAATTTAAGCATAAATTTCGGAAATTCTTGCTTGAATTTCCTGTTTCTCAATTTTTATTATTTCTCAAATAGCTTAAATTCTTACTTTATTAAATTTCCTTACATACTTTTTTTTATTAAATTATTAAATATAAAATGTTAAATTTCTTAAACTCTTCCTTCAATTTATGACATTTTTTGTTTTCTTTCTCACATTTCTTTCATTCTCACTCACTCATAGTAAATTCACAGAACGGACAGAACAGCGATCGCTGCAGTTGCCGAGCATTCTTTTTTATAAATTTGAGTAGAACATTTCTTAACTTTTTACGTAAAATCTCTTGAATCCCTTGAATTTCTTGAATTCTTCAGATTCTTGCTTAAATTTCTTGAATTTTTAAAATTCTTCCTTGAATTTATCAAATATCTTGAATTTCTTTAATTTCCTAAATTTCTTAGTTTTCTTTAATTCTCAGTTATAGTGAGTAAAAATATATTATCAAATTTCACGCAGAGCATTTTCAATTCTTTTTTTTTGGCTTTAATAAATCGTCAGCGCGGATATACAGAATTTGAGAGAGACAGTTCACAGAAAGGAAAGAAAAGCCATCGGTGCAGTTGCCAAGCATGTGTTTCAACGTTTTCTGTATACTCCTCAAGCATAACCAGACACCGATGGTTCCAAAACCCAGCAGCCGAGCTTCACATAAATTCTCGACAGATATAACGAAAACGAGCGGACGTATTAGAATTAACAAATCTTATCTTCTTACTTTTTCTAACTCCAAACGACGTTTGCTCGTTTCGATTATTATTATATTATACTTGACAAAACTGAATAATGTACGTCGAAAAAGAATAATCGAATAAACTCTCATCATTTATTCGGTTCGTATCGATTTTGGTAAATATTCGGAAGCGGGGCTCCTGCTAGAATCAGACTAATTTTTGTTTGAATGGTTTAATATAAATACATATACATATATATATATATATATATATATATATATATATATATATATATATATATATATATATATATATATATATATATATATATATATATATGTGTGTGTGTGTGTGTTAAACCCAAACAAACTCAAACAAAAAAATAAGAAAAAATAACCTGATTCTAGCAGGAACCCACTCCCGAATATTTACCTCAATTTCATTTCGGCCCAACATTTTTTACGAGGAAAAATATTTCGCTGGATCCAATTCATTTTCGTTGGTTTGACCAAATATCAAACCCTACTCACACAGATAAATGTTATTTTACCTGAATCAATCTGACTCGAAATTTATACATTTTTCTTACGAAAAAAAATACTTATCGATCTGGAGCATTCAACTTTTACCAGGAAAACTTGTTTCCCGAATGGAGTCGAAAAAGTAATTCCACATAGATGATATTCATATGATCTAATAAAATTTCAAAGATGTTATACTTTTTTGAATTATGGAAAAAGAATTTATCGACCATGAGCAACGCCCTATGGTTACCAAAGAATACTGCTCATTTTGTTCAGCACAACATGGTAAATGAGATACGTATTTTTTTTTCTTACAATGAGTCTTGTGCAATCGATATAATTATAATTTTCTCGGAATTGAAGTCCACGCTGTACATGTGTATTATTCGTTGTGTAAACGCGTACAGTAAATGCGAGCATTTCGGTGCGTAACAGCCCGAGACGAGGTACGAGAGAAGCCGACAGGGGGCCCCTGAGAGCTGCCCGTGAAAACGCGCCCATATATATATATATATATATATATATATATATATATATATATATATATATATATATATATATATATATATATATATATATATATATATATATATAGTATTTTCCCTCTCCCCATCGCTCTCTCTCTCTCTCTGTCTTGCTCTCTCTACTGGGCTTTGGGCATGGACGCCCAGCGCACGGCCAAGCACACGCACTATCGATTTTACAGTATGTCGCGTGCAGCAGTAGGCAGCAAGGAGAGACTCGAGAGTGAGCACGACCACGTTCTACGATTTTTACGTCTATAAATTTCACCCGTGCTTCTCTCGCCCTGGGCAATGTGCCTCGACGTCTTGACTTATCCACGCGGGAGTTAAGAATTCCCCGTTCTTATTGAATTTTGGTGGTTTTTTTTTCCGTGGAAAAAAATTTACCGATACTCCCCTCTCGACCAAGACAGCCAATAAATTTAAGCCGTGACGGAACGTTGAATGAATTTTTGTTTGTCGTCGCGTAGCACGTAGACAACAAAAAAGAGCCTATTTTTCAACCAATCATGCGATAGAGTGAAGGAACAAAATTGATATTTTTGAGAGGACGAATTTGCAGGAAAATGTCAAAAATCGTAACAAGAGAGCGAGAGAGAGAGGCAGTCGACGTTTGTTTATTTATTTGGGTTTGTTTGAGTTATCCGAAACCCGGTAAGAGAGAGCGAGATAAAGAGGTAAAAATACGAGATAATAATTGGTCGTTATCCGATTTTAAGAAATCGACAAGGGATCCCTGGGACTGTCTGGGATACATAATGTTTTCAATGGGAAAACTGAGTATCTCTGATGAATAGTATTTGCGTGATGAAAATCGTCATTATTGTAATCAAACGCCGATTGAAACGATGGAAAAAAATTTTTTTATACAAATCACCCGGTCGAGACTTTAACCGCTTTCTCCAAATTATCGGCCAAATTATTTTCAATTCGGCCAAATTCATGTCGAATTTGATGCAATTAATCGGCAGAATTATTTTTCATTTAAAATGCATATCGATTAAGCGATTCGTATGATAGTTCGGTGCAGTGATAATTTTGTGAAAGGTCACTATTCGGTTTCCCATGCGGTTGAGAAGAGAGGGTCAAAATAGTCGAGGAACACACGGGGGTAGAGAAAGGCTGCCAAGAGGATGCGGGAGTCCCTGGATGAGGCAATCCAGGGAGAGAAACTTGATTGTGTGAAAAAGGGAGAAATCGTGATAAACACACGTGTGTGTGTGTGTAGGCATCTCCCTCACTTTCTCTCTATCTCTTCCTGTATATATAGCCACAGCGAAACACAAGACCTGGAGGGATGCCCGTTAAGCCCAAAGGGGTTTGCGGAAAACCGGGGCATCACGTAAACTTGACCCGCTGGACCACGTGTTCGCTTTACTATACTGTTATTATCGTGGACTATATCGTCCACCTGTGAACATTCCATGGGCGTATGGAAATATAGTGAGCGTTATCTGGGTCGGATTTTCCTTCGCCATTTTCCATTTCATTCAGCCTTCATAATATCGAGCCAGTTGAAAAACGGTGCAACCGATTTGTCCATTATTTTATTACATTTCCTTTTATCTTCTACATATCTCGCGTCCGAAACGTAAAAATGTTGAAGTTGGAACTGACCGGGCTGCTGGTCAACAATTTCGGAAAATTGCTCCTGGAGAATTCACGCAGCAAAGAATGAAAAATATTGTTCTGCCTTGGAGAACTTTTTTTTAGGCTTAAGAATGTTATTTCGTGATTTTTTTAAAGGGAAAATCTATTTATAAACCCTTCCAATTTTCGTAATTCATTATTGAGAGTTCTTTGTAACTTGTAATCAATTATTTTCACATCGTTTCGGCCTCCGTCGAAAATAATCGTTCCCATGCTCTGTATGACGATTGCCCGGTGGATTGATGGATCCGAAAACATCAAGAGGATTCTTGAAAAGTCATGTGAAGTAATGTTATAGTACGTCGAGCCAAATTTTTCAATTTCGAAAAAAAACAAGTTAGCACGTTTTGGAGCTGAAACATTCTTCTTCGTCTCTAATTTTGTGCTTCATATGTCTATAAAAATGTTCCTATAAAATGTTCCTAAAAAAATGTTCCTATAAAATGTTCCTAAAAAAATGTTCCTATAAAATGTTCCTAAAAAAATGTTCCTATAAAATGTTCCTATAAAAAAATAAAAAGTGGCTCAACAGACAATAGGGCCGCTATTTCCGCAGATTAAAAAGAAAACTGCAAAGAATATTGCAAAATGTCTCCAAAAATAAATAGAATTTTTTTAAACGCATTCAAACCTCCCTTCAGTATAATTCCTCCCCTAGTTTAGATTTCGGAATATTTTTTCGTTTAAGCCCCATCAATGTATGCAAAAGGATTAGCAATATACAATTTTTTTTTAATAATAAATTTAAAAAAAATACGAAAAAAAAGTATTTAAAAAATAGATTTTTTGGAAATTTTGACGGTTACTCCGTCGATAAGTTTATATAGCATTAGCGAGAGTTTATTGAAATGAATTCACTTAAACGTGAACACTCAACGTAATGTGTAATTTTAATTATCATAAAAACAAAGTTACCAGTCTCGTCATCTTTAATTGTCATTTTAATTATCATCAAAGCTATCGCTATCGTAATTCGTAATAGTAATTTTAATTTTCATCAAAAGATCTCTTCCCTCGTCGAGAAACGACTTTTAAGGTTCTCGAATAGTTTTGATTTTCATATGTTTTTCTGTGTTTCATAAATTACGGACGTAGCATTAGTGAAAGAGTTTATGAATGACTTTCCCAAATGTTGAAAATTAACGTAATTTGTCATTTGTATTTAAATTATTGTAAGAAGTCTTTTTTTGCGAAAACAGCAGGTTAGGGGAAAAATTTATATTATTTATTTGTCCAAAGGTACAGCTATATTCGTATGATCGCTCTCGTACAGTATTCATGCTGTACAATATTAAACCGGACGAAAATTTCGATCAGGCAGTATCCAGCCCGGTAATGGAATAGCGCGTCAACGTTAATATGTACTGTCCCGAGTGAGAGAGGGGCAAGGGGAGAGAGATGCGAGAGCGGCAGAGACGCACCAATAGCCGAGGGAAAGGGTTAGAGTTTCGAGATTAAAAGGAAGTCATCTCTCTGTCCTCCCCCGCCTTGACACTCTCTCTTTCTCTCTCTCGCTCTCTCTCTCTCTTCCGTCTCTCCATCAATCACAATTATATATTCGCGCTCTCTCCCTCCTCTTTCTGTCTCTATCTCTCTCTCTCGCCCTCTCTCTCTCTCTCTCACTCTCTTCCCCTTGCCATCGTTCATAATTACTGCCCTCTCGTGACTTTATCCCAGAGCTTTGGTTGCCTCCTGTTTCCAAGCCTGGTACACTAGCATACTCGCTTTGAACAAAAAAAAACACCAACACTTCGAAAAACGCAACACCGCATCGTCCTCGAAGTGACAAGAATTCGGCACTTTCTCTATAATTGCACTCATCGGATTAAATAATTCTATCGAAAACATTAAACGATTTTGTCTGGGTACTATATCGGTATTCTTTTTTATTCTACCATCATTTCTATTAATTATCCTTTATAAGTCTATTGTTTTCAATAGACCCTTCATAAAATTCTTAAACACATTTCTAGAATCTAATATTAAATTCATTATAACTCTATTGTTTATAAAATAGCGTCTTTACTAATCGGAATTTATTGTTCGCGTCTTACATTAAAAAAAGTTCACTCATTCGAATCATCGTCAAAACATTACGATCCGTCTATGAAAAAATGGCAGTGGAATGGAAATCTTCGGTAAAAAATTCAAAAGTCACCCTTTTCGTAATCCGCAACATCCCTACTATGCTCCGACAGCACGTGCGTGATCGTTACATAGATTTTTCTGTAAGAATAATCGTTGGGAATAATCTGTAAGACAATAAAGAATCATCTACAAAAGTAAAAATAAATAAAAATAATAGTGTACATCTTATTTTTATTGATTTCTACTATTATTGTTTTTATTGTTATTAAGTGTAAATATAATTATCATTTATTACATATAAACTTATTGTGATTATAATAATTGTAATAATTATCTATTAATGATTAATTATAATAAAAACAATAATAGTAAAAATCAATAAAAATAAGATTTATAATATTATTGTTATAAATTTCATTTCTATTCATTTTTACTGCTATTATTTTGATGATTATTGATTAACTTATGCTTATAGATCTTAATGTAAATCTCTTGTAAATATCGATGTCAATCTTACACCAAATTTGTTTTATAGATTGTTTTATAAATTTCGTTATAAGAAAATCTATAAGACGAGAGAAAAAAAAACATCGAGCCGCAGGGCTTGAGCCAATTGTCTCGATTCGTAGAGGTAATGTACGAGTACACTCAAAGTCCTTAACCAGGTACTGGAAAAAAAAATAATAAAAATCCTCCTTCGTCGCGCGCCCTCCGTACATATTCGCCTATGCGATATGCGTAGGCTCGCATGAAACGACACTTGCAGGATTATAATTGCAAGCTCGCCTCGTTTTTATAAAGGCACATGTACGCGTGTGTATGTGTGTGTCTATACATAGATACATATACATCGAAAGCAGCATCGCCGAGTCTGGTTGCCACCGGTTCTTGACGCGACTCGGCCCTATTAGCCACGCTAAGAGAGAATTGAGCGCAAAATATCCCAGGACTCGTCGTCGTTGTTGTCGTCGTCAAGTCGCGGGTACACGGGGTGCGTGCACGCGTATAATGGAAACCCTTCAAAAGTAGCCCTAGCTCCTTCGAGCTATGCGTGTATTGCGTTGTTATACTTGCAATGGTCTTTCCATTTATATACAGGGTGGCCCGAAGAGTGACCTCCACAAGGAAAATCTCGAATCTCCCCGTGTATGCTCTACGATCTTTTTCAGTTTTCGAGAACGAAGCATTTTTCTTTCAGCTTTCCTGTGACGGAGATTTTTCTTTTTCGTTTCGCGTATGGTCTTTCCCCGCGATTGTTGATTGCTCAACAGTGCACTTCATAACACGGAAAAAAAGATCGAGGGGAAAATACACACGCGAAAGAAGGAAAAATGTATGCTACAAGGCAAGTTGAAGAAAAAAAAATGTAATACATTTATCTCGAAAGCGAAAAAAGATCGTAGAACTTACGTGGGGGTGATTCAGGTAGGGGATGATACGAGGCATTGATACGAGAAAAAAGAACTTTCTTCCAGTTTTCCTGTGGCATAGGTTTTTATTTTTTTCTCCCTTTCGTGTGTGGACCTTTCCCGTGATTATTTATTGCTCAACAATGCACTCCGTAACGATAACAAGTTTAACAAAATCGCGAGGGAGAAACACACGAAAGAGAAAAAAGCGCATGCTACGAGAAAAGTCGAAAAAAATGTTTAATGCGTTTATCTCGAAAACGAAAAAAGATGATACGAGGTATACGAGAGAAAAACCTTTTTTCCAGTTTCCCTGTAGCATATAATTTTTTTTCGTCCGGGCATGTACATTCCTCGCGATTATTTATTGCGCAGCAGTGCTCTTCATAACGATAACACGAGTAAACAAAATCGCGTCCAATGCACTCTCACAAGAGAGCCAAAAAAATTGACACTGCGAAAAAAGTCGAAAAAAAATGTTTAAATGTTTTTATCTCGAAAAGTAAAAAATATTCTAGATCATATTTGAGGATAATCCGGAGTAGGTGATGATACAAGGTATTGATAAGAAAATCCATCTTTCCTGTCACCTTATTTTTTCCCCTTCGTCACTTCCCCGCGATTAATTATTGCTCAACAGTGCACCTCATAACGATAACAAGTAAAAAAAATCGCACCCCACGTGCCCTCACAAGAGAGATAATGCACGCTACAGGAAAAGTGGAAAAAAATTAAGAAATGCTATTATTTGGGAAACCAAAAAAAGATCGTAGAACGGCGATTCGGTTAGGTATCGGTACGAAGCAGGGTTTTCCTTTTGGACGTCACTTTTCGGGCCACCCAGTATACACGTATACACCGAGAGGAGATACATATAGTACGCGTGTGCGTATATACTCATCGTAACGAACGAAACGGCGTAACTCCAAAAATTCAAGACGAAACGGAAGTGCAGCGACGCCTTTTCGTTCGACGTTACACCGCGAACGTCGCCAAGTGCATACACACGGACCGAGTCTACTACACGCTGCATATCTTTATACACAAGCTCTTGGATTACGCCGAGGGGAATTTAGACCTGGATATATGCATGTACCTACCAATGGGATGTAGGTAGATCCTTGCTTATGGGGGGGTGGTTTTTTTCGTGTGTGAGGGTTGATGAGTGCATGCGTGCGTACGTGCCTAGAAATCAACCCCTTTTACGTCTCTCGGTGAAGGCAGGTGGGGGTGGGCCCACACACACGTCCAATATATATGTATATACGTTATACCTCGAGAGTCGAAACAACACGTACGTACAAGTGCACGGAGTGTTACGCCAGAGCGCCCAGGGTGCTCCGCATTTTATGTTTTCTCTCCCTCTCTCTCCCTCTCTCTCTCTAGCAATACCACCTTGTGCCTGATCACATCCCAACTACTCTCCTGGGCTGTTGCCGACTCCCGAACACATATATCGTGTATCCATGCATCCTTATAGGTGTAGAGGGTTTATTGCCTTCCGTATGGGGGATTTAACGCAGACTGGGACGAAATATCGATCAACGAAATTCTTCCTATTTTCTATTCACTTGGCCCGCCATTTTGACGATTCATTTTTCTCCAGCATTCGATTCCGTCGCTCTTTCGACTCGACGCCAATCGCAGAATCAATAAACTCCACTTTCTTTAACGGGTTACCTTATCATGCTCGTGAACAAAAAAAAAGAGAAATATTTCGTGATTTTTTTCTGGGATAACATGGGCAGTCTTTCAAAACAGTGTATGGTTGCAAGTATCTTTGAGAATTTTTGTTTTGAAAATATTTATAAATGTGGTAAATACGATGGTTTTTGCCGAGCGCTGTGTCTAAAACGTCCGTCGCGGTGGCCACTGCTGCTCGGAAACAACTCATCCGAAATGAAAAAACATCAAAAGCATTTACTTTTTGCATGCAATTACTATAACAATTATATCCAATTTCGATAATAATATGAATCAATAATAATTATATTATTATTGCGTGGATGAAGGATTTGAGAAAATACGCATTTTTGAAAAAGTGGCTGGAGTCCAACCCAGGTAGGAATTGACGATAAAAAAAGGGCTCGCCAAGCTCTGAAACAAGGCTCACATTTTTTAATTCAGGCTGAGCACCAGCCTGATTTCAGGCCTAGCTGAACCCCTGAATGATAACGCGGTTTGAGGCTGTTGCACACAGGCTTGACCAAAGGCTGGTAGAAAAGCCTGTACTAAGCCTGAAACGACGAAACAACAAGGTTCAAAACGAGCCTTAATGAAGCCTTCACGAGCATTTATGACCAGGCTTATCCCAAACTCTTCTCGAGGCTATATGAGGCCTGTTTTTAGTTTTCTATATTCTACATTGGGGTAAATTTAATAAATTTGTAAAGAATTCATTTTATTTATTATATATATATTTATTATTCATTATATTATTTGTTATAATATATATATAAAATATTTTAAACACAATACTTTATTTTATTTATTGTTTATGGGACACGTAATACACAGAGTGTACGCAAACCCCAGAGAGTGAGTATATACGAAATGTGTATGTGACGAGAAAAAAACTTTTTTGTGTACCTCATAAATATCGATAAGAGAATATGTTTAAATGTTCTGAGCTGCCTCCTTCGCTTTCGTTTTTCGTGCCTTCGCACCCGACAAATTTATTGCTAATTTTTTTTTCATAAAAGTACAGAAAAAAAAATTTATTTAACATTTATTTTGCTTTATCACAACCTGAAACAAGCCTGCATCCAGCCTTGATTTTTTAGCCTTAAAATTCACTGGCTGAATAAAGCTTGAAATAACCCTGAGTTTAGGCTAAGCAGCCAGTCTTGGTTCCAGGCTGCTCCAAACGATGCAATGGAACCTGGCCCCGGTCTGTCTCACTCAGGCTCGGTGAAACAAGGCTCGCACAAGTTTGTTTCCATCGTCAGCCTTTTGATTCCCTACCTGGGAAAGTGAAAGTATCGATTTTCGGTGAAAAAAAACCCTCTATTTTCGTCGATGAAAAGAAAACTATGGATCGAAAAAAAAATCCTTCGTTCGAGCATTCCTTTGACATGTAAAGAAAGCTTGTAAAATTTGAAGTTGATTGGTGCCGTCATTTGTGAGGTATCGTGCTCACCAATTTTGAAAATGTCATTTTGAGAAGAACACGTCGATTTTGAACGGATCTACTTAAAATTTTCAGAGAACATTTTACAAATTTTATATTTTGCAAATCCATCGAAAGCCAAAAATTGATATTATCAAAAATCTCAACTAGGTGTACGCCCTTAACTAGCTTGTGCTCGCTTCAATATTCGTTCTCGCAACGAGCAAATCACTATCCAAAGAGCCCTAACCCTTCGGGCTTGCGAATTAGAAATTTCTACAACTGCGTCAAATATTCCAACTGTCTTTTTCGTTTCGTCGTCAACGACAATTTTATGGGTCATCGGCGCATTTATTTCCGTCACATCGTTCATCCGACTGCCCGGCGATGCGCGTGGACAAATTTTTCCTCATTTTTTTCCATTCTCCTTCACCCTTCATCTACAAAAGCGAAGCGTTCATGCAGCGCGTTTCTCTGCTACCCGATTTTCCCCCTCTCTCGCACTTTGACCGGCATCTCGGCGAGCTTTGGGGATGAAAAAAGAAATGTTCACTGGAGGATAGAGACAACGAGATCCGGGTACGACCAGGATCGCCTTTTTTATCTCTGTCGCGAGAGTACACGCCGTGGAAAAAATGAAGGAAGAAAGAAAATGAGGGTTGGAAGGACGTCAGTCGGTGGAAAGTTGACCGACGCGTAAAAGACAGGGGGTGCGTATGTTGCCCTATGCGTTAAATCATATATACATACATACATATACAGATATGTATATATATATATTGAGAGAGAGAGAGAGAGAAAGAGAGATACACGCACACGCACACACAAACACATACGCATCGCGTGCGTGACCTCTTCCTTTTTTCTCCCATGTACCAAAAAACCCTCCAAGAGTTTTACGTTTTTTTATATTTTTTATCCCCTCGCAACCTGAATATTTTTGCGTGCCCCAAGTGCCCCGCCAATATCCCTATCCTATACCCTGTAAAATTAAACTTCCGTAAACCATGAATTACAGGAAATTAATTAAAGGGGAAATTAAAAAAAAACATATATTTAGAAAAGCGGAATTATGTAATTTGTCGATTTTACGGGACGCAAGTTTCAAGAAATTATGCAATTTTTTATTTACTTAAATATTCAATTCACTTTAAAAAACCTATATTAGTTACTGACATTTTCGAAGGGGGGAGAGAGCTGAGACTGCATACATTTTGTTTATGTATTTTTTTTCATTATTCCGTTTTCGAAAGCCGAAAATCGTGCAATTTGTGGTCAGTAAGGGCAGAGTTTTTACAATTTAGAGTCGATAATTGACGGAGAAAAATTATGGCTCTTTTGTCAATTCACTTTCAAGTAAAAATTCTACTTTAAATGGTAATAATAATAGAATACCTAAGTTATTTTTTCGAAAACGGAAAATTATAAATTTTCATTGTCAATTCACTTTCAAGTAAAGATTATGTCTTAAATAATAATACTAATAATGGAATACGTAATTTATATTTTTGAAAACGTTAACATCGAAGTAAAATTCAGGGATTTCGGTGTATAAAACCAGCCCTTGTCTGGATCCAAATAATTGAATGCACATCGATTTATCCAAACGCGTAATGTTGTTTACCAAAATAACGAAGTACCGAGAATTTCGCGGGTAAAAGTAATCCACAATGACGGATACACAGGAAAGACGGCGCTGCAGTGTAATTCAGGAAGGACGGAATCACGCGTGGCATAATGCCGTGGTGTCATCTCGCGTTAAAAATGCGAACTAAAACTGAAATTTATTTTTAACCGCGCAGCCAGTACGAGCACGTGCGACAGTCGGTCACGCTATCCCGAAAGTGTCTTTCCACGTTCACGCATCACTTACCATCGACCTTTGCACGTTACCGACCGTAAAGATCGCCCAAAGGAGCGGACACCTGCGATCTTCAGCGAATACTCACTGCGCTACGAGATCGCTCGATCGCGAAAATGAACTATCTATGTCTCGTAGAACTCAGGCTTTAAATTATCTGATTTTAAAAAAGTGGCCAGAAGGGTCGAAAAAAATGTCCATCGCCTTTTAAACCTTTTCAAGAATCTCTCCGAAGGAAAATTTCCTGCCGATTACGAATGTCGGCGAGTTTTTGACGAAAACGGAAAATTAAACCGGATAAACGCGAAGAACGTGGCGCGATACGTTTTCGACGATTTCTCATAAAAATAAATGATTTAAAGCGAATGTTAAATAAAAATACATCACACGAGACCGGTAAAAAAATATTTGAAAATCCTTTAAAAATAATGGAAATGTCTTATTATTTAGATATGAAAAACTATTTCGGTTTGGTTAGACATGAAAAATAAAATAGAATGCCTTCCGTCGGGTTTTTTTCACGCGTGCTGAACATTTTTTTAAGCGCTCACACCAAGTTGACAGACGTAAGAAGGAACATTTGGGAGAAAGAAATACACACACACATCCATATTTTTATATAATATCTATAATGGCGCTCGAAACGTGACGCTATCATCACGATAATGAAAAATAATTTACGCGCCAGTACACGACGATAATGCGAATTAAATGTCCCAACAATATTCGCAATTCCACTATCCAAATCGCACCTGCGCTGTTATTTACTTACTTTACGCCAGTCGTACAAAAAGGACTCGTGAGTACCAAGGCTTTTCGTGTGACAGAAAAAAAGAACGCTTTGGTGCTTACCGGAACTATCGTATCGTCGGACAATTGCACTTTTTACCCCAGTTTTGTTGCAGAATTTAATATTTCTCGCTCACAACAGTACACAAAAATATAACGGAGAGGTCACTCAAACGTCCAGCGATACTTCGCACGCGCAACCGTGAGGAAACCAAAAAACGTCGGTGTACAATCGATCCCCGGTCCCCTCGAGGGCCACCAATCTCTTCTGCACGTATTTTTGCTTGCATCTGCTCGTGTAGCCGTCCGGAAGTGAGCACAAACCGTTGCACGTGCTGGTTCTGCAAAAAAATAACTTTTTCGTTAACAATTCGGACGTCCCATGATTTTTCTTCGTCAGGATCCATCTATGTATATTTTTTTATTTTTGGGACATTTTCGACGATTCATTTTTATTTTTCAGACATTTTTTACGACCTATTTTTAATTTTTGAGACATTTTCGACGTTCTATTTTTATTTTTGAGACCTTTTCGATGATCTGCTTTTATTTTTGAGACATTTTCGACGATCTTTTTTTCTTATTGAGACATTTTCGACGATCTATTTTTATTTTTGAGACATTGTCGACGGTCTATTTTCATTTTTGAGATATTTTCGACGATCTATTTTTGTTTTTGAGACGTTTTCGATTATCTATTTTTCTTTTTGACACATTTTTTACGGTCTATTTTTATTTTTGAGACCTTTTCGACGCTCTATTTTTATCTTTCAGACATTTTCGACGGTCTATTTTCATTTTTGAGACATTTTTATTTATGAGACGTTTTCGAGCATCTATTTTTATTTTTGAGACATTTTTGACGGTCTATTTTTATATTTGAGACCTCTTCGACTATCTATTTTTACTTTTGAGACATTTTCGACGATCTATTTTTCTTTTTGAGACATTGTCGACGGTCTATTTTCATTTTTGAGACATTTTCGACGATCTATTTTTATTTTTGAGACGTTTTTGAGTATCTATTTTTATTTTTGAGACATTTTTGACGGTCTATTTTTATTTTTGAGACCTCTTCGACTACCTATTTTTACTTTTGAGACATTTTCGACGATCTATTTTTCTTTTTGAGACATTGTCGACGGTCTATTTTCATTTTTGAGACATTTTCGACGATCTATTTTTATTTTTGAGACGTTTTCGAGTATCTATTTGTATTTTTGAGACATTTTCAAGCGAACAATTCTCTCGAAAAATGTCGGGGCCTCGCAAAATCTTCCGAATAATCTTAATCGCTTTTTCTTTCGTACTTACGAGCAAGTTTCGCTTCGCACCAATTGCGTATACTTTTCCCGCGATTCCGAAAGATTCACGACGTACATCCAGTTGCCTTGGCTATTCAACGCCGCGCGGGGCGATATGTAACGGGAATCCGTTCGACAGAGAGGAATCGCATCGACTCCGCTTGCCTGCCTCCTTTTTCGAGATCTCCTCGAGTTGGCGAACTCCAGCAGTGGATTTTCGCGACCTGACCGGGACGATCCGTTCGACGAGTTCCTTGAATACCTGCGACAATGACAACGATTGTTCACAAACCTTCGTGAACCTTCGACATCGTGGAACGAACGGAAAATTGCCACAGGCTTGTTAAAAAGTTCGGAAAATGGCCGCAACAACTATGATTGTTTTTGGGATTATTTGCATTACACGAGCCGAAAAGAAGCGTAGAAAATGTTGAACTATTGAATCCCTATCACCGTGCACATGATAAAATAATATTTTTATTACATTTTATTTTAATTCCCTAACTCAAATCAGGACATTACTGTGACTGTTTTCTCGAAGTATACGTTTTCAAAAATATGTGAAAAAAATGTCAAGTTGAAATATTGATAATTGACCAAGTTACACAGGATTCAGTGAGAGCAGATTGCGCAACGATTTACGTATGCTAAAACTTTCATGCGCTTTTTTCCAAACGTCTTTTCTCTACCTGGCCGGAATCATAGCTCTACAACTGTCCGATTTTCAATGTGGAGAAACCAAAAATTCCGTAATTGCAGTTTTTTATTTTGTATTGTTTAGGCCCCGAATGTAAGTAAAAAATTTGCCAAAATGTGGCAAAACAGTTCCACAAAATCGCGGGTGTTAAAAAAATATATACAAGTAAAAAATTCGCCGAAATGTGGCACTTTTTTTTTAAATGGCTACGTACATCGAGAGGGCCACATACGGCTACGTACGTGCCCTCTGTACATTGCTGATTTTTCCTTTTTTTTATACAAACTTACACGAAATAAGTTCAACTTATGCTTAATAACAAACGTTTTTTTCCCAATCCCAAATGAATAATCTTATAGACGGTGTCCTCCCTTAATATTTATCACAATGGACATTCACCTATTGGACCACAATTCTTGGTCCCGGCTCGGGGAATCAACTTGGAGATTTTCGTATACTGGGGCATTCTGCAAATTACGCAAATTTTTCTGCGAATTGAGCAACGCCGATGACGCCGTGTCTGGCACGTAAGAATTCCGCTGAGAACGCACCGGTGGATTGTAATTGTATCTGGAACGAATGGTTACGTGGAAAATCTTATAATAATTCTATTTATATGTGAGAAAAAAAAAGTTTCTCGAGGTAAGACACCTCGACAGTTGATGAGACGAATGCGCGTACGGAGAGAGAAAGAGAGAGGGGGGGGAGGGGAGGGGCGAAGAGAAAAAGGGGAGATCACCGGAGTGTGGTTAAACACGTTGAGTAATTTTCCGGTACTAACCCCTCGTGATCGGTATCGTTTGAGGGAGGTCCGTAAACGATCGCCGGTTGTCCTTGGTGCACTGAATACTGTGGCAACGTGCTCGGTGTCATGACTGGCAAAGCTTGCGGATAAAACTGAGGGACTTGCTGCCTCGGATAGTCATAGCCACGATTATACTCCGGCTTTGATCTTTAGGATAGAAAATACCTATTAAACTTTCACGGATATTCCATACGATTCCTGTCAATCGATTTGCTCATTCGTCGGATGAATCTCGAGATCACACAAATCAAACTTTCGTAAGTGCTTGACACTCTTACTTTTATCCGGTTTACTCATTTCCATAGTACGAATTCAATGTGAAATCACCGAAATTTATTTGGCCAATTAGCGATTGGAAGCTCGCAAGTATAAATTGAAGAAATTTGATGAAATCATTTTGGCAGAAAATCACGATGGATTCGAAATAAATAACGTGCTGATAAAAAATTGAATACATTAAATGTTAGTGCTTCAAATGAGTCTGCGAATACTTGAGAATTCACCAAGTGCTTGAAATTATTGTGCAATAAGCAACAAATAGTTTCACACGCGAAATACTTGTCTCGCCGGATCCTAATAATCAGTAATACACACGTACGCATATAAAACGCTAATGAGTATGAACATATAGTAAAGTTTCCAATGCCCACCTGTACGAGTTGAAATCCCAATGAGCCTCGTCTCTCAAAACGCTTGCGTAATCGTAGCTGCACTTGTCGACGAGAAATTTGATGAGCAGCCTGCAAGAAAATATTTGCGAAAAACATATGAATGAGAAATCATCCCCGAGGCGATTCGGTTGCTGACTGTTGGAGTCTCGGAATGACGTTGAAGTTTGCGCATCGTTGGAATGCTACGAAAAATATTTTTTTTTTTTTCGTTTCCCAAATTTCTTCGGACAGATTTGAGCTACGAACATCACGCGAACATTTTTGAGGATTTTTATTTAGCGATCTACAACCAATCTGTACAATATGATTTTGGATAGTTTGAAAAGAATTTTCGTTGCTTTCCACGGGTGTAAATTTTAATCTCGTGTCTGTAAAGCTTTCGTTTTATTTCATTCCTTTTTGTAGTTTTATTTTCTTCTCTTTTAATAACTCGTGCCATCCAAGGAGTTGAGAGACGCAGGCGTCTACAGTGAGTGTAGGATGTGCGAGGAACGTTGACTCGACCCTAGCCTATAATTGTGATTTCATAAATAGTCCTGATCTATTGTCTGTTGATCGATGCGAACACAAATTGCCATTGGGATATAATATCACGATAATTTTCCTCGCGATTGAAGTTACATCATTATTCTCGGTAGATCCAAATCTTCGATACATAAAAGAGTCTTCGGAATGTCCAGGCAAAAATGTGCCTCATGCATATATCAAGTTTTTCCAGTGAACCCGATGATCCGCTAAAAAATCGGAAAAGTTATCGAATATTGGTGTCTACGTATTTATGGTTCTCGATTCGTTTTTCATTTACTTGGTTTACAGTGCAGGAGCAGATTAAAAATTATTTTCGACAACCTACACGTTATATGCGTAGTTGTAAGAGTCGAAGAATCACTTTTTTCAAAACCAATATATTTTGACAGTATATCATCTTATGAATGTTCCTGACAGTTTCAAGGTGAGAGAATTAAAATTGACAGATTCATAGGCTATTATGTTCACGCCCGTTGCAACGCTCAAAACGTCGTTCGAATTTTTAAATGCTTTTTTCTCGAAAGTACGTGTTCGAAGTCGATGAGCAAAATATCTCAAAAACTAGTGCATCGATATTTCTAACATTTTTCGGGAAATTTTTACATTTACATTTTTGCTAATGTAAAAATATAGTATTTGCTCCAAGGATTTTTTTTTCGATGTATACTTTCGATTTGATTAACGAAAAAAAAACCATTTTTGTAAAAATCAGGACGCTCGCGTTGAACACGTGCCGTTTTTTATTTATTCGACATTTTGGAAATTGGTTTGATTAATCATAGGATAAACTGATAAACTAGCGAAATTTGTTTGATTTTTTATATTAGATAACCTGGTTCAGGAGGGCATTGCTCACCGCAAAAAAACGTTTTTGAGAGGTGCTTCCCGAACATTCGCTTTAAATCGATTAAAATTAAAGATTTTTACCAAAAAAAAATGAATGTGTTGTTCAGATGATACTTGTTCGAATACCTAATTTTTGGAGAAATTCATCCAAACGTTTTTCTATTTAAAAAATCTGAAAAATGAGAGGTTTTCGACTGTTACAACTTCGGGGCCGGGTTGAAATTCCGAACTTTGAATGCTCCGACGGTTCGAAATTCCGAATTTTAATGTTCCGAAATTCAAGATGGGGCTGCGTTGAAATTCCGAACTTTGAATGATCAGAACGCTCAAAACTCCGAAAAAATGCTACCCCGAAAGATCAAAACTCCGAAAGAATTTTACACGAAATACCAAAACTCCGAAAATCTTAACACCGTCAAAATAATACGACTATGGAAGTTTGAAAGGTTCAAAATTCTCAATAAATCGACGAATTATTTCAAGAGGATTTTTTTTATTAAGAAGTGATTTTGCGTTAATTTTGAAATTTGTCTAGACAATGTTATAAGTTCCACATCATTAACAGTCAACTGTGTAGTATTTCGCGGGCATGATGAATCTTAACACCGTGAAAATAATTCGACTATGGAAGTTTTCAAAGTTTCAAAATTCTCAATAAATCGACGAATTATTTCAAGAGGTTGTTTTTATTAAGAAGTGATTTTGCGTTAATTTTGAATTTTGTCTGGACAATGTTATACGTTCCACATCATTAACAGTCAACTGTGTTGCGGGTCGGGGGCCGGGTTGAAATTCCTAATTTTAATGTTCCGAAATTGCAAGGTTCGTCAAGATCATGCCAGCGAAAGTTTACACAGTTGACTGTAAATGATGCAGAACGTATAACACTGTCTAGACAAATTTCAAAATTGACGCAAAATCACTTTTTAATAAAAAAAAAAAAATCTCTTGAAATAATTCGTCGATTTATTGAGAATTTTGAAACTTTTAAAACTTCCATAGTCGAATTATTTTGACGGTGTCAAGATTTTCGGAGTTTTGATATTTCCTGTAAAATTCTTTCGGAGTTCTGATCTTTCGTAGTTTTGAGCGTTCTGATCATTCAAAGTTCGGAATTTCAACACGGCCCCAACTTGAATTTCGGAACATTAAAATCATCTTAATAAATAAATAAATCTTTAAATAATTCGTCGATTTATTGAAAAATTTGAAACTTTTAAAACTTCAGTCGAATTATTTTGACGGTGTTCAGATTTTCGGAGTTTTGGTCTTTCGTGTAAAATTCTTTCGGAGTTTTGAGCGTTCCGGTCATTCAAAGTTCGGAATTTCGACCCGGCCCCGCAGATTCGTTCTGCGTCTTGAAGACTTCTCCACGAAGCTGCCGAATCCGACTAAAAAAATTCGCCACCGAAAAACTTGTGTCCGACTGTTTTCAACACGTGTAAATAATGTTTTTTTCGCCTGTTGAAAAATATTTATCCTCGGATCGACATTTAATTAAGTGGTCTGAAAAATTGCCGTTTCTTAATGGCTGCATTCACTCTCAGCCCATCGCACCCATGCGTACACCGAGACCATTTATTTGTCGCGTACGAATAGAAAGCAAAGTATACATTCGCGGAGTTCACGCGAGGGCACAGACGCGAATGAAAAAAAAAGTGAAAGAACAGTGAAAAGGAAGGATTCAAGAGAGGTGGATACGCGATTGGAAATTGGCAGTTTCGTGTTTGTCTACAATTACACGCACAAGCTTTACCCAAGCTCTCTCTACCTCTCGTAGGAAAGTGAATTTTTTCGAGAGTCTCGAAAACATTTTGTATCTCTCATACGTTCGTTTTTTTATTGTCCTGGGTGTGCCGTGAAATCTAATGTACTCTGCTTGAACTCGTAGTCGAATCGAACGAAGAAAAAAATCTCGTTTTGCCGTCTGAATTTTCGTGGCAACGAATTTTTCGTACATACGAGCATTCTCCACTATAAAAGTGTTCCTAGGATAAAAATTAATATGTCAATGATCAAACAAAAAAACGAAGTCCTGCCGGCCATTCGGGCAATAAATTATGAAAGTTCAACTCGATATCTCTCTCTGTCTTTCTCGCGGTGATTTTAGTGTACGCGAGCCGTTTTGCGTGACGTAGGTACGTGAGTGTTCGATGGGAAACGTAGGTGCGAGAAGTTCTTTCCGCGAGACGGGACTTTTTTCTTTTTTTTTTAACTTTCTCCGTGGTCAAGACAAGAGACGCACTGAAGAATCGTGTATAATGCTCGTAGATAGAAGCGAAGTGTGTGTCCCCAGAAGTCGATGTTTAATTCATGTGTGGCCCTCGTGCTATTTGGGCCTGAAACACGAATATACGTGACATTCCGGGCCAAATGGACACACTCGTGACTTCACCCTCTGAGACTCGTTCCACGTTTCGATACTACTTTTTTGCCATTTTTTTTCTAACGTGCTTTTTATCAGTTATGTCGCTGCTACATTCGTGATTATTTGAAATAATTAATAATTTTTTATTATTAAGTTTAATTAATCATTATTTTAAATAATTATTAATTAAACCCACGTTTGGGGGCAAACATTTTTTTTTAAGTTTTCAATGCAGAATCTGAGGGTACAGTGATGTAATTAGTAGATAAAATTCAATAGAACTATAGGATTGCATCGAACTTTCGGCGAGATGGATCACTGGTCATCTTGGTCTGGAATAGCCCATATACATTTTTTTAATTGGTGTGACTGTTAATACTCAAGCATTGGATACGAGACGGGGAGAGAGGGAGGGCGGAGAAGGAATCTTCTTAGCTTTATTGCACAGGACTTGTCGAATGTCTCTATTATTGTAAAAAGTTGATCAACGGCAAAAGAAAAAAAAACAATTATTCCATTCACGTAACACTTTTGAGTGGGAAAAAAAATATTCGAATGCAAATATATCTAGACAAATGGCGAAAACCAATCTGTCGAAGAATAATGATTGATTTCTGCGTTAAATCCCTTTTTACGATTATACCCAACAGGTGATAAAGAACAATGATTTTTTACGATTAACATTTAGGGTGAAAAAATAAAATTGCACATTTTTATAGCACAACGATGTTACTTTTTTTGATAAATTTCTTTTTGACTTCGTGCTTATTGATTCTTCGATGTAGGCAAAATTTTGTATAAAAAAATAATAACACATGATAGCCAAAAATCCAAAATGAAGAAAAACAATTATCCAAAGGACTTTTTTCTTGGTCCATTTTTCAATTCTGTATAGTTTTTGCTGACCTTTCTTTTCCACTGAAAATCGAATCCTTAGTGATTTATAACATAATTACGTAATTAAAATATGACTAATTTAATAGGATTAAAAATGCATAAATCTTGCGATTGATTTCACTCGATAGTTTTTATTTTTCGATAACCAATCTTACTGCGGATAATGATCTGGTTCTTCGCAAAACGTTTGTCCGGGTTTGGCGCATCTGGGCGTGTGGCCAGGTGGTGCAGGAATGAAGGGCTCGTACCGAGGTCGATAAGGACATCCGTAAGATCCGCAAGGCTCTCCTCGATTACCGCTCGTTGATAACGCCGACAGACACATCTGTCAAATGGAAATAAAAAGGTAATGGATGATGTGTAAAGTGAGAAAAAAAAAGCCAAAATGTTCGTGATCATCAAAAAATTCCAGTCGATTCCCATTGCATGAAATTGGCAACTGGAGATTGGCCATTTGTAACAAATAAAAAATTGTCAACAAATTAAGGGGTGAGCTGCAGTCAGAGGCGTGAAAAAACGAGCATTCTCAATAATTTTTTTTGTAGTAATTAAGTTCGTTTTACAAAAGTGGTTACACAGACTTTTTATTTTATATTTCAACTTGACTTGTACAAATTTTCAAAGAAAAATATTGATCATTCATAAACATATCGCCATCTTTGTCGGACCCCCTTCGGCATGTAGTGCTTTGCAGTGACCATCATAAAATTTTACTGGATCATCTGAAATCAAAAAACCAAAAAAAAATCATTAGTTTAATAATAAATCTAGACCTTCATCGAACCTTTTTTTAATTAACAAAATGGCGGCTTCCGACAGATAACTTTCGATGTTCGACCAAAAAATCGCTCGTTCATTTATTTTTTAAAATAGAAATTTTCAACAAAAATGAAAATCCTTCGATTTACGACTAGTTTTTAATGCTATCAATAAGCGCACCAAATTTCATCAAAATCCATCGAGTGGTTTTTGAATTATAGTGGTCACCAACTTGAAAAACTTAGTTTCCAGAAAAACGCGTTTAAAGTTTTTCGATGTGGATACGGTATGATATGTTCGTAAAATGTTGAGCTCGATGGATGAAGCTAAACTTTTTTTCATGTATTTTGATCCGCTGAATCTGAATATCACAATGTTTTGCCGAAAAGTCGAGCATTTAATTGTTTATAGCCAATCGTTAAAACAATTTTTCAAAAAATTAAAGTTTTTCGGCATGAATTATTTTTTCAAAATATTTTGGGTAATTTTAAAACGAAAGTATTCTTGATAAAATTTTGATAAATTTCATAGTTTTTGAGTAAAACATTTTTGAAAATTTCTAAAAGAGTTTTCCAATTTTACACTCGATTTATGTGTAGAAATACTAATTAAAAAATTACTTACATCGAATCATCAATTCCGGGCCCATACAATAGGGCTTCTGCCGATGTGGAAGCTTCCAAAATATCAATTTGTTGTTGTCCTCGAAGTATTCTGCCTTCCCGGGTATTATCGTTTGCGTGATTGTCAGCCGCTACCTGCCATGGGGACCCGACGCCCCTTCACCAATTGTGGGATATCCCGGAAACTATTCATCGGATTGACTTGAAATTTTCAGGGAATATTTTCGAAACATCATACTTCTAGAAAATGTTTTAAAAAATCGACTTTTCGAAAATTCTGACTACATCTCGCTCCTTAATCCATATCGGACTGTATGCAAGGTCGTATTCGGAACTAGCTAAATGTTTCGTCTAGCTGAAATCCCCCATAGTGTACTCCACACTCTCCCCACGATCAATGCAGCCCTCGGAATATCTAATCTCGAATCTAACAACGTTACGATGTGCGATCGAATGCTTGACGAAAATTACAGGGGAAATGTCGTTGCGCCAATCTGAACGCGTTACGCGAGACTAATGGTCCAATTAATCAATTACAGGAGTTCAGGGCGGTTTGCCACGATGTTGACGATGAAATTGTTTTGCAAAGTGGTCATTACCATACTCGTAAAGACACACTGCTGACATTTGGTCCGTTAATTATACAAACAGCAGCAGAAACGTTTTCATTACTTTGTCGTATGTTTAATCACCGAAGAAATTCCATTACGTACGTGAATATCAATCGGGACAATTGATTTTTCAACACGTTGTGTCGCCAAAGCTGCAAAAAATTTGAACCCCCAATGAGGCCAAAGAAAGAGATGGACTACGACGTAAGAGAGATGGATGGAAGTTTCTAACGACGATTTTACAGAGACTGGTGAATTTTCGATTAGAAATAAAATGTCAGGTCCCGCATATACATGCAGAAATTTGTTGGGAGTCCACATTAGGATCCAAGTGGATTACGCGCTATTTCCCGACTGCCGTGGATTGGGAATTTTATATTTAAAATTCTCAATCGGAATTTGTTGGATCTCCCAAACAAAAATATCCTTTGGTCCTTATTTAATTGGATTCTGCACTGTGCTCCGATGAACGCCGTGTGACAATTCTTACCTCGTTCGAATCGAAAATACGTGAAAAGTCACGAGAGAAAACTCGGCGTGTTCAAACATAACGCTTCGTGAGCGTCTACGTGTGTGGCGATATGTCAAAGTGCAGTCAAATAAATAAACCATAAGTACAGTGGTTTTTCAGTGATGTGATTCGAACCGATTTTTAAGATATACTTTTTAAAGCGATTTATACTTTTTTAATATAAGATTTATACTTTGTCAAGATTCACTCATTTTGTATATCTACATATTTCTTTTGGAAAATTCAGCGAAAAGAATCCGATGGGGTCCTTCAACAATCGTATCGAATTCTCTTCGATAACGGAGCAATCCTTTAGGACTCAAATTCCACTTGTTCGGGATTCCCTATTGAATTGAGATTCTGCTCGGGATTCCCGATTGAAATCCAATGTACGAGCGTGGCGTTTTATTATAGTGATCCGATGCGATGACCCATTCGATCCCTATCAGAAAGTAAGGACAAATGTGGATCCAATCGGATGCCTACGACACTTCTGCACGGATAACTGATCAACAAGGTATACAAGACTTCTCGTATTTTTTTAAATGTTAACCTCTCCTAACATTCGAATACTCGTGAATTGATTGGCACTTTTGTTCGGGCACTTTTCGTCTATTCCCATAGAACACACGGTCTACATCATCAATAAAGAATGATCAATAAAATGAAAGCATTTTGCCTAATTTATTACTGTCGTCCATCCATCGCAGTAGTCAAGCCCTAAGGGTTAGTGATTGTCCAAACCCGAATGAAACTTGTGTCCTGTAATAGCGGGAATGGGAACACATGCGGCATCGTTTCGTGATATAGCCTAATCCGAAAGTATATACGAACAATGCGAGACATCCTGACTCAACGTCGATTTCTTTGCTGGCGCAACGGTTCGAAGAATTTCGTCTTGGCTACTGACTTTTCTGCGAACACGTATGTTAATATAACTATTATATATATATGTGTATGTATGTATATTTTAATGTGTGCATATATATATATATATATATATAAAAGAAATAGACGAGACGCGATGATGTTGCAAGAGACCGCCGGGACGGAAACGAGACCGAACCGTTATACTCCGATATCCTCCTCTGTGTATAAAGGTCGACCTAGATTCACGGCGAGGTGGTCTTTTCATGAGACAAGTCGATTGAGCCCTCTATGTGCAACTTTTAGCAAAAAAAGGTCTAAGGGTAGCGTCGTTAGAACTAAGCTATACACGCGCAGACACATATACATACATGTGTGTGTGTGTGTATGTGTGTAATTATGGATATAATGTATAGCCAAGGTTAGGTTTGCTGCAAGTACTGCAATGAACACGAGAGACTGACCAAAGAGGTCAACCATTGCGACTGAAAAAAAATGCGATAAAAGTATTCGCCTCCTGGTCCAAGAACCTTCAGACTGTATTCTTTCGTCCTCAACGTCACAAAATTAGCCACGGTTCACCAGAGGCTGTATTTGACCCGAATTACTCCTCCTACTTGCATGCACGTGAAGGTTGAGTCAATTACAAACACCGTTCTATCGCGCAAAGACCATTAAAAGGCATTTTGCGCAAAACTACTTATTGCAAGGAATCTGCTTGTACGTTTTACTCCTTGATTTTCTTTCTTAATCATTCTTTTTCGTACTCCTTGAGGAGAATTATTCGTAAAGGATGAACATAATCGCGGTATCGATGAGCAAATTAAAATGGCGAAATTTTTTTTGGGAATTAAAAAAATCTTGCGTTTTTGGAGTGCAAGATTTGGCTGAAAATCGAGAAAAAAATATCAATGTCGTGAGAAATATTGCAATGTGAATTTTTTTTTGCAATCTTCGGAGTGCAAGATTTGCGAAAATTTGATTTTGATACAAATTAACGCTGCGGCTAGCCGTCCGTTCATCGGACGAATAAGCGTATTATTCGTCCGGATAGCGGCTCAGTTCACGCCGTATTTCCACGTACATATTATTGTGATTCATGTCAGCTAGTATCCGGATGAATAACATATATATAATCATCCGGATAAAATGTGTTAAATTGTTAAACAATCTATCTGGACGAATAATTTACACGTATTCGTCCGAATAAAATCTTTATAATTTTGTTTGAGTTTATTTGGGTTTATTTGGTTTTGTTTGGGTTTGTTTGGGTTTGTTTGGGTTTGTTTGTTTGGGTTTATTTGTTTGGGTTTGTTTGTTTGGGTTTATTTGTTTGGGTTCTTTTTTTTGGGTTTTTTGGGTTTGTTTGTTTGGGTTTGTTTGGCACAAAACCAAACAAACCCAAACAACACCAAACAAACCCAAACAACACCGAACAAACCCGAACAAACCCAAACAAAATTATAACGAATACGTGTAAATTATTCGTCCAGATAGATTGTTTAACAATTTAACATATTCTATCCGGACGATTATATTATATATGTTATTCGTCCGAATGCTAGCTGACATGAATCAAAATAATATGTACGTGGAAATACGGCGTGAACTGAGCCGCTATCCGGACGAATAACATACGCTTATTCGTCCGATATCCGGACGGGGAGACACTCCGATAAATTAATCGATGCAGTAAAAAATATTGCAATGTAGAATAATCTTACATTGTTGAAGTGCAAGATTTGCGTAAAAATCGTTTGAAAAACGATCGATACGGTGGTAAATATTGCAATGTAAAAAAAATCTTGCATTTTTGGAGTGCAAGATGTGCGAAAAAAGGGAGGTAGTTTCATTTTGATAGAAATGTATGGATGTAATGGAAAATATTGCAAAGTAATATAATCGTGCATTTTCTTAGTGCAAGATATGCGTAAAAAACGTAAGAAAATTGTCGATGCAGTGGAAAATATTGGAATGTAAAGAAAATTTGCTTTTTTTGAGTGCAAGGTTTTGGTAAAAATGTATCGATGCAGTGAAAAATATTGGAATGTAAAAAAATCGTGCACTTTTGGAGTGCAAGATTCGCGGAAAAGGGGAAGGTAGCTCCATTTTGATAGAAATTTATCGATATATTGGATAATGTTACAAATAAAAATATCCTTACATTTTTTCAGTACGAGATTTGCGTAAAGATCGTAAAAAATGTATCGATGCAGTGAAAAATATTACCATGTGAAAAAATATTGAATTTTCGGGGTCAAATATTTTTGTAAAAATGTATTGATGCAGTGCAAAGTATTTTCGTAAAATTGTAGTGATGCAGTGGAAAATATTGCAATGGAAAGAAATCTTGCATTTTTAACGCCAGAATTTGCGTTAAAAATGCGCTAATTAATGTTGAATTACCGAACCAAAGATTTATTTTTTACGGATTTATTTGCCTATTCCTATTTTTTTTTCACGAGTCATTATTCAATAATAATTTGATGTCAACGAGCACTCCAATGAGTTTTCATACCGGGCTTCTCTGTACAGGACACGTTTTCCTATAAGCTGTGAGTAGTTTAACCGACGAATGCGTTCTCGTTCACCACCCACCATAAAATCGTTCTCATGCTCTCCTCAAAAAGAAAAATTACCATATGCGACTTTCACGCGCGTGCGGTTCATTTTAAGATGCGTAACGCAACACGCACTAGCTCTCAGTCATTCGTACATCTCGCATCTTCAACGCACGCACGTGCGTATACATAAAGGCAGTCGTCGTAAATTTGGTTTTTTTTTTTATTTACTCGGAATAACGTCGATTACGTTGGGTTCCGAAGACTCAATCTCCGAACTCAATCTCAACGTAACATTCCACGCGCATATGAATATGTTATAATACAACGAATTTCACAATGAAACATCCGGATATATTCTGCATCCACGATTTTTTTATCAGTATTACGAGGATCTTTAGTGTTACACCTCGAATGGGTGATCGCTTCAGTGGAAAACTATTCGCTAATTACTTACGAACAATTGATTCATCGTCGTGCATGGTACTCGGTTAATTCAATTAGAGTTAGAACGGCAATTATATGACAATTCGAGTGAGTCATCGCTTCGTTCTCTCGATGTAGAAATAATTCTTTACTTTTATGCTCCCGACAATCGTCGTCCTACCGTATTCAGGTGGGATATACCTGCTTGAGGAATTTACGGCGTGCTGTAGAAAACGCACTTTTGTAAAGGCGTTTTGTTATTTATTGATATTGCATAAGTATTGTTATTATAACCGTTAATGATAATTTAATCTATTTAAAATTAGCAACGGTAGTTGATAATTCACTTTTCATAAGTTTTTTTACGTTAAATTTTTAATGATTATTTTACATTAAAATCATCCATTTTTCTTCGTTTCCGGCATTTCCTTTCAATTAAATATAAATGCTAACATGTATATTTTCTTTTTTCTAACATTTTTTTAACTCTGTTTTCCGCAATTAAATTTTTAGTTTATATCATACGAATTTTTCCTTAAATTGCTGACCATTGTATGCACGATAGGGCAACTTCCTTGATATACCTTGATAGACAAGCCGGTGAAAAAGACTTACCACGAGAAGTGAAAATTCCATCGAGGCTCTCCTCATGATCGAGTGCCCTCAGGATGCCACGTTCGATGCAATGATTAATCACCAAAAAATTACCCGATGTATTTTTCTTCCCTCGCTAGCTTTCGTCACGCAATTGGTCAAATTCACATGATACAAAGTGCGAACAAACCGTGTCTCATTATGACGATTCACTTTTAATATGTTTCTCGATCAGAGAAAACGCACTATTAATTATATATTCACTCTTACGAGACCGGATGAACAGAGAAAAAAGATCGTCTCGTGGAAAGCAAGTTTTGCTTTCCTTGATGTTCAAGTCCAAGAACTCCGAGACCAAAACTTAGCACGGACAAAATTAAACAAAAAGAACCACCGAGTTTGAATTTCAACGAATTTACTTAATAATCCTTATCGTGCACAAGTGTCCATTAACGCGACCGGATACTTCGGCGCACTTGTCTCGAATGTGCAACGAAAAATAAAAGCGTTGTATGGTCAGATCCTCAACGTTGTTCCACGCGACCACGTGTTTCGTTTTTTTCTTTTTTTTTCGTATGTGCCCTATCGCGTTCAGGGTTCGGCGTGATTTGTCCCGGGCGATTCTACCGAAGTTCTGTACGACCTATTCCGTATATAGTTAATAAAAAGACAGCGAGAGCAAGAGAGAGACGACAGATGCACGAGTTCCGATTCGAACGTGTCCGAGGTGGGGCATGGTGGCACTTTCACTGGCCTGCTCCTGGCTATCATCTCGCATGACTAACATACGAAATACAAATCATTATACTTTTACGCTTCAACCCTGATCAAGATCGTTGATCCTTGCTAACGGACAAACTAAAAAGGTCTCGATTGATGTTCAACCGAATTTTCCATTTCCTCGACTGTAACGATATTTATTTTATTCACGTGTGCGAAACTCCCACTCCCGTAACAATCCTGTCTTGCAGCGTACAACTACCGGCTCTTAAATAAAACCGCCTCGGGATTAAATTAACTGGCGGTTCGCCGAGAAGAAATGTTGCAACGATAAGTTGCCATTACTTCAACCATCATGCTCCACAGCCATTGTCATTTCATTGCGAAAACTGTACAGTTATCGAACACTCGACACGATCGTGTACGTTATATTTACGACTAAATACCTCAAAAGCATTACTGTTCTGTACTGCACTAATTGTATTATAATTAGCCTATAATTATACGTATTTCTACTATTGTTATTGCTATATCAATTACAAGTATTTATTGACCGTTTTAAAGCAGCATACCTTTTTTTTATTTACAATCAAGTCTGCTTTTTTCTCTCCAAATAGTGAACGAAATAGGAAGATGATATTCGCAATCCGATTAATATCGAGAAACTAAGGCCCCTTTTTCTCTACATCGAAAGTTTTTATTGGTCTTTATTGTTAGGTGTTGAAATTAATTCGTAGCCTTTTACAAGAGATGGCGTAGGTAGTACAGTATTTCGTTGTTACCGACAGTAATGTATTCATCGTGAAACAGCTATCATTGAATGTCATTTGCTGTACATAACCTCTTTTTGTATCGTAAATAACAACACTTTATAATTTATTGAATATGTCAACATTTGTGCCGAATAAAGTGTTTACTTCCCGCTTTTTCGCATCGAATTGTCACTGGTGATGAAAAACGGATCTATTACGACAATCCGAAGCGCAGAAGTCATGGGTCCCAGCCACGCATGGGTAAATATCCATGGGTCTAAGCTCTTGCTCTGTATTTGGTGGGATCAGAGGGGTGTGATTTATTATGAACTGCTGAAACCGAATGAAACCATAACTGGGGATCGCTACCGACTGCAATTGATGCGCTTGAGCCGTGCATTGACAGAAAAACGGCCGGAATACTCCGAAAGACACGACAAAGCTCGTCCGCATGTCGCAAAACCAGTACAAACATATCTGGAAATACTTAAATGGGAAGTCCTACCCCACGCGCCGTGTTTTCCAGATATCCCTCCTTCTGATTACCATTCGTTTCGTTCGATGGCTCATAGCCTGGCTGAGCAGAAGCTCACTTCTTACGAAGATTGTCAAAAATGGGCCGATTCGTGGATTGCATCTAAAGACGAGGCGTTCTTCCGAAACGGTATTCGTGCCCTGCCCGAACGATGGTCAAAAGTAGTAGAAAGCCAGGGGCAATACTTTCATTAATGTATTCTTCATTTTCAATATAAATCATTTTTTTTTCCAAAAAAAAATCGCTACGAATTAATTCCAAGTTCTAATACTTTTGATTGGAAAACGTAGTAATTCTTCCGAGTGAGATATATACGGCAGGTTCTCTTCTACGCTTGGAAGATTTGGCCCAGAGCGATGAAGTTCCGCACGGTCGAGGGTCCATTTGGCAGGCTCGAATGAACGTTGTCATTTGCCCGATCCAGCATCCGCGCGTCGTTGACGAATCTTCCATTCTCTGTGACATTTAACGGAACATTATCTGTATTCGGGATGGACAAAATCGCAGGATCAATAGCGAGATTGGGCGGATGAACGAGCGTTCTTCCATCGGTATAATCTCTCATAGCCGTCACTTGACAATTGTCATATTGGGCTTTGCACTTCTTTTCGTGAACGAACAAACTACCCGAATGACTGTAGGCCGTGCCGCAAATCTTGCACGCGTACGGCTTTTCACCGGTATGCGTGAAGCAGTGCTCCTTTAGATACTTGAGCCTACGAAACGATTTGCCACAAGTTTTGCAGTGGTAATTTGCTTCACCGGTGTGAGTCGTTATGTGCGCCTTAAGGGTGCAAGATTTTGCGAACGCTGCGCTACAAAAGTGACAAACGTACGGCCTATCGCCGGTATGCGTACGCTCGTGATTCGTACAATTCGAGTTGGAGGTAAATCCGCGACCGCAATATTTGCACACGTGAGGCTTGTAACCCGTGTGCGTTCTCATGTGAAACATCAAGCGCGTATTGTGTCGAAACGTTTTGCTGCATATGTGGCACAAAAAACGTTTGAAATTTTTGTCCTCGAGTTCATTGTCGCGGATGTGAATTTTCCTGTGTTTCGCCAGTTTCGTCTCGTTCTCGAACGACTTTTCGCAATCTTTGCAACAATGGCCTTTCGTTTCTTCGAGCTTACGTCTGCTTGCGCGAATTTTGTCCCGACCGATAGAGTACTGAGAGCAAGTGTCGCGTCCAGGAGAATCATCGTGTATCTTGGATTTATGATTCAACAGTGATCCTTTGGTAACGTACGATCTCTTGCATATGTTGCAGAAAAAACGTTTGCCCTCGTTTTCTGAATTCAACTCTTCGCGAATCCAAATATTGATTAATTTAATCGCCGATCTATCGTCACTCGGAAATGCCGATTCATCGGGGACGTCGTACGCTCGAGACGAATCCGAGAATTCCGTCTCGTTAGTACCATTCGAATCGACGTTCCACGCTTCCGTTACGAAATTTACATCATTTCGTGATTCTGACAAATCTACACTCGATTTATCCAATCGAAATGAACTTTCGATACGGACGTTCGACAGCCTTTTCCGCTGCGCAGCTTCCCGAGTCACGTTATCTTCATTTTCAAATATTGAATTGTTCCTCCTTCTTTTTTCCCTGATGTCACGCAAAATCGCGTACACGGCGACGGGATTTTCTCTCTTGTGAGCGTGCAAGTGTCTCACCATAGTGAGGAGCTTGCGAAAATTCTTATTGCAAATTTTGCAACTCGAAGGCTCGAGCGGTTCCTTCGATTCGTGACCTTCAGTGTGCTCAGAAAATTCAGCGGGTCGATCGAGTTCCTCTTCGCAGTGGTCGCGAGAAAATCTGTCAGGAGCGTGACTGAATTGACACTCCTTCGAGGATTTATCACCCTCGTAGGATTGGCTATATTCGTAGCGTGAGATGGCGAGTTCTCTCTCGAGAGCTCTCCGCCCGATGGAGTTCCGCTTCGTCTTCATCCGCTCGCCTTCACAATCTCGTTCATTCTTCCTCGAGGCTTTAGTTTTTTTCAGGTACCGCCTCTGCAGCTCTTTGCAATTTTTCAAATTTTCCATCGAGGTCATTCTCCTGAAGACTATCAATCTTTTGGATGCCTCTTTCGCGTGCTCCTCTTTGTTTGGCTCATCGCTCGTCGCCATTTCGCATTTTCGCATGTCGACCCTCGATCTCTTATCGTCCGAGGAGGTTGTCGATTTTTTCGCACGAGTCGTCAGAGCCGTTTCGTTGCCTCGCAGACATTTGTTATCTCTCATTTGGACAGCACGATCGAACATGGCCCTCGTCGATGTTACATTTACTCTCGGCGTGTCCCAAACATCGTTGCTGTGTACGGACTTGCTTGCCGTCGATTTGTCGCCTCTGAAGACTTTCTCTGAATCGCCATGACCATCGCCTACCACCTTTTTATATAGGCGCCGCAATTTTACGTCACTTTCTTGACACAGAGTTCGAAAATCATGCGCAACGCGTATATTGATAACGCACTTCTCACACATCTTCGACGGAAGACCATCGCCCTGCTTAACCTGAAAAAGATATATCGTATCGTTGCATCATCTCTTCAAATTGTGACATTCTTGTAAATATATTCGGTAGTAAACAAGTGCCCACCTCGATCCCACCGTAAAACTGTAACTTCTCCCACAAATCTGCGGAATTGCGATTTCCAAAAGTCATGTGTGAAGTGAAAATACACTTGTTTTCTTCGTCGGACGACAAGCAAACTCTGCACACAGTATCATTGTTTTTCAATGGAACATCAATTCCGCTCGAAATATTCATATCGACTCTTCTCTCGGCTTGTTCAATAAATTTTTATAGAATAAATATTGTTCTATTATTATCCATGCAAAATGCCCGAAACCAAAGTGTTGTGCCACGTTACCGACCGTCGGTAAAAAATCTGAACTTTGAAAGCTTTGATTTTACTATTGCACTATACTGTCTGAGAGTTAAATTTCTTCGTTACCGACAGTCGGTACGTCGCCACGCGCAGTGGAACGGAGCAACCACGCGTTGACACATTATTCGGATAAGACGACACGCTGTCACATGCGTGTCAAACTATATTTTGGCCTGAGGATTCAGAATGCTCAGTTTCTCACGAAAGTATTACACTTTTTATACAATGCATAATTATTTCCGTACTCGCCACTTTCTATAATAAAATAATAAGTAATAACTACAGTGGAATAAGAAATCATAATAATTCGTCGACTTTACGTGTATCATCTGTACGTGCAAATATGTGTGAATGCGATTGCAGAAATATTTTTTTATCACAATACCAAGTGATAAGCCCCAAAGTAAAGTGAGTGGCAAGGGCGAGTAACGGGAAAAAAGTTGCAGACTCCGCTGCTGAGAGTGTGGAAAAAATCTCTATAAGCGAGTAAGAAAGTACGCGTAGTTATTTGGAAAGTGCTTTAAAAATTGGACCATGTCAAGCGCTGCACGCGCAAATTTGGTGCTAATCAAACTGTTGTATACTCATCGATAATTAATTAATCGTACGGTACTCATTTTTATATCGGTATCATATCAAATAATTGTACGAGATCGACAGTTTCTCGTCAAAATTGCATCGCTCTGATAAATGGCCGATCAAGAGACCGAACATAACCTATACGCCGCGGTCCTGGCTCGTCTCTCCATCAATGTAAAAAACGTAAGACCACGCGACTCGTGCCTTCATCACCACTAGTAAACAGTTTTTTAACCATAAATGAAGCAGTTATCCGTAACGAGAACGTAGTAAGAACCACCAGGCCTGAAATTTTTAATATCGAGAATGTAACAAAAGCAACGTAGGGAAGAAAAATCCAATGTTTGGAAATAGCAAATCCACTAGTTTGTCTTTTTATTTAAATAAGTAGGTATATTTATTGAGCCACGAACTTTCTACTCGGATTCTGCATTCTCTGAACGACTAACGACCGTAAAAAAAGACTAAACATCGATATGGATTACCAAAGAAAAGCAAGAAGAAGGAAAATCAAGTAAATTCATACATCCCTTTAAAGCAAAGAAAACGATTATACATCTGCAAAAAAGGGGCTCGGGACAAAGATCGAAAGTTCATTGTGACCTGCAAATGAATCGCAGCTAACGTCTAAACGAATAATTTCCATCCACAAAGGTCTCCCCGATGGAAACAACAGCATAGATCGCAAATGTCGTCAGCCGCCGTAGCCCTTGCTCCGTGTCGATGACGCCCTGAAGATGCGGCCGGTTTGCAGTAGCGTCGCGCTTCCTGCATCCTGGATCCTGGAAAAAAAATGCGCGACATTTCCTGCGGTGTCACGGACTCGTCAGAGTCCGAGACCGAGTCATCGCTGCCGTCGTCCGGCGGTTACAACGAAGCGGCGCGGGATGCCGAGGACGTTAGGGGAAATTTGCAGTCGTCGGACAGCGGAGTGTCCACAGCCAGCGAGACGTCCAGCTGCGAGGATTGCGCCGCGTCCGAAAACGCAGCGGGGATTCCGCGCGTGGAGCGTCCCGGCGTGGGTTTTCTGCGAGCTCTATTGCCCTGGAGTAGGAGGTCGAATCGCGAGTCATCGGCGGACAAGGTGGGCGGAACGACGGCCCTGATTCAGCACTCGAGACCGTCGGATCTGCCGGTGAAGAGCGCGGACGAGGATCGTCGCCACAGGAGGCAGTACGACGCGATACTGGAGGAGGCGAGGAGGCGAGAGATCCGGGAGGCGCAAGCGCGACAGTTGCGTCGCGAGGAGTCGCTGCGACGGGAGGAGAGACTGGCGGCGGACTCAAGCGTCTGGTGTACCGAGATATTGCCCAGATTCGAGCTCGTGCGCTCGAGCAAGCGCGTGCGGGATCTCTGGTGGGACGGTTTGCCGCCGAGTATACGCGGCAGAGTTTGGAGATTGGCTATAGCCAACGAGCTGGGCATAAGCGGCGATCTCTACGACTCTTACTCGCGTACGATAAATCTTGAGGAGCCGAGCGACGAGTCCGCCATAAAGTTGGACGTTTCTCGCACCTTTTCGAATCTCGGAGTTTTCCAAGAGGGCGGACCGTTGCACGAACACCTGCGAAACTTGCTGGCGGCTTACGCTCGTTACAAAAGCGACGTGGGCTACGTACAGGGTATGAGCTTCGTCGGCGCCGTTCTCGCTCTCAACATGGAGCCCAGGGACGCTTTCGTTTGTTTCGCCAATCTCCTGGACAAACCATGCCATCGCGCTGCCTTCGCCCTCGATCAACGCCGCATGAACTCCTACTATCGAGCTTTCTCCGACTCTCTGGCCCACCGAGTGCCCAAAGTGCATCTTCACTTCAGCGCCAACGGACTCAGCCCCGACATGTATCTACTCGACTGGCTCTACACGGTATACGCCAAGGCTATGCCCCTCGACGTCGTATGCAGAATTTGGGACGTTTTCGTGCGCGACGGCGAGGAGTTTCTCTTCAGAACTGCCCTCGGCATACTTCGCATGTATCAAGATCGCTTGCTAGGAATGGACTTTGTACGCTGCTCGCAGTTTCTCAACAAGTTGCCTGAAGATATACAGGCTGCTGCGCTCTTCGACAATATCGCCAAAATGAGCACCAACGTCGGAGCACGAAGCTTTCGGGAAACGATTCCTCGGCTAACCTGATTCGTGGCTTGAATTATTCGAGCAGCGGTTCACGTGCAGAGAACATTTGGAATACCGAGTCTCGAGGCTGCGAAGGCGTACTTCTGTTTCAGTCATTTTTGCGATTTTTTTCGGATGGTATTTTTTTATGTCGAGGAAAAATTAGCGCTGCGCTCTCTGCTGTTTCTATCCGCGCTCCACTCGACACTTTTACATTATGCTATAGCTGTAACAATGCCGTCCGCGCGTTGCCCCAATACTCTACAAGGTACGCCTCACTGTACCAGCGTGAGCATTCGCGCCTATCGTAATTAGCGTTATCACCGGGCAATTCAATCCTTCCCACAACCAAAGCGGGGAAAAATGTATTTTTTTATACTCACAATAACCGGAAGTAGATCACTCGCACTTTTGTGAATCTCATCGAATTGACTAGTAAATTATCGATCTGAGAATAGGATATTTGCGCTATTCGGACTTATTTTTAAGTATTATTGTACCGTTTTTTAAAATCAACTTTCGACGGAATACTCAAGTCGTCCCGTTTGTACGTCATGACCAGAGGTGTGAAAAAAAGTTTCAGTTTGTTTACCAAAACTCGAGCTTTACGGAGATTCCTCAGATTCGAATCTTTTGTGTATCATTTTTGTCTATAATTGTGAATAAAAGTATATTTATATAAAAAACCAAAATAATCGGTGATGGCGAATTCTTTTTTTTTTAAGGAACTTAATGCGTCCGATGAACCCAAACAAGTGACCCGGAAAAATTGATAATCAAATTTGACAATTCAATGAAAATTCGTGTCACTTAAAATTCTTTTGTATTTCACCTATTTGTAATGCGGACAGAAGTCAATTCGAGTGCGTTATTTACAGCGAACATTTGCTAAACATCGAACACGAAGTTTCGAATAAATAATTCATTCGCAAGATCCAACGATTCCGCGAATCGCAGATCGAGCGCCTAACGCTATTGGGCGCGTTCCTCCCCCATTTTTATTCCTTTTGTTGGATAAAAACAGGACCCACGATTCCGATCGTTAATAACAACGAGATGGACTGCGATCGATTCATTCAGCGCGAACTTTCTTCCTATTTGTTTTCTTTGTACAAAGTAAAATCATCGATTCGTGGCTCCTGTTCTCGTCCCTCTCAATCTCGTTCGACTCATCTATCAATAAATATCAATTTTGTTTTCCTAACCTCGCGACTGTTCGTGAAACATTGCGCTCTCCTTCGCAAAAAAAGAAGCTAATCCGCGTACGCGTTCTCTCTGCCTCATTTTTTCCCCTCTCGGTACTACGTTATATCTGGGGTCTTTTTTGGTCTCACAGCGGGGCGAAGCGACGAGTCCACAGCTACTTCATCGTAAAACAGGCTCGTCGTGAACGCCTCACGGCTCACTGGGAGTGACTGCTCGGCAGTTCGGAGCGATCCACGATGGGTCGCGTAGCTGGAAAAGAAAGAACGCACCCAACGTTATAAAACGACTATGGTAGATTGATGTTTCGAATGCATACACATATAATGGTTTTATGGCGTTTTAGCGAATCTCTATGGACCTATCGTGTGCATTACCAACTTTTAACGGACTACATCTACCTAGGTGGGTCAAAAAATTAATTTTCCATAAATCGTTTCATTCGATTACCTTTTAGCTATATTCCGTGGAAATTTCATTGAAAAACTCCGAACATTGAATGAGCTACGGGTTCTAACAGTCGGGCGGGCAAGCGGATTGTTTCCAAATTTACACAAGATACGATGAGAAACATTTAAAGGTCGTTTACGATCGCACTTTTTGAAAAGCGATCTTCATGTTTTAACGGGTAAGGCCACAGTAGAATGATAAAAAAATCGATTTTTTTTCTCGCTAAAACGGTGCTTTATTTTCATAAGAATACGTTACTATTCGAATTATAGCAAGACAAATTTTTTTTCACTGTCTTTGAGCGTATAACGAAACTAGTATACCTAACACCTTTTTTTTTTGGGGCGCCTAATGTCAGCGAATTATCTTATCAGAGTCGTCATATTTATTTTATCCTCGACTCACAGTTATCCGCGCGTGTGTCGATGCGCCCGTCCAACCGCAAGGAAAGTCGGATCCTCCAGCATTGCGCGTAGAACAGCGAGAAAATCGGCAGCCTGATCCTCGTCTATGGCTCTCCGGTCGTACGACAGGGTCACGGCTAGTCGCGTCGTCTTTCGCAGTGCCGCGTCTGCAGATTTAACAGCGAAATTCGTTGGTCACACTCGTATGAAAGATAAAAAGAGCTGTTGTTCTAGAAGGAAAACAAACGAAATATCTTACCTAACTCTCCGCGTCCCGTGCCTACCGCCAGAATAGCGGTTTGCGGCGGATTTATTATTGCGGAAAATTCCTTGATACCGAACATTCCCAGATTCGAAATTCTGAAAACAAAGCCGCCAAGGTGGTAGAGCCATGGGTGATAAAGTCGCATGGAGTCGGACATTAGGATTGAAGAAAGAATTTTACGTAAATGTGCCACCCTGGAATTCGTTCGGTTTGAGGGTGGCGTCGCGCGCTTTGCCCGCGAGTTCTCGTATATTCGAGGCTATTTCCGTCAGGCTTTTCCTGGCGCTGTCGAAAATTATTGGTGTAATGAGACCGGTCGGCGTGGAAACGGCAACGGAGACGTCAACGTTTTGCATACGGATCACCTGGTCGCAAATATCATCAAATGTATTACATTCGTTGACTCATCTATTTATTGATTGACATTGATTAAATTATTTGACATTGATTAAATTGTTCATTCATATACATCCTCCATATAATTCATTGACATTGATTAAATTATTCATTCATATACATCCTCCATTAGTTGATGAATATATGCATTTTCAATTAATGGATTTATTGATTTAGCTACTATTCGATATATCAGTTATTCATTAGTGGAACGAGGAATTTGTTGTCAGCCAATTCATCGATGTTTTAATTTACATTTATGAGTGTTGATATATATTCATTGATTTTTTTATTTATAATAAAACTAAATGCCTTATTCATTTTATAAATGAAATTTTTGTATCGTAAGGTTAATTTTGCACTTCGCGTACTTCAGCTTTTTATTTTTATGTTCACTGGCAATCATTATTTAGGATTGCGATCTTTAGTGCACCGAACATATTTGTGCTCACCTGGCCATCCTTATAGAGCGTGTTGATGTCCGGACACTCTAGGAGCGCGTGCGACACCGCTTTCACGATGAAATCATTTATCGATACTGAAACACCGTCCGCTTTTAGCTTGGTTCGTATCTCCGAGAGTTTGTCCATATTGATGTCCATCGTCGCGTACGAATGAGGAATATTACCCTGAAGAGAAATTTTAAAAAGCCATCACTGGATGGAATAATTGATAATGGAAAGACAACTGCGTAAATATTGTACAAGAAATAAATGAAAAATTCATAATAAATAGGGAGGCAATCATTTAGATTTTAGTATAAATAATTGATGGAGCAGTAATATTACAGTACCTTCGATTCCCCGAGGCGCTTAGCGATAACGGCGCGAATGTTCGAAACTTCGAGATCTTTGTACGTTGACGGGCCAGTTTTGCAAATACGAATGGGGCCTCTCGGTTGCGTCGAGCCTGTTCCGGGCTTAGCCGACGGCGGCGGTGCTGTAAAAGTAATGTTTAATTGAATTATACTCCCAACTGAGCGATGAATCGGTCATTGCAAATGCCGACGATCCCAGAACGCGTCTAATAGTAATCTGAACCGCTAGGAGCGCCACCTTCGCGCGTATAGCGAATATGCTTCATCGAAAGCATATTCGCTATACGCGAAAAATAATATTTAATAAATAACAAAGAGAATATTTGTAAAAGAAAAATTAGAGAAGATATATTCTTTTTACGAGTTTTTAAAAAAATATATCTTCTCTAATGTTTCTATTACAAATATTCTGTTCGTTATTTATTAAATATTATTTTTTCTAGAATTTTCTTACCGGCACTGAGCGTGACCTTCCGTATATTATTGGCTTGTATGTGAGCTAAAACGTCGCCCTTGAGGAGACGATTAGGTCGGCCGGATCCTTTTACAGAGCCGGAGCTCAGGCCGTATTCCTCGAGTAATCGCTTCACCGCCAGACCATAAACCCTGTGGAGCATCAAGTCGTCCTTCAGATAATTCATTCCAACGATCAAATGTCGGGAAGCAATAAGTTCCCTTAATTTTCAATCAAACATGAATTTCGGAATTTTGAGTTCTGGATTTTCCGGTCAAATAGCTCAGCGTTGGATATTGCATAAAAATTAGCAAGATTACCAAAATAGTCTACTTCTTTTGTTATCTTCACTCGCGAAAAGTTCAATGAGAAAAATAGGAGGCTCTCATACGAAAAGTGCAACTCACTGTCCGCTGGGCGGAGGTTTTGGGCCTGCAGGCGAAGAGCTGGAGGTTGCGGTGGACGGAGTGGACGGAGTAGATGGGGTTGGTGTTGTAGCTTTTGGAGCGCTGGTCGGGACAACCGCACTCTTCCAATCAGTTCCCTTCTCCACCACCACGGCTATCAATTGGCCCACTTCGACTTGGGAGCCTTCTTCAACCTTAAAGGTAGCACTTCGTTATTATATCGCTACTCAATCCTTTGCACATGCTACATGTAATGAACAAGGGGATTGGTGTATTCAAAACTCGCTAGCTAGTTTATTACCTATATGAGATAATTTAATGAATCCACCAGCAGAAGATTTAGCACGTCAAATATTCTTTCCCCCTGGATCAACATGATTCCAATGTGCTCTTGTCTCAATATTTTACGGATTGCAAAGCACCGTATCGATTAATTTTACACACATGTAAAATAATACTTAATCATACGACGATTTTTTTCACAATGAAATAGTTCTGTGCTTGAATATTTTCACAGTGAACGTCTCTTCCGACTGAATACTGTACATCTACAACGCCAAAAGACCACAGGATTTTTCTGTACTCACAAGGATCTTAGCCAATGTCACCTCTTCGTCCATCTCAAAGGTCATGACTGCCTTGTCCGTCTGTATATCCGCAAGAGCGTCGCCGGGCGATATATCCTCGCCTTCCTTCTTGAACCACTTTACGATGGTCCCAGAGGTCATGGTCGGCGAGAGAGCCGGCATTGCCACGTTTATCCTGCAAGTAACCACAGCTCTAGAGAAATTCCTAATAATTAATAGAAAAAAACGGAAAAAAATGTCAACTGATAAAATATATATCGCACTGTCCATCCGGTACCACGGCGGATTCTCCAGCTGCCACGGATTGCTCAGAAGTTTTTGGACTCGAAGCCCCAGACGGCACCTCGACGGTGGTCCAGTCCTCTTCGGGTTCGACTGTCAGGGCGATCAGAGTGCCGACCTTGACATCTTTGGTACCCTCCGCAACCTGTGCCATTCACACAAGTGTAAATTTAGCCTCTCACCTGAATTACTAGGCGATCTAGGATTTTTTGGTCTCCTGCTTATTTCTTTTTTTTTCGTTGATTATTACTATAATTTTAGCCAGGACGGCGTCGTCGTCCATCTCGAAGGTCATGACCGCCTTGTCCGTTTGGATGTCCGCTAGTGCGTCGCCCGCCTGAATCGGATCTCCGACCCTTTTTATCCACTTGACAATAGTGCCGGTTTCCATGGTAGGCGAGAGGGACGGCATGAGGACTTCCTTGCCCTTGACTGCGTTTGACAGAACCCATAGTCGCGAATTCACGATTGCATAATACGTTTACGAAAAAAAGGGAAGACCTAACCTCGAAAATGAATACCGAAACTCGCACAATTTCGAAATTTGAGGGAATTTTGAAATATCGCGAATGATAAAGCGTATTTGTCGTGTCGACGATGCGTTTTTGCGAATTATCATCGAATGACAATTCGTAATTGTCGTGGGAAAATGCAAAGCGGGACATAACCTCGAAATTTTATGAAAAACGCGAGGCTCGCGATTGGGGTATGAATTTACTGACCGTTCACTATGTAGCTCGTGTGTATCCACGATCGTCGACATTTCCAAGGCACGAAAGCACGAACAACGCGTCTGTCATTTTGGAATTTGAAGGAGCGCAGACGAAACCTGCATCGCATTATTTGGGCCATACTCGCGAACGCACACACAGCCGAGCCAGCCCGGATCGTGACCGATTGATCTCGTTTGCTCGTCCAGCAGACGACGAGACACACGAGTGACCTCTGCGGCAAGGTCGTACATTATCATCGATTCGATCATTCGTCGCGATTCGATTTCCTTATTAACATCCTTCAAATATTAACGATCTATAAGCGAATATTTGTTTCAATAGGCGCCAATTGTGAACGTTGCATTTCCGTGTAGAATATGCACGGTTTGGCGCGATTGCGATTTTATTGTAGTACGAAAGGACGCGGGAAGCGGAAAAGATATGTGCGTGTATACAGGGTGTGCCAGTCGAATCGACCTGCTCGATAATCTTCGACACTGTTGATTATACCTAGATAATTTACGGGCGAAAGTTAAGGAGTCTGACAAAACTTGATTTCTTTTGAACTTCTTTTACAGATTGACATTTATGTAATTTTCAAAATTTCGTACATATATTCGGTCATCCGAAAGTTTTTTTTAGTAAATTTGGAACACATTTTTTATTTGTGATCAGCCTAGTTTCCAGAACATGTATTGATTGTGTGAAAAAGTTCCACCTTGTTATCCCAATACTTCATCTGCTAAAAATATTGAAAATCGACCGGTTTTATGGGCCCCAGGCTCATGCAGACTCGTTTAATTCGACACCCTAAAGACATGTTTCCTTTATTCGCGCTATGTCGAGGATTGATCAAAACAATGTTTAATGTTCAAGTTTTTTTGCATATAGGGTTATGTGCAAGACTATAATTACAGCCAACGACCATACCACGCTGAACACACCAGTTCTCGTCCGATCACTGAAGTTAAGCAGCATTGGGCGCGGTCAGTACTTGGATGGGTGACCGCTTGGGAACACCGCGTGCCGTTGGCATCTTTTTTGCAATTCTAACTTCTATTCGTTAGCAGTGAATTAATAAATAAATAAAACTTTAATTTTAAGTTTTTCAGAATGTCATTTTGAGTATAATTTTAGTCACCCTTCATTTCGTGGATCCGCAATTGGATATTCTTTAAATTTATTTTCGTTGGGATTGTGAAACATCTTACATAATATACTGAAAAGGGTCTACAACTACCTCGCTATGTGGGTTTCTTCCCCACTTCCCGCCTCTCCACTTCTCATAAACGATATGTAAGGAAATTTTTTTAATCTAAAAAATTAGACATAGCACCCCTTACAGTTTCATTATACGTAGAGCTAAAGATTTACAGATGTACGGACAAAACATGCCTCAATATTTGTAAATTTTTGCTCGTAACTTAATTTAGTCCTTGGTTTGACGTTTTTATCTTCATTTTTTATCTAAATTGCTTATGGAAAATAATAACAAACTGCAAAGACCATTTATGAAAATATAGAAAAGTTACACAGAACTCGCCGTCAGTTTTTGTATTTTTGTTCGTTGGTTCATTTGTTTATTCGTTCGTGCTCGGTCGTTTTTCAATATGATCTCTGTTATGTTTGTTTATTGCAATCGTAAATAAACTGCATAGCGGAATGTTCATTAGCCTAAATTCAGTAGTTCTTATAAACGAACAAACATTCGGGACCCTACAGTTTTATTATATGTAGAAATGTATATATTTAATATAAACTATAATATGATATATGAAAGTAATACATGTGTATATATAGAATATATATAATATATAATGCCGATAATTTCTTGCTCCTGAATCGCTATACGTAACTCGTGAGCCTAATAATTAGCATTGGAAGACATCGATATCACACCCAGGCCTACGTTTGTGCAATGTCAAAAATCGTTCATGGTACCGGAAACAGACGAATCGGGCGGTTCGGTATCACGGCTTAACCTTTTATATCTCACGATATATCGTATTTTTCAGATAACTGTGGATTTCCGGGTTGTTCCAGTTGATTCCTTAGATCGTCTCGGGATTCCTTCAGTGCGTGAGATTTCCAATACAGACGTACTTGATGTCGAGATAATCGTCGAGGCCGTGTCTCGAGCCTTCCCTCCCGAGTCCGGATTCCTTGACGCCACCAAAGGCAGCCTCGGCGCACGAGATGAGACCCTCGTTAACGCCGACCATACCGACCTCCATATTCTTGGCGACGCGAAAGATCTGCGCGACGTCGCGCGAAAAGAAATAACCGGCGAGGCCGACTCTGGTCTCGTTGGCGAGTTTGAGAACATCCGGTTCCGTGGCAAACCGATGAATAACAGCGACAGGTCCGAATATCTCGCGTCCCCAAATGTCCATATCACGGGTGACGTCTGTGAGAAGAGTGGGCTCGTAGAAGAGCGGTCCGAGATCATCGCGAATGGCTCCACCGCAGTGAATCTTGGCACCTTTCGCAACCGCGTCTTTCACGAGGCTATCGACGATTCGCAGTTGACTCTCCTTGATGAGCGGTCCATGAGTGACACCGTCCGCCGTACCGTCGCCCAACCGAATATCCGTTCGCATACGGGCGACGAATTTCTCCAAGAAATCCTCGTAAATTCGGTCCTGCACGTAGAAGCGATTGGCGGAAACGCAAGTTTGTCCGGTGTTGCGGAATTTCGAGGTCATGGCACCGGAAACGGCGAGCTCGAGATCGGCACTCTCGAAGACGATGTAGGGCGCGTTGCCGCCGAGCTCGAGGCTCAAACGTTTCATGCTCGGCGCGCACTGCTCGTACAACATTTTGCCGACGTTGGTCGAGCCCGTGAACGAGAGTGCTCTCACTCGTGGATCGGCGCACAACTCTTTGCCAACCCGCGCCGAGTTCACCGCGTTCGCCGGCACGACGTTCAAAACGCCACGTGGAATTCCCGCCTCTTCCGCGAGCGCCACGAGCGCGAGGGCCGTCAAGGGTGTATCCTCGGAGGGTTTGAGCACGCACGTACAGCCGGCAGCGATCGCCGCGCCTGCTTTCCGCGTTATCATTGCGTGTGGAAAATTCCAGGGTGTTATCAGCGCCGCTACTCCTACCGGTTGCTTCATCAGAAACAATTCCCGGTTAGCCGTAGGCGATTGCAACACTTCGCCATTCACGCGACGTGCCTCCTCTGAGAACCACTCGACGAACGAATTGCCGTATTTTATTTCGCCCCGCGATTCCGCCAGTGATTTCCCGTTCTCCCGCGTCAATATTAACGCCAAATCCTCCGAGTGCTTCACCATGAGATCGTACCATTTTCTTAAAAAGTCCGCACGTTCCTTTGCCGTTGTGTGTCGAAAGCTCTCGAACGCTTTGGATGCCGCTGTTATCGCAGCTGTAGCATCCGCACGGTCCATACTCGCCACTCGAGCCAGTGTACTACCGTCCACTGGATTGGTCACCTCGAAGCTATCGCCGCTCTTCGCGCTCACCCACTCGCCGTCTATGAAACCCTTGTCCCGTAGAAGCGAAATGCCACGGGTAATCGTTGGGGCTCGACCCGCCGGAGACACCAGGGATAACGATCTTCCGAACAGCAGCATCTTACGGCTTGAGCGATGACCTCGGAGCTGCGCCATTAAGGAAAAAATCGAATATTTAGATTATACAGTTTGTATGTCTTTTTTTTTTCTCAGAATTTTTTGCCATTCTTTTATACACTATGCATCATTCACATTCAATTTTTTTTAATAACATATGTACAAGATTAATAGCTAGCGGAAGAATGTGATTTCTTCAACTTATTTCCTCGAATATCCTTCTTCAATTATCTCTACTCACAAAATGAAACTATAAGCTTCATATGTTTAGTCTTTCATAACTCGAGAACTATTTCATTGATTTGAATTAGTCTTTGTCAGAAAGACGGCTTGAAGTCTAAATAGAATTTAGGCAAATGGGTGTCTCTCAAAAAAAATTTCAGCTACAAGAGAAAAAACATGACATAATTCATTTAAAAAAAAAACAAGCACCAACGAATAAGCAAATGAACAAAAAAACAATAATTAACGAAAAAGCACAGGTTGAAAATAAACAGACTATGAAGATCAGTATGTTCTTTTTTTATGATAGTTTTTCTGTATACATGACATATTCTGTTTAATTTTATCTCTATATTACATAAAGTATTGATGATAATCCACACATCGTTGATGAATAACTTAAATTTATATTTCCGAAAAACGATATCTTACATAATGCACAAAGGGTTAATAATATACGTATATTAGTAAATTATAGTATAGCTAAACAATTTTTTCGTCTTATTTCCTTTCAAATATTGAAATATATTTTTCCATACTTTTTAAATGGTTATTAAACAAATATTGAAGATAAGAGAGATATATAATTGTGATAATAGAGAGTATAATAGCAATATATATGTGGTGAAAACAAATTGCGTTTTCTGTTAAAGTAAAAACATTCTTGTAGTAATGCTGTTTCCGTTTTTGCGAATTTTTCTTACACGGTATTGTGTAACAAAAAAAAATAGAAACATTCAAAAAAACATATATTTATGAATGTACGTTATACTTTAATTTTTGTACATCAATCATTTTTGTACGGGTACGTATGTAATTTATTATGTCAGTTGATAATAATTATTAATCGATAACAATCGGTTAACAAAAGGCTTCCGGAGGTTACGTTCACACATATTCGAACGTAACGATTCAATTGGCTGGAGGATTGACTTTGATTAGCGCAGCACGGTCAATTGGTTAACGGCAAAGTTCACCCCTCTGTTGAGACCGATTATCACCCGTGACTTACCTTGTTGACGAGTAGAAAAATCGACGAAAACGGACAAACAACCGCGTATCTCGGTCGTGTCTCTTGTACCGAGCTCCGAGCTTGAAGTTTTAGCGAGTATTCACCTCGCGGGTCGCACAACGAATCTATATAATAATCGGCTTATCGTTATCGTTGCAGACGGACGCGCAGTCGCGGGTACCGTCGAGTTAAAAAATATCGCAGTCAATAAAAGTTTGCAGTCTTCCATTTCGCGTACGCGTATTTTTAATCGGCGGAAGTGAACAAACAATAGTTATACGTCGTGAATAGAATGCCAGACGCTGCCGGATGTTTTTCTGTCGATCAAGACTCATTAGAACGAAATCGGACAAAAAATAACGAGTGAATTTGCGTTGAAAAGTCGTTCCGCAGCTTTCCAGTCATGACACGCACGTATTTTGCGTGGCATAATTTAGTGATCGACTACAAAATGTCCTGAGTAGAATACCGAACGCTGCACGATTTTATTCTATCGATGAAAATTCATTAGAACGAAATTGGACAGATTCCCGCGAAGGAATCGGATGTGGAGATCCGCCTTGGACTTCCTCCCCTTTCCGTAGCTCCCATGCAACACGTAACCTAAAGATACTACCCTGTTCCAAAAACATGCAGCGCAAGACGCGGTTGGGCGATATTGCCGCCAGCGCCAAAGTGGCGGCAGAGTAGGGAAGCCGCACATTCGCGCCTTTCCACTCGGCCAGTATCGCAGATCGCCGCCAACTTCAGCATGTCACTTCCGCTCTCTCGGAACGCTCAGCCGTACTCAGCGCGTACTCTCCGTTTACGCGGGTGGAATCTTTGCACCCGACTGTACAGATAACAATCGCATGTCAGTGTTTTGCCTGCCGGCGTCTGTTGGTCAACAATAATAAGTGGAAATCACGCGTTATCTCGAATACACATCGTATCGCGCGAAATCATCGTCTCAACGCGTTCTCTCAACGATGAACAATACGAAACGTACGATATACGTAGGTACGTATCTTGAAATGGATGGAAAAACCGGTAACATTGATTATAACCTCAAAATGAAATCGGTTCCGTCACGTGCGTCGTTCAAACAAGGGCAATTTCACAATTAATGAATATAACGGTGAAATGAATGCTGTACGCCCTTATGTTAGTAAGGATTAATTTAAAAACTATCAAACAACATTCAAAACAATAGTACCGTATATTATAACCTCAAAATGAGTCCGCTTCGCGTGCGGTACTTCATTAAATTACGATCCCACAATCAAATAAACGTTTCTCAATCGTTACGAGACATACTTCTCAAATCCGTTTGTTGTGATTGATGCCGAGATGCAATTTTTTTATGTCTCTCGTAAGAACTCATAGATCCTCTGGTGGCAATGCCCCTTTTTGGTAGACATCCCAGTGGGATTGCGATTGGTGCCGATAACTCAACATTGATAAGGATATTGTAGCTCACTAAGTCCAAGTTGCCAGAACTATTCATTCCGTCAACCAGGGTTATCAGACATGAGAAATTCAAAAAAGAATTTTTAGTATAGTAGCAAAAGCTTTGCATGACCGAATACTTACAACATTTTGAGATTGAACATATTTTTAAAATCCGCCAATCATACGATATAAAATGTTATGAACTGTACTGTGTCCAAATTTGAGGTGAAATGGACAAATGGTCCATGAATCGGAATAGCATTGTGAGAATAACGTAAAAGAAAAATGGTAAATAATAATAAGGTGGTTTGCTGTAGCATAGTTGCTGATCTGACCCTGACAAAAATGTTATAGTTCAGTCAATTTGATAAATCATCACGAAAATCTTTGTTGCAAATTGGAATTGCAACTCTAAGCTACAAAAGTATGCAATAAAAAAACGTATTAAAAAAACTTCAAATTTATGCAGAACCCTCAATGGAAAAATCAAATATTTATTATTTGGATTCTCTCAAATTGAATACCTTGACAATTTGTCTTTTTTTATACATTCCATATCATTTTGTATGTTTTTAAAATTATATATATGTATGTTACTAGCTACGTGTATAGGCATTCTATAGAATACCTAGTTATTCTATATAATACTGGGCTCGTCAAGACAATATATACAACATTGTATCTATTGTTAATCATTACATACTGTACCTAGGTAATGTATGCAATACCTAGAAATCATATAGAATGCCATTAGGAGATCAGGTACTTTTATATGCATTCCTTTGACCGGAATCATAAAAGAGGAAGCTCAATTTTCAATTTTTTTTTTTCAAAGCTTACGATTTTTTTTGGTAAAGATATTTTTATTTTCTTGAAGGGAATCGAGACAATTTGGAAAATTATGTGTAACGCGAAAACGACAAGGATTCAAGAAAAACTTGAATTGGTTTTCGTTGAATTCGCGAGAATATTTTCATTTTTTTATTCAATTATTTTCGGTAAAACATCAGATGGTTTAATTACCGTAACTCGAGAACTAAGGGGTTTGTGGTAAAATTTCAGGAGAGGAAAAAAATTGTATTTTTCCATTTTCAACGCAATAGAACTATTTCAGATATTCGTTCGATTTGCGTGACTAAAAAAAAAATAACATTTTAACCGTGAAAAAAATATCGAAAAAAATCCGAAATTATTCTATTGCATGGAAAATAGAAAAATACAATTCTTTCCCTCTCCTGAAATTTTACCACAAACCCCTTAGTTCTCGAGTTACGGTAATTCAATTACCGGTTTTTTTTTTACCGAAAATAGGTTTAAAAAATTCGAAAAAAATCTGTAAAAAATTCTCGCATACCAACGAAAACCAATCCAACTTTTTTACTATCGTTTTTACCAATGTTTTTCTTGAATCCTTGTCGTTTTCGCGTTACACGTTATTTTCCAAATTGTCTCTTTTTTTTCTTCAAGAAAATAAAAATATCTTTAGAAAAAAAATCGTACGAAGCTTTAAAAAAAAAAACAAAGTTGAAGCTTGAGCTTCAACCCTTCATGATTCCGGTCAAAGAAATGCATTTTAAAAAATTTGTCTGTAAACGGGGTCCACCAGAAGAGGAACAAAAAAGGCGAAAAATTGTCGTTTTCAAAAAAGGGTACGTCGTAAAAAAAATAGTAAAAAAATTTCAAAAAAATGTAATGAAGGTGAATTCTTGCCGTTTAAAATGTCGTTTATTAAATTCATTCATGTCAACTATCGGCGAAATACCATAAAAGATCATTCTCGAACTTTTTTGAATTTTTGTCCGGAAACTTTTCGCCGGTAGTCTATATATTCACACAAACACGTATAATGTATACGTGTGTGTATTGCAGTGAATAATACTGAATATTAATCAGCAGTACGAATAATAATATATGTATAACAATAGTAATATACCAGAAAGAAAAATTAATTGCGGTTCCTTTGCTTCTTTGGGATTTGCCATCGAATCGTTTCCTCCTGATCAAACATTGTTCGCATTTATTTACCTTTTTTTCAGGGGGCCTCGCCGAGGAGGTCGACGAAAAAGTTTTGCACGCCGCGTTCATTCCTTTCGGCGAAATCGTCGACGTTCAAATACCGCTGGACTATGAATCTGAGAAACACAGAGGCTTCGCTTTCATAGAGTTCGAGGTTGCCGAAGATGCGGCCGCGGCGATCGACAATATGGTACGTTTTGAATGATCAAAACTGATTGTGTAGCTGAACGAAATGAAACGGGGCAAATAATCGCTGCTCGCTTTATCACAGAACGATTCGGAACTGTTCGGTCGAACGATAAGGGTCAACATCGCCAAGCCACAGAAGATCAAAGAGGGTTCATCGAAACCTGTATGGGCTGACGACGTTTGGCTGCAGGAACATGCCGGCGAGACCCTCAAAAGCGACGACTCCACCGCGACTAGCGATCCGGCCAACCAGACCAAAAAGGGCAAACAAAATCCACAAGTTTATCTCGACATAAGCATAGGCAAACAAGAATTGGGCCGAGTTATAATAATGTTGAGGACCGACGTGGCGCCGAAAACGGCCGAGAACTTCCGGTGTCTGTGCACCCACGAGAAGGGCTTCGGATATCAGGGGAGCGTCTTTCATCGTATTATTCCGGACTTCGTATCCTTTTTTGCGATTGCTAAGGCTTTTTACTTTATTCGCATTCCTAGAAATAAAAAACCACACAAATGTACACTACCGCTCAAAAGTTTGGATACATCAGTCGATACTTTCATGCCGCACTAAAAGTTGCATAGATCCGTTAAAAAAATGTAACCAAATTTTACAGACGGCGTTTTAAAGGTTACAAATTCAGCTTTGTTTTGCTTTTCTGAAATATTTTTTATGATTTTTTTTCGACTCGATACACACTTTTGTACGTGACCGTTTTTCGGCTGTTTTTCGACCACCGAGAATTGGGCGCATAACTTATGAAATTTTTTTGTCATTTTATCCATGATAAAGTTGCAAGGAATAGCAAAGCTCCATTTTCGTTTTTTGAAAAGTTTTGTACGATTTTTTTCGCAAAGTTATTTCTTTTTTGGCTAAAAATGACAAATTTTGAAAAATGTAATGAAACTCAAGAACTTTGGGGTTCAAGAGGAAATGTCAAAGATGTAAAAAGTTGGATAAGTTTATCCTGGATCGCCTGGAATTTTTGAAGAATTTTCCTGTAAGATTTTTTTTTTTAACGATTTTCGCTTCAAACTCTGATAAGTAGAATGGCTTAACTCAAAAAGTACGGCGTTTAGGACAAAATATCAGGAGGAGAAACACTTTTAATTTTCCATTTTAAATTTGCTTGAATTTTCTCAGATTTTGTTAGACATTTTTTGGCCGAAACTCGTAGAATGGTCCAAAACATTGATTGGTTTGTCGCGAAAACTATTGAGTTGGAGACGAAATATCAAGAGGGGACAATGTTGCAGTATTTTGTTTTAAATACGATGAAACTTTTTCAGATTTTCTTCCATTTTTTACAATGTTTCAAAAGCACCTAGACGACCTGAATAACAACACTGTAAATTTTTGTTTAATCTGAATAAATTTCGATGTATTCAAAGCGAAATACTAAAAAATTTTCCCCTCTTGATATTTAGTCTCTAACTCAATAGTTTTCGATACGCCAATCAATTATTTGGACGATTCGCCGAGCTTCGACCACAAAACATTCCAAAAAAAATTCTGAAAAAATTCACCGTATTTAAATTCGAAAAATAAAAAAGTTTCTACTCTTGATATTTTGGCCTAAAACTAAAATGTTGTCCTAAAACTCTTCGCGTTAAGCCATCCTACTTATCAGAGTTACAAGTGAAAAGTAAAAAAAAAACTCAAAGGAAAATTCTGAAAAAATTCCAGGCGATTCAGTATAAGCTCGTACAACTTTTTACATCTTTGACATTTCCTCTTCAACCCTGTAGTTCTTGAGTTACGTCGCATTTTCCAAAATTTGTCTTTTTTAGCCAAAAATAAAACTTGAAAAAAAATAGTATGAAACTTTAAAAAAAAACGAAAATGGAGCTTCTGCTACCCCTTTCAAGTTTATCATGGATAAAAATGACAAAATTTTTTCCATAAGTTATGCGCCCAATTCTCGATGGTTGAAAAATAGCCGAAAAACAGTCACGTACCGTGCGTATCGTACCGGGTCGAAAAAAACCATAAAAAATATTTCAAAAAAACAAAACAAAGCTGAATGTGTCCCCTTCAAAACGCCGTTGGTTAAATTTGGTGATCTATTTGTTTGACGAAGCTATCTAACTTTTAGTGCGGCAAGAAATATCGACTGGTGTATCCAAAATTTTGAGTGTATATATATATATATATATATATATATATATATATATATACACACACACACACACACACACACACACAAAATATATAAAATTAATAATTAGATATATATATATATTCTTAATAAATCGTCGTCAGATGTGCCAAGGCGGCGATTTCACGAATCACAACGGAACGGGCGGCAAATCCATCTACGGGAATAAATTTGACGACGAGAATTTTGAGCTGAAGCACACGGGCCCGGGAACAGTGTCTATGGCAAATTCGGGCCCAAATTCGAATGGCTCGCAATTCTTCCTCTGCACCGCTCGAACCGACTGGCTGGACGGCAAACACGTGGTTTTCGGCCACGTGATCAGTGGACTGGACGTACTCAAGAAGATGGAAAAGTACGGCTCCAAATCGGGAACTCCTTCACAAAAAGTTGTAATCAGCGCGTGCGGAGAATTATCGTGAGAAATAAAACTCGAAACTTCGGATGAGTTTTCTTTTGAATTCATTGTTTTTCCAACGACTGCAGTGTTTTGGACTTTCGATTCAAGTCCCGAACTTTCAGTCGGTGGTCCTGAACGGAATTCAGGCGTACGCGGCAGTGGAAATAATTTAGAGCCAAAGTGTCACCTGTCATTGATCTTTAATTAAATATCACGAAGAAGGTATTAATCAATCGCAGCAGAGTTCAAACAAATCGAAAATCTCCCATTGACGACGCGCATTAAGATTGTCTCGAGGCTTTCATTTGCGCCTGATGAAAGACCTGCTGCAGTTTGTCCAATGTCTCACGGTGTGCCTCCTGCTTTTTGTCCAGCTCTGCCATCAAGTCCTCCGTTCTTTTTCTGGAATATATATATGTGTACATAAAACCGATGTCTATATAATTTGATGCACCCCCCATAGTCACATCACGACAAAAAAGACAACTAAAAATTGAAGTGAGATTTGAGAACGTTTCGTCTCAAAAAAATTCACACATTTACCAGTAAACGGATTGGAAAAGGCTGAAAAATAAATTTTTGTTCGAAAAAATTGCAAAAACTATTATGTACCAAATGTTCGATATACGTGATAAAACGTGCATGCGGAGTACGAATTGCTTACAACTCATTGGATATGTATTCCATGCGTTTCGCCACATTCTGCTTTGCCTCGACCAAGTCTTGTTTAACGAGAACGGGGCCGATGAGCTTGAAGACTTCGTTGCCCGGCTTCAACAGATCCAGTTCTTCCTTCACCGCTGTATTCTCGTTTAACTGCCCGTCCAGCTGTTGCCTCTTCACCAGGGCTTTGTGATAGTCTGCGAGGAAAGATTTTTTTACAGCATGACCATCGACAAATTCGAGCAGCTCAATCGCAATTTTGAGGTTATGTCGAAACGCGAAACTTTGCGGCTTCTTATCGATGTTTATATTTTTCTATACCTTTTTGTATTTGTTTGTAAACATCGATTTCCGCTTGAAGCCGCTTTTGATTTTCTTCCACCATTTTCCTGCAACACGAATTTTCACTAGACCCCCGATCGATGAAACGGAATTGCGACGAATTCGTACGCGAAGTGCGCAAAAATAGCTAACCTGCTTGTTGAGCTTACTAAAATGTGCTTTAAGCGATAAAAGGTGGATTTTCGGTGCTGACAGAACGATTGCGATTCAATCAAGGAGTGAAAAACATCAAGAAACGCTCACACTCAATAGCGAAAGTGTGACTGCAAGAAATCTTACGCTACTGTCCATTTTCGGGCATATTCACAAAACGGTGTTCCGTCTTCGTTTAGCTCGCAACTTTGTTGCCAGACAGTGTTGCCAGATGGTTCTGGCGGCTTCCCCCTAGACCATTGCTGGTCCGCCCTAAAAATCTCCTAAATATCCCCCGCCAAGCCGCTGGTCTGAACAGTGCTGTAAATGAAGGGTAATTTTCGCGATCGGTCAAATGTCGTCAAATAGCTGTTATTTGAAATGCATTTCCTACTTGTGTTTGAGTATTTTGTTTTGAAACTTGATTACTGAAGATGAATACTTTTTTTTATGGAAATAATTGTTGTTAGGTGAAAGGTACGGTCGGTAAAAACATTTATCGTGGTATGGTAATCTGTCTTTAAGCCTCGAAGGGGCTTTATTTCTTTTTGAATTTGCGTATTACAAGAAACCCGCTTTTATGTCTGTCTATATATTTGTTTATTATTACAATTTTTTTACTTATTAGCCGAGTATGTACTTTGAACTATTCTATAGTGCAACTTATACTTATTAACGACGGTCCATTCTAAGTCCATTTAGGTATTTTTGCCGCCTGAATACAATCTACTATGAATTCCCCCGAAACCCCCAATTCTTATTGAAGAAGTGGGGAAAAATTTGCTAAAATCGATGGTCCCTCTTTGAAATTCTGGCAAAAATCGAAAAATACCCGTAGCACAATGGATGGAGCGGCATTTTAAAGCGAAAACGATAACGAACAAAATGAGCACAGACTGGATTCTCCATCGGATTGATACTTGCAATGAAGAATTCACTGATGCGTGAACAGTTAAATTTCGGCCCTAATTGTCAGGAAATGTATCGAGGGTTCCAACATCGCTGTCATTTATATTATTATAAATATTCTCAGAGCTGAAATGTTTCGACATACGAGCTGTCGGCTTAAAGTCACAGCAATCACCGCTGAGCGTGAGTCGAATGTGCATTATAGCCTCGACCATTGCGACCGACATTTTCTTTTGCAGCTTGTATCAGTTGGGTTTGAATGATTGTTTTCGTTTGTTTGAGCTACTTATCGACATATTCTTGAAAAGTATACCCAAAGCGCCTAACAAGGATATTTTTGCCGAAAAACGGTGAGAAAAAAAACACGTTTTTTTTTCGAAAGGTGTCCAACACACTGAATATAAAACCGTTTGATTTTGTTTGTTTCGGATCATGCATCTCCGAGATTTCATCAACAGAGCAGACCTACAGTTTTTTAACTACCATTTTCGCCGATAAATATATTTTTCATGTATGTTCCGAAGACCTGTATGTGTAATGGCCTCTGCACACCGCGCGCGATTTACGATGAGCGATATCCAATGGGAGTTCAGGTATTCCAGAAACCCCCTGGGAAAGTGAAGCTCCCATTGGATATCGCCCATCGCTCGTCGCAAATCAGGCGCAGTGTGCAGAGGCCATAAGACCGTGCACACGACTACCGACGTAACGGTCCCTCACACTGAGAGGCGCAACGACCGGATGAGCGCGCTGCATCAATCGCCGGCTCGCAGCGAACCGATGCGCGCGCAGTGGAGGCGTACGTGCCAAAGTGTGCAGGTGCCTTAGTTCCCTTGCTTCTCATTGGCGCTCGCTTGCGTTCCTATCAGCCCATCCAGCCTACCAGCGCTTGGCGCGATTCGCACCGTAGACGGCCGCATGTGTCGCGATTTTGCTCTCAATTGTGCCGAAGCGGCGGAGCACTCGAAAAAAATGAAGATCTCAAGTTTATCGCGCCGCGCTAGTCTTTCGTTCGACCAAATTACAGCACGCAACGGTTGTCACGATTCGAAAATATATTGCGAATCGCGTTTTCGGAGTAGTCGGAGAACGCGATACTTCCGGGATGGAAAAATTATTCCGATAATTGGCATCAGCCGCACATTCGAAGCGAGCCTTGAGGTCGTCGGATGGTGAAGAGCTGGTTGTTTGACGAGGTAAGCTCAGGTAAGTCGTACTTTTGCCATTCGTGTAGTAGCGTTTCGTCTAACGCGTGTACACGGTGTGTAAATGTTATTTGTAAATATATCGTCTACGAGGATCGCTGTCAGCCGCCGCGATAAAATTACGGAGGTAGTCTTCTATTATCCGTACTGGTCAAATGCGCAATGATCAACCATCGAAAGAATTATTGTCTAGTGACATCTGATTGAGCCGCGTCAAATAGTTCGGGAATGACATTTGTTGAGGTTATATTACGTGTAATCGTTCCCAATGGTCCGATAAGAAACATCTGTGATAATTTTCAACTTTCCTATTGTTCGTGGGTGTCTTTTTTTTCGACGATTCGACGCTCACGAAGAGTGAAAAAGAATTCGAAAGAACAATATTATTATTGTCCTGTGCGGATCTTTTAAAAACGTTTTTTCTTATCAATAGTATTAATAAACGGCTAATTAACTTAATTTAAACATTTGTTTTGAATTCTTTCTGATTAATAGTTAATGAAATAAAAATGTACCTGTATTAATAGTTAATTAACTCGAGTTGAAAATGAATAGTTAAACTACTAGTGAACTGCCATTAGGAATTGCTTATCGGTAATAGCTGTTACTTAATTGAACTTCTATAAAATAGACTTAATAGTTATCTCTTCATTTGATAACGTTTAATAATTCTGATTAGTTGTTTTCAAGTTATATAATCGATAATAATAGTGAATGTTTGTTAATTGAGCAGCTATTGATAATAGGCGATGGTTGTTGATTGAGCAAGTATTAACCAATACTAGATAGTTATGTTTCCACTATGCATCATTATTGATAACTATGGAGATGGTTATTTGATTTTTGAACTATTAATAATAGTTTATCAGTTGATTAATAATATTAAATATAAGTTCTTATTGAATCACGTAACTATTAATAATACCGAATACTTGTTACTTATTAACGATTCTGCATAGGCTTGAGGCCTAGAAACAGGTTGATTTTCAGTATTTTTTTCTGGTCAGGATTTTACTCATAATACAATTTTTGAGATATGGCTCATACCATTTTACAATTTGCATAATTGAAATGCAATGATTTCATTTTTCATTCCTTTATGGTTATTATTATCAAAAACTGTTTTTACAACCTGGTCTTAAATGTCTAATGAGAATACGTTAGATTATTTCAGCGATGTACATAGCCCGAATTGGCCAAAAAGAAATTCTATCAATGCAACAGAATTCGTGTTCGTTGCGTTCCAACGATGTAAACTTCTATGTAATCAGTTGTTGGAAATCTTACAAAATCGTTGTTACAAATTAAAGTTAATAAAAAGCCTGGCCTTAAAACAGTATAATGAAAAAAAAGCATTTCAAAAATTTCAAGCATTTCAAAAGTTTCAAGCTTTCCATAATAAAAGCAATTATTCAGCAACCCGTGACACATGCTACTCAATTCAATAGCTATTACTCACTGTCTATAAATATTACGGATTTAACTACAATCAATAGTCGTTAATGCTTATTGCGTAATTTAATATTTATTAATTACAACGAATATTTATGAACTGATATAATCTGTTGTATAATTTTCATTTACCACAGTTGCAATTCAAATGGATAATGAATTCACTATGAGAGCAAAAAAGTATGCGCAATTGAGAATCGACGCGACAGACGTAAGATTCAAATAAAGCTCGATTCAGATGCTATCCTTCGAAACAGCGCAGAGCCGTCGTCATGTTTAAAATCGAGTCCTACATAACACCCGTGATTCTCAGCTACGTCGAGAAATACGTAAAGAACTTCAAACCTGAGCAATCGCAGGTAAGTCAGACGGGTCGTTTGAAAAAAGGCGACGTGCTGAAAAACGACAATAAAACATCGTCTTTTCAGGTCTCACTGTGGGGCGGAGATGCGTCCTTCCAGAATCTCGATCTGCGGCTAGAAGTTCTAGAGGAACAGCTCAATCTGCCGTTCACGTTCGTCAGTGGCCACATTCACGAGCTTTTAATTCACGTGCCATGGGTGAAAATCACGTCGGAACCGATCGTTGTAACTATCAATACTATAGGTGCGTAAAAAATTGTATAGCGAATATACATATATGATAGTGATTTCCAATACATAATGTAACGAATTTAGAAATGTTCTTGCGGTGGAGGCTGACGAGTTTGCATAAGCTTGCAGCCCAATAAACGGTTTTTTTTAATCTTTGGCCGATCAGTGTATCAACATGACGAGATTGGGTTTTTACGCTTAATTAATACGTAGCCTTGGCAAGTTTGAGGATCTTTTTAAATATACAATACTTTACTTGTATAAATCAAATATTGAAATCGTCGTTAATTGTGTTGACAAAATAAAGCGTGAATTCAAGTACATCGACTTACTGTTAATTTGAATAAACGGCAAAAATGTTTGCACCGTTGCATCTTTTGATCACATTGTTGATACAGACCTTATATCTTTTGTTTGTTTTTCCAGAATGCATCCTGAATTCGAAGGATCAAGGACAGGTGGAACGAAGTACGAGCGTGCAGCAGGGCCCCGGATTGAAAGCCATTCAGTGAGTACCTTGACTTTCGCAGTGCTTTGCACAATTAACCTGAGAAGGCGATGCAAATTTTTAAGAAAAAGATTCAATAAAATATTTACATTTTTTACAGGGAAGAATCACCACCGGGCTACATAAAGAGCATAGTTACGAAGGTGATAAACAACATAACGATAAACTGCAACAACCTGATACTGAAGTACGTCGAGGAGGACATTGTGCTGAGCGTGAACGTTCGATTTTTGAGCATGCAAACGGTCAACGAACTTTGGGAACCGGCATTCACGGGTATGTCTTTTAAAACGATTGAGCGAATTTACATTTTTCGATTTTTCTACGTTATCAAATTATTTTCAATTTGCTTGAGTTTGTTTTTTCGTGGACTTGTTAATTATAATTTTTGTGCAATTTCTGTTTTATAAATATATTTTCCGTTCGCTCAGACGTCGCGAGCTCCGAAGTCGCCTTGCGGAAGATCGTGACCGTCGAGGATCTGACATTGTGCTTGGACAAAATGGACACGGCTGGGAAAATCGAGACGTATCAAGTAAATACGACATAAACGCTCCTGGCTAAAGTTTCGACTGTATCGCATCAAGCGTTGTGATTCTCTACGAAAATTGCGATGATCAAAAAAAAAAATCCTTCAAAACAAAAATTTTTTCAATGTTTGCTGGCAAGAAATTTAATTCGATTTTTATTCGCTGCACGATTGAACCGCTCGTTTCAGGATCCCGTGCTGTACCGTTGTTCGATGCTCATCCGTCTGATGATGAATTATCACAGCAACGTGGCCAAGTGCGCCTCTCTGACCAGATTCGATCTGCACTGCGAGAGAATGGAATTCAGCATGACGGAGCAGCAACTACCGATGCTGTTGCGACTAATCGCACTGATAACGAGCCTACAGACGGGACGGTCAGGCGTTCGGAGCAGCGACAAACCGAGCCATTCGACGGACGAGAGGGGAGACGTCTCGCAGGGTATTCACATTAATAACATTAAAAAAAATTAAAGCATGTTACCTGGATCAACAAAACATCGAGATGAAATACTGTAGAATATTTGATTATTCCGAGTATTCATTTGTTCGATGGAATAAGTAATTCTCAAAGGGTCTGCAGAAGCTTAGAACCCAAACATCAATTCGCAAAAATGTTCTCTGATGAGAGTATTACAAAAATGGGATCGGGATTTAGCACGCAATTAAAAAAATGGTCTTACCAAGTTTAGAAAATAATAATTTTGGGGCTATTGGATCCGGAACAGAGGATGAGGATCGTGAACGCGGGAGCGCCGTTGAAGGGCCGGGATGGAGCGGCTGGGCCTGGAACACCGTCACCTCGATTCTACCCGTCAATTGGGATCCGGACTGGGCCGACGAACAATCGATCTCCTCAACTGGTCACGTCATCCACATGGGAGTATACGTAGACGAAGCCGTCCTGACTTTCAAGGTGGGAACCCCACCTTCGTTTAACCTCAAACTCATTGTTTAATGTTCAACTTCGTAATAGGAGTTTGTTCGGGCTTGTTTGAGTTTACAGCCAATCGTCCATACTACGAATATTGGGTCCCCCTTAAGATAATTGCGAATTCAGTTTCAATAATGGCATTTTCAAGTATTTGTTCTCGTCGCAGACTGTGGAAACTCTTCAGGAACAATTGTTCTACAAATCGCGAAAAATTCGGTACAATTCGTTCCTCACGTTGCGGGTAACGAGCGCTGTTATGTCGATGCTGATGCGAGGAGTGTACATGAACAACTTGCGATTCGGCCTGGGCAGTATTCGTTTGCAGCCGCAGGGGGTCTGCAGCTGCGGCCACCAGGAGGTCCCGGATGGGGCGCAGGTTACATTTTTTCGTTTTTAATATTATGAAATGTTTAAATTATGGTTTTTTTAAACGATTTTCGAAGCATTGCAATTATGATAAATAATCATAAAGGTCGAGACAAAACGAAACGAATGAAATCCTTTGTAATCAATAGTCATAAACATCTACACTAACGAAAAGAATAAACGTTCACGGTAATCAACCATTTTTCATCATTATAAAGAATTAGTAATTATAAATAATACCATCGCATTACTTCGAAAAAAATGGAATTATACATTATATTTCGTGTCATGAACAATATTAGTTCATTATCTATAACTGATAAGTAATCAATCATTGATAATCAATAGCCAATCGTTAATCATCAATGAGTAGACATTTATCATCAAGAATTCTTAATGCAGATTGTGGATTAATAATCCACAACTTATAATTAGTGGTTAATAATCAATAATAACATAATTATTACTAGACTAGAGAAATGACATTTATTCATCCTAGAATATTTGAATTTTTATATTATATTTCTATATATATCATGACCAACTTGACTTTCGTGGATTAAAAAATGAATGTGCTTTCTCTTCAGCCGCCGATTTACGTGGCAGCTGGGACAGTAGTGCTGCAGGAATACTTGAAGGACTCGTTGTTCGATAAAGACGGCTCCGAGACTACCAACTGGAAACATTACTACAGCGAGTACGACATCGATCATCATTTGGCCACTATCAGTGGTACGAGACAAATTTCCAATCCACTCGAATTTTTATTCCCATCGAAAATTAATTAATTTCCAACAGACATTCATATGCTCAATATTTTTCTTCTACAATCCTACCGTTTTGTGATACGCCACAAATTTAACAATCGAATTTTTTTAACCAATTGCGTTTACGCGCATTTTTTACGTGGATTTCTTTGCACAATAAAAAAAACGAAACAAATATCGAAAAATAGGGCAAAATCTAAATGAAAAATATGGACTTGCATAATACGTCTAATCAATTGTAACGAATGATTGACTATTAAGCGCCTCGGTTTCAGTGACATCGATGCTAGAGAGAAGTGCAGCATTTGGGATGGACATTATACACTCGATCGAAATACCGGACGACTTTCCCGAAGAGAAACTCCTCGAATTCGAGTCCAACTTCGAGTACAGGTAATTTTATCAAATCTAATTGCGATGATGAAATAATTCATCGAAGCCGGTTAATATTATTATTATCTTCTCCATTTTTACCCTTCTGTTCCATGTCGATAAATGAAATTTATGATTAGATAATTTATGCTTATTGATAAAACGTATACACACACATACGCATTGTCACAATTCAATCAAATAAATATGTCGATGTGTAAATCCAAACAAACAAATCCATGACTAAGGAAAAATAATGTTATTATTCCATATGCACATTTTTATTTAACTGAATTGTTGCAATAATTTTGAAAATTTGCTGTAACTAGAAAGTTTTTTTTTTGAAACCTATTATGCTTAAAGTTTAAGCAAAAATAATACGCAGTCTGAGTTTTATTGCGATGACGGTGTTCCTTTAGCAATTTTCCGGAACGAAAGGTGACGAGGTACGTCGCGGGCGACTTGAAAATTCAGCTATGCACCGGATTAATGCATCGGATCGAGGCGATCAAGGGCGCGGCGAAGTACGACCACAGTCTGTACGCGTCCAGGAAACCTGGTACGAAAACATTTATCAAATATACTTAGTTACTCGCGATGATAAGGGCTATACATTTGTTCTTGAATCGTGCCGCATAGAACCGAGTTTCAACGAATTGCCACCCGTCACCGTGGAGGAATACGAAGCACTTCGCGAAAATGTCTCCGTCACCGAGACGTATTTCAATTTCTATCGGTTGGCTCTCCAGTTTCAACTGACCGATCACAACGACGCGAGGTCTTCCAACCCAAGAATATCAGTGCAGGGCAGAGTAAGTTTTGCTCGGTCAATTAATGGAATTGTTACTTTAAATAAAAGTTTTTAAGTCTTTTTTTACAAATTCAAGTTAAGCCTAGGGTCTTAAGAGGCTTCATTTACCTACGTAACTCAAGAACTATAGGGTTTAAGAGGAAATGTCAAAGATGTAAAAAGTTGCATAAGTTTATGCTGGATCGCCTGGAATCTTTTCAAAATTTTCTTTTGAGATTTTTTAAAACTATTTTCGCTCGAAACTCTGATGAGTATGATCGCTTAACTCGAAAAGTATGGCGTCTATAAAAAAATATCTGGAGGAGAAACTTTTTAATTTTTTCCTCCAGAGGAGGTTTAAAGTGTACCGGGTCGAAAAAAATCATAAAAAATATTTCAAAAAAGCAAAACAAAGCTGAATTTGTTCCCTTCAAAACGCCGTTCGGTAAATTTGGTTATCTTTTTTTGTGTCGAAGCTGTTTAACTTTTAGTGCGGCAAGAAATATCGACTGGTGTATCCAAACTTTTGAGCGGCAGTGTATGGTGCTGTACCGCTCGCCCGGCTGACTGTTAGAAGCTGTACCTCATTCAATATTAGGAATATTTCAATGAAATTTTCGGGAATATAGCTTAAAAGTGATACTATCGAATAAAAATATTTTTAGAAATTGCAATTTTTTGACCCACCTAGGTAGATATAGTTAATTTTATTTTTCGCCATAACTTTATATCAGTAATATAGGAAGAAAAACGTCGATAAAAACAAAAACTTGATATTGAGAATCACGTCCGGCTTTCAGTTCGGCAGCCCAGAACCATCGGGAAACGCCTATCTGAGTGTGGAGTGCAGCGAGATCGTTGGGAGCGTCCTCGAGCCCATGTATGCGTTCAGACTCGCGTCCTGCGCATCCCGACAAACGGACCTTGATCCGGACATGCTGAACGGTTGTTACAGCATTTTAACCGGCAAGGCATGGAGATCAACATTTATTGCCTCTAATTTGATCGTCACAGCGCGACCTCCTTCATTAACCGTCCCTCCACGAGTGTCGCCACCAGCGCCTCGATAATAAAGTATTTGTTCGTTCGATCGTCCGTTACAGATTCGCGGATTGCAGAGCCAACTTTACCTGAACAAAAATTGCCACACAATGATCGTCGTACCTTGCAACGCCCAGTGGACCAGAAAGTCCCTCGTATATCCTCAGTATTTCCGGCAGAGCAGCGTTCACCACGATCTCATCGAATGCGAGATCGAAGACGTCACGGTGACCGGAACGAGAGCGAAACTCATGCTCGCTGCATCAATCGCGTCGTCCTTGGCGTATCCTGCGGATTATTCCAATCCACTTTTTTGCTCTTCCCTATTCACGGACGCTTGCAACGAGAAAGGTTTTTGCTACAGCGATTCTTTTCTTCGCCATAAAGGAAGTGATAAATATATATTATTATTCTTTTTCCTTTGTAGATTCAGTTTTTCTCGAGCTTTCGCTGGAAAATTTACTTGGCAAGCGAATAAAGTCGTCGTCGACCGTGTCGATCAAAATCGATATAAATTCTATCAAAGCTTTCGCTCTGAATGGCACGCAGCAGGCGTTCGTCCTATCGGGACCGGAAACCGACACCAATCTGTATGTTTGACTATATCTCGAAAATTGTTTGTGACTAGAGCTGAATTGAAAGAAAAAAAGAATTAAAAATTGCTTCACGGTACAAAGAGTAAAAATAACCGGGATTTTATTACTTTTCGTACCGAACAAATTTTGCGGAAATAATTCAACAGCAATATTGATAAAAGTAATTCCGTCAAGAAATGACAAAAAGGGCGATAATTATTCACTAACAACAACAACGATAATAATAAACATATTTTTGTTTTATTTTAGTAACCGAATATTGTAGAAAAAATTTCAAAACAATATCAACAAAATTAATAATTATTATAATGAATCACATAATAAATAATAACAATAATAATTTAATAATTATAATTATCATTACTATGAATTATAGTAACTCAATTGGGCATCCGTTTAATTTCTGCTTTCTCGGATCGCCTCCGGTTGTTACTTTTTTTTTTTTTCAGGGAAAGAGATAACGGCGTTTTGTTGACCGCGATTCTTCAGTACTCGGAGGGCATCGTGGACGAATCTTATCCGTCGATCCTGTCGTTCAGTGTATCGGAGACACGAAGCTCGTTCGATCCATTGCTCTGCGAGTGGCTACGATATCGGCCGATCTTCGACAAGATGAAGGAACCCCGTGTCCCGCGGCCCGACGCAGAAATACCACTCGCCGGAGATACCTCCTCGGACACTGATGTGCGAAAGAAAATCTTTCGCACATTGCACGAGAGCGTTCACAGCCTCTCGGACAAGGATAAGAGACGCTCGAATTCGCGCACCGATTTGTCGAAGGGCATTTCCGGAGTTGCCGACGAGTCGACGAAGAAATTACCGGTCAACGAGGATAACGAGATTGAGGTGTGACACACATCGATTCTTTTTTTTTTTCTCTCGTTTCCTTCATTCTGAATTATTCACATAGTTTTAGATATAATTTTGCACCGTATTCCATAATCTTTATTCGAAAAATTTGAAGCCCCTTTTTACGTTGCCATTCTTGTTTCGCAGGAATTGCAGAAACCGCGAATGTCGGTGAAAATAGCACAGCTGTATCCATTCTGGCGAAAACTCGTGCTGTGCGGATCGATCGGTCACTTCGTATTGTACGTGCCCACAGCTACGATGGATGGCGTTGGAGTTGCAGGTAAATTTCAATGATAATAATTCCTTATTCATTGGGGCACAAATAATAACGTTAAGAATAATAGTTAGTTTTATTCCACCGTACAGTGTGCTACACCTTTTATATTTTTTTCTTACATACATCGCTGCCTCGGTATTTCTTACAGTTTTTTTTACTTGCTTGTTCTCCCGACTTAAGGGGCTATACCAGTGTGAACGGTGAACATTTGGGTGATTTTCGGGATTTTTTTGGAAGAAAAGTACTCAATTGAATGTTTCGGAAAATGAAGTATATATTTGGCTATATTTGACCTATATTACATAATTTTTTTCATAGAAAACTATTGAGATCCAACCGACTTATGCGCTGCCTTCGGAGGCGCAAAAAAAAAACGTTCCTCCACTGCTGACATGATTCCGGCCGATTGAGTAGCTGAAACCGAAAAAGGAAAAAATGTCGTTAAACCGAAAGGTATTTCCTGTACAATGACGTGGGATTTTCGAAAGATATCAAAATCTAACAAAATGGCGTAGTTATGAAAAAAGTCTGCTTTCTTGCCTATAAAATGGTCGTTTTTTCCAATGCCAAATCGTCCATTTTCGTCCAATCAAAAATATCCTACGTCATTGTGGAGTAAATATATTCAAGAGTACTCAGTTCAAATTTCAAGTCAATCGGATAATTGCTCTTTGAGTTACAATGTCAGCAAATTTGAGAAATCTCATTTCGAGAAAAACGCGTTTAAATATTTCACTATCGATTTTTGCAAAATAAAATGACATAAATGATAATGACATTCTTGAAAGTATAAACTGTCGAAAAAGGCAAATAAAAAAATCGATTTTATGAAAGTGTCACACTGGTACAGCTCCTTCAGTTCCATTTATTGTCACAATTTTCTCCTTTGCTCTTACATCTCTAAGCTAAATTTCTTTGCCCTCTTTTTTCATAATTAGGTGCGTTATTGCACTACGACTTAAATGTAGAAACATCATAAGAGGGAATGACACCTCATCGCGGTTGGTATGATAGAACAATTATAGATACCCAAAAATCTTTGAAACGGCTCTTCAGATCCCGTCGAAACTTTGCCAAACGACGTCAAATAGATAGACGAACAGCTGTCTACCCCTCAAATTTTCTGAATTTGAGAAAAAAAACGTAATTTGGCTTATCATAAGGCAATCTACGTTTTTTTTCTCTCAAATTCAGAAAATTTGAGGGGTAGACAGCTGTTCGTCTATCTATTTGACGTCGTTTGGCAAAGTTTCGACGGGATCTGAAGAGCCGTTTCAAAGATTTTTGGGTATCTATAATTGTTCTACCATACCGACCGCGATGAGGTGTCATTCCATCTTAAGGTACTAACCAGCTACACGAAATTTATTTATAAAATAAATTAAGGTTAAGAAAATTAAAATTTTCAGCTTATGTGACAGCTGATAACAACATTGGTCCTGTTCGTTGGGTCTCGTCATTTAGATACGAACAAGTGCGCATGCGCATAATGATGCGTAACGCGCAACTACGCATTAAACGAGTCATGCGCAAAACTAATAACTCGCATGACTCGTTTCATTGCACAGCTGCGCGTGAGCTCTGCAGTTACCCGAGTCCCCGTTTCTATTGCCACCTTCACTTTCATCTTAATTTTTGTAAATTCACGAATAATATCGATTGCTGTACCGGAAGTCTCCACAATAATAATAATAATAGTCCCAAATAGTCGTTCATGGGCACACAAAACTTTTTCCTCATTTTAAGACGCGTAACTTGTCAGGCTAGATAGCTACAAGTAAACACCAACGCAGGCAACACTTTCGCTGGAAAGCCTGCGTTGAACAGACGCAAAGGACAATCTCGCAAACCCAAACCGTAGCCACGAAGTAGCTCCGATCTCCAGAAGCTGGGCAGAAAAACACGAATATGAACTACGCGTCGAATCTCCAAGGGAAAAGACATGGCAGAAGGCCACTGCATGAAAATGCTGAGTCCCTGTGGCAAAGAGGACCCTACACGGCTACAGTACCATTACGAAATATCAATAGCCAAAACATGGATATGTCTACGTTTCCTATACTGCTCGAGAGAGTCTACTCTGAGCTGCAAATGGCGCATTCTTACCTCCAGAGGCTAATGCCCTTTTGTTCGTTCCAGCATGTATATACCAGCATCCTCAGTGCGACATTGATCCACCAGGCCCGTGTGCTTAACCCTGGAGGCAGATACATCGATGGAGATTCTCCGATGTATTTAATTCCAGATGACATGATCATACCAGCTCCTATAGCTGAGTACTATAAGATGATCACAAGCACTAAGTCACCACACGGTTATTGGGTATACCTCAATTT